>CM035428.1:10396874-10954374 GCA_020310875.1 Ceratopteris richardii
GTCTCCTTTGTATATGAAAGTAACGGGTGAATAGCATCTTCCAAAAAAAACAACATCACGGCTAACCAAAATGCATTTAGTCTATGGATGATAGAGATGATAGCCTTTGATTTCAGAACTCTACCCAACAAAAATACATTTTATTGCTTTATCATCCAATTTCCTGCGATGTTGTTTAGGCACTAATGCATATGCTAGACAACCAAAAACACCCAGATGAGCAACACATGATTTGCGACCATGCCAAGCCTCATATGGAGTGATAGACTGCAAGGCTTTAGTGAGACACTTGTTAAGTACATATGCCGCACACATAGCATCCTCAAGCGAGAAACTATGTGGTAAAGCCTGACTCTTGACCATACACCTTGCCATCTCCATGAGTGACCTGTTCTTTTGTTTAGCAACTCCATTCTATTGAGGTGTATACGGCACTGTACATTGATGTTTTATCCCACGTTCAACCAGAAATGCATTAAAGTCAAGACATATATTCCCCCCCTTGATTAGAATGGAGGGTGCCCATTTTACATGCTCACAAATTTTTAGCCAAAACCAAAAACTGCTTAAAGCACATAAACACTTTAGACTTTGCTTTCAATGGATATACCCATGCATGCCTAGAAAAATCATCAACAAAAGTCACGAAGTAAAGATAGTTTCCAAAAGAGGGTGTATGCATAGGACTATATACATCACTATGAACAAGCTGTAATCTTGGTGTGGCTCAAATAGAACCATCTTTTGGAGATGAGGAACACTACATTTTGCCCAAAATACAGCCTTCACATACATGTTTATGGGGTGGACACCATTTCAGATTTCTACAGGTGTAGAAAAATAGCAAAATTTAGATGACCAAATGCATGCCAAAGTTGCGCATCTGACATAGCTTGAGAATCATGTACTGCATATGCTGAATCATTCACAGATCTTTCATAGTCTATGAGCTTGTACAACCCACGACATAAAATGCCAGAAGCAATAATCACATCGTCATTTGACAGATCATGAACTGTAAATCTTTCATCAACAAATTTCACAACCAAGCCAATCTTGGCTAAAGCAAAAGCTGATAACAAATTCTTCTTGATCCCTACCACAAATAAAGCATCTGACAAAGTGAAAGAACTACCATCAGCAATAGTCAAAATGATCTTACCAACTCCCATGACAGGATAAGAGGAGTTGTTGGCGCATGTGACAATATTCCCTATAGGGGCAGGCTCGAGTGAAGAGAAGAAACTATGTTGCGAGGTAATATGTTTGGTCGCCCCACTATCAAAGTACCAAACATCAGAGTCTACTACAAACATGCACTGCTCATGAGAAGATGGATCAAAACTGCAAACAATAGTAAACGCCCATTCTTCTTCCTACACAAGATTAGTAGACTCTGTTTTCGGTGTAGAGGCCTCTGCAACAACCATTCTGGCCTCTTTCTTCTTTGCCTCTTTAGCAGCTAGTTTTGGACAACTCCTAATGACATGATCATTTGCTTTACAGTATTTACAAAAAAATTCTGCTTTTCTGATTTCTTCTCATCTTTGTGTTCCTTCTTCGAATGTGCAACATTTGTAGATTTCTGCTTAATAGTAGATGAGCTCCATTTTACTTTTCCCTTTTGAATAACCAAGAAAGCTTGATCTGCAACACACATAATAGACTTAATCTGCCTAGACTGATCTTCTTGCAACAGAATAGAAAGTAACTCCTCAAATGACAAGGCATTTGGATTTCCTTTCATCATCAAATGAAGAGTAGAAGCAAAACTCTGATATGAATCAAGAAGAACATTCAGAATAGTCTGCACAAGTGAACTGTCATGAAGAACTTCATCAGCAGAAATCAATTGTTCCTTCAAATCCTTGATCTTTGTTAGAAAATTGTCCATGGAATCACCTTCATTCATGTGCTCACTCTCCAACTGTTTTTGGAGGTAAGCAACACGATCCTCATTCCTAGCTTCGTATAATGTGGTAAGCGTATCACAAGCATCCTTAGCTATTCTGCAAGAGCAAATGTGAGGAATAATGGCATGTTTGACAGACAAAGCTATCAATGCATGTGCTTGGGTATCTCTGCCATCCCAACAAATTTTCTCTATAGTATGTGCAGCAAAAACCACAATACAAATAGGTATCTGCAAAATATCACCATTTTCGACACCTTCTGCATCAGCTTCAGTACTTGCAGTTGTAACAATTGCAAGTGTGATAGGATGTTCTTCAAAACCCTACACATTGAAGCCTCATGTTGGAGAGAAAAAAGGCACAGAAGAGGAGCCCCAAAATTTTCAAATTAATGAGCATAATTTTTCTTCTTCAAAATCCTATGAAATTCCCTCGAAGCCATGTAAAAGCACTAGAGGAGTCCTCTAGATGTGTAAGCCCCAAATTCTCCTAACATAACTCTTGTAAAATAGTAGGAAATTAGAGCTAGTCAATAAAGTGCCGGTCTCTTGTGTGAAAGGACCATTTTTTGGGGCACATGTATATAAGTCACATTGTGATTCTTGTAAACAACTTTTTGCCATTGTAAAGAAATGAAGAAGAATTTCGAATTTGCTTCTTTCCTACTTATTTCTTCCTTCTCCATGATCTTTTGTGTGTGTGTGATGCTTCAAATGTGTGTGTAGGATTGTTTTCCATCCCTTTCCATCGCTTTTGAACTATTGTAGTGTGTGTGTGAGCCCTTATGAGTTGTGGAGCGAGTGTTGGTGTTTCCCGCCATTCACTATTTTGCTCATAACTTGAAGACCGTTTCTCAAATTTGAATGAAAATACAAGCAATAGATGTGTCTCATTGAGAGCTTCGAAATGAACCTCTATTAACCATATTCAGAGTTCAGAGCAGAGAGAAAAGTTTGAATTTGTGCTTACTACTGTAAATGGTATCACATCATGTATTTTCAGAGGATCAGTGAGTTGGAGAGGTAGCTGAGGCTTCTCACATGCCTTGTAGCTTAATTACTTCACTTACCATCATATGTGCACACATTTTCATACACTTGGTTGTTGTGGTTCCTTGGATTAATAATTAAACGTGTATTAATCCACCACTATATGCACTTGTGTGGTGATTGAGGTCTAGTCTCATCGACACAAGTCTCTAAGACTTTGCAACTTAGGTACACACGTCTTTGGCATCGTTGTCGGGGAAGAAACCTAACCAAGGTGCCTTTGTGATGGTTAGAGCTTTGGAGTGAATGAATCATACTTGTAGAGGTGAATTCATTCGCTGGCAAGTAGTCAAGTACTTCAGCACTTGTTACTTCACACTCTTGGGGTGTGTGTAATGAGTTTTTAGGTTTAGGGTTAGGAGTGAGGAAGTAAGGGAAGAGTTAGGCTTAGGCAAGAGAAAGGAGTAGAGTAGGAAGAGTAGATTACACCAAGAAAAAAAATCCCAAAAATTTGTCAAAATTAATTTAGTCAAAGCTATAAAAACCAAAAAAAATAGTTCAGTTGATCACTTGTGAGAACAGGTAGCTTTAGGAGAGCAGCGACTGGTATTGCAGCAGTGGTATCACGCCTAGCAAGCTAAATAGTGACATTGAGAGTACAACGTTTGGTTGAGGCATCCTTGAAGGTAAGTTATCCAAATTTTTGGTATCAAAAGCAGTTTAAGAACACACACGTGCGTGATTAAAAGTGTTTTTGGTATCATGGGGTATAACAAAGAGTTTTTTTATGTCCATTAGGTGATACAGGGGGCCCAGAGTGAAGAGGTGAGGTAAAGAAACACTTTGCACTTAAAAAAATTAAGTTTAGATGAAATTTGGTTGAAGTATCATGGTCGGTTGAGTTTTGGTATCGTGATACCAATATTCCATAGTATCACGATACTCTCCTGGTATCGTATCGTTGCATATCCACTTGAAGTATCGCGATTCCATTCCAGTATCATATCATCAAGTGCTAGTATCATGATCGCAATCGCCTGGTGGTATCATATAGCGGTCCACCCGGTATCGTATCATCCCGATCATGGTATTGCATCGTCAACCGAGCGGTATCGTATCATCTGCAACATTGGTATCGTATCGTCAAGGACTTTGGTATCATATCATCACTTACTCTGGTATTGTATCGTGCGTAAAGTGGTATTGTATCGCCAGACCCTTTGATATCGTATCGCTCATAGAGTCAATATTGTATCGTGAGCATTCTAGTATCGTATCGTGTGATTTCTGGTATCATATCGTATAGTGGTCAAGTATCATATCATCGATTGCCTTGATATCATATCGTGGGGTTGCAGAGGTATCATATCGTCTGCACCTCTAGTATCGTATCATGCCACTCAGTGGTATCATATCGCTAAGGACTTTGGTATCATATCGCAAAGGACTTTGGTACCATATCGTGCCAAGTCTGGTATCGTATCGTCTGTGTGGTATCACCAAGAGTGGTATCGCCAGGACTATTCAAGCTATTTGGGTGCAAAATTTGAAGTGATTGAGGAGTGAATTAAGGGAAAGTAAGGAGCGAATGAACTTAAGATCAGGATGGGTGCTTAGTAGTCGAAGATGTGTCATTTCATCGGTAGGAAGTGCAACCCAAGCTATTCATCACTCGATCTACGTGGACACCTCTAGTGGCTCAGAGGAGGAACTACCCATGGCCTCAAAGGACATGTTCTGTTCCCAAGGAGAACTTTATGTAAACCATGGAGGGTGAATACCGCACCTCTCTACAGTATGTGTCAACAAATCGGCAAGGAATCCCTATTTACCTTGATGGTTTAAATAGGTCTGTTGCAAGAATGGTAAACTCTACCGAATCAGCAATAGTACCCAGGCTTGCAGTTAAGTACGCGGGAGGAGTGTACATGGATAAATTAGGTCACATCTATGTAGTGATAGAAAACTCAGATCGGATCAACGAGAGAGGAGAACTAGAGGGACAAGGAAACTCGAGGGAGCCCTAACCATGAAGAGCTAGTGACTACACCAAGCGGTAAGTCTGTGGTGACTCAAGTCTTGAGAGGGGATTTGATACCTCATGATGATTATCTGTTGGATGTATATCTAATTCAGGGGTCAGACTTACTCTTACAGACAGATTCACCCACTTGAGGACAAGAAGTAAGTCTAGTAACCATTTATGAGTTAAAGGACCCAGAAGATGAATCTAGAGTCACATATTTAGACCAAAACCAAAGAAGGTACTCGCCAGTAGATGCAATTGATAGGTCCTAGTTGAAGTCTATGGGGTTGCCTGTATTCCCTCCTCTAGAGCAGGTAACTACCTCACACAACCCTTTCGGAACTCATCCAAGAACAGAGAATACAATGTCAGGAAAACCAAGCAAGCGAAGTGTTCCCAATCGAACTCATGCTCAATTCACAATGCTAGGAGTGCAGTCACACAACCAAACCCACCCAGGAATAGGCAACATGAACCGTCCACCCATCAGGCCAAGGCCACATCCAGGTGTGCAACCAAGAATGCCTCCCATTAGACCAGTAGTTCTTGTGATGCCCCGACCACCAGAACCAATAAGAAGGATTAGACAGATTCAAGTTGCTAAATGCATGAGAAATCACTATGATGGAACGAGAGAACCATAGGACCACATAGCAGAGTTTAAACAAGTATTACGAGCCGAAAAAGTGGATGACTTCTTCGTGCAGTATGAATCCTTTGGACTAACCCTCACAAGGATGGCTTTGACTTGGTTCCAACCATTGGATCCAAATCAATTTGGAAATATTGAGCAATTTTTCCAAGAGTTCATGGGAGAATTCACCAAAAGAGGAATTAAGCACAACTCGTCATCTTTAATCCATAGTTTCAAACAAAACCCAAATGAAACCGTAAAAACAGCTGCCCAAAGATTTAACCAATATGTCGATAGATGCCCAGCAACAGAAAGACCATCCCAGCAAAAAATGATATCATTATTCTTGGATGGATTGACTAATGGAACATTGAGAACCCTAGTTTACGTAAAAAAGCTCCAGACATTGAGTTAGTGTCTTCAAGAATGCATCCACCTAGAAGAAAACCTAGCTGATGACCTCAAAAGTACCCCGAACTCTACTAAATCAGAAGACACTAGGATTACAATGACGACTAATTCTAGTAATGTTGAGGAGCTAGCAGACCTGGTAGCCAAGAAGTTAGGAGTCCACGAATAGAGAAATTACCAGAACCCACCAATGAGAATGTCGATACTACAAAGATGCAGCCTATGTGGTGGAGATCACCCATCTCACACGTGTGCAAGAGGAGGAATAGGCATGCCTCAAGCTTACCCATACAATAGGAAGCCATCTCAAGGACCCAACCTGTACTACCATATTGAGCAGAAATATACTAACCATACTATTGAAAATTGCCCATTCAATAGGTAGTCAAGGCCCATGAATCAACCTCAGTATAGGCCTTATGGATACCCTCCTAGAGAACAAGGAAGAGAGATCCCAAGATACAACCCCTATCTAGGCCCACAAGGAGCACCTAGACCATATGAACAAGGAGGATATGGACAACCGTAGCCATTATTAGGACAACAACCACCTTCCACAGATACGAGCAAACCCAAGGAGCTCCTTGATCTCTTGCAGCCCAATCATCAGTTGGAACTTGTTCATCTTTGTTCCATCCAATGCTTTGGTGAGTATATTTGCACATTGCAAATGAGTTGATACATAAGATGATTGAATATCCTTGCTAATCAATTTCTCTCTAACATAATGATAGTGCATTTCAATGTGCTTTGTCCTAGCATGGTACACAGGATTAGCAGCCAAATGAAGTAAACTAGTGTTATCTCCAAAGATAATTGGAGTGTAGGAATGTATCTCCAAATCTACATACAATCTTAAGCCACGTAGCTTCTTGAGTTGCATTTGCCAAACCTCTATATTCTACTTCTTTGGAAGATAAGGCCACATTTGGTTACTTCTTGGATGACCAAGATATGAGCTTTGAACCTACAAAAGATAGGTACCCTGAGGTGCTCCTCCTATCATCCTTGGAGCTAGCCCAATCTGCATCAAAATATGACTTTATATCTATGTCAGAAGTAAAGGGATAGAAAAATCCCTCATTCATTGTTCCCTTAAGATATTTAAGCACCCTCTTTGCAACTTCCTTGTGTGGCTTCCTTGGTACATGCATGAACTGACTTAATGTGCTTACTGCATATGCAATATCTACTCTTGTCAAAGTAGCATAATTAAGACTACCCACAAGTTGTTGATAACCTGTAACATCTTCAAGTAGTTCACCTTCATGTGAACTTAGCTTATGATTGATCTTCATAGGAATGCCTGCAACTTTAGTGTTTTCCATCTTAAACCTTACCAACATATCATGTATGTACTCCTTTGTGTGATGAATATACCTGAATCTATATACACAAGTCCTAATCCAAGGAAATAGGTTAATAACCCTAGATCACTAATTTTGAACTCCTTCATTAACTGAGCCTTGTCCTGCTTGATACCATCAGAATCATTACCTGTAATAATGATATCATCTACATAAACACATAAGTAGATGACCTCTGACTTATTCTTCTTAACAAATAAAGAAGATTCTACCTTGCTTGCCACAAATCCTTGATCCTGCAAATAGGTAACAAGCCTATGGTTCCAAGCTCTAGGAGCTTGCTTGAGACCATAGAGTGCTTTTCTAATCTTGCATACATACCCTGCTTTTTCATCATCTTCAAAACCTGGTGGTTGTGCCATATTCACTTCCTCTGATATCCAACCATTTTAAAATGCATTCTTGACATCCAACTTATATAAATTCCACTTTTTGGATGGAGCAAGACTTACCAATACTTTGATTGTTGGCATCTTTGCCAAAGGTGAAAATGTTTCTTCATAGTCTACTCCATGTGTTTGGGCAAATCCCTTTGCCACTAGTCTTGCTTTGTACCTGTTTATGAAAACATCAAAGTTCTTTTTGACTTTATATATCCACCTTGAACCAATTACCTTCATATCTGCCTTCTTGGGAACTAGATCCCAAGTGTGGTTTTCTTGCAATGATTCCACTTCTTCCTGCATGGCTTCTCTCCACTCTTTCTTCTTCTTAGCCTCTTCAAATGAAGAAGACTCCTCTGCCATGCAATCTTTAGTGATGTATACAGAGTGCTTTGTGACTAAGGATGTATCATATCCATACCTTATGGGCTTCTTACTTTCTCTTTGTGATCTCCTTAAGGCTTGATTGGAAGACTCGAGTAGATCCTCTAATTGCTTGCATTTGACCTTGCCTCTTGACTTCCAAGATTTGAAATCAGTATGCTCCTCATCTTCTGAGTTGATGTCCTCTGCTTGGTGTTGATCTTCTTGAGTTAGACTTGGAAAATCATTTTCCAAATCATATGGTAATTTGACTTTCCTGCAATCATCTTCAAACCATGAATTATTCTCATCAAATACTACATCCCTACTAACTATGAATGCCTTGTTAGTGGAATTATAAATTCTATATCCCTTTTGATTTTGATCATACCCAATAAATATACATTTCTCATCCTTAGATTCAAGTTTCCCTCTGATTTGTGATGGGATGTGTGCATAGGCAATGCACCCAAATATTTTGCAATGATCCAATGATGGTCTCCTGCCATTCCATGCTTCATATGGTGTCATACCATCCAAGGATTTGGATGGAAGTCTATTGACCAAATAGGTGGTTGTGGAAATAGCCTCTGCCCATAAATAATTAGGTAATTTTTTCTCATTTAACATAGACCTAGCTTCCTCAACAGTTAACATGTTCCTTCTCTCTACCACTCCATTCAATTCAGAAGTGTACCTAGTTGTTACTTCCCTCTTTATGCATTTGTCCTGTAGAAATAGATCAAACTCATGTGAAAAGTACTCACCACCTCCATCACACCTGCTTCTCTTCAAGCTCCTTCCTATTTGGTTTTCAACTAGTGCCAAATACTTCTTAAAGTATGTGAATACCTCATCCTTATGCTTCATGAAATAGAGAATTGTCCACCTACTGTAATCATCGATAAAAGAGACATAGTACCTTGAACCCGAGATGGATTGCTAGGACCCCACACATCAGTGTGTACAAGCTCCAAATAATCTTCATGAATGTATCCTTTCCTGTTGAATGGTTGCCTATGAGCTTTGCCAAATTGGCAAGCTCCACGTTTGTAAATCATGTGCTGCTTGGTCACATTGGGAATTCCAAGCACACTTTGATCCCTGCAAATTTGCTTCAGAGTTCTCTCTCTTATGTGCCCTAGCCTTTTGTGCAATATTCCAACTCAGATAGGGTTTGGTCTCTATAACTGAATAGTGCTATGTTCCTTGTGTCTTCAATTTCAAAAGTAAACAATCTACCTGACTTCTCACCTTTGGAAATCCTTTTGAATCCTTGTTGGGGGTCTTCTACATATGCTCCATGCTTAGTGAATCTAGTGCTCAATCCTCCATTTTCTTGTAGTAGCTTTAAATCTACAACACCATCCATATGGCATATCATGGTAGCTTTATTCTATCGTTGCCACTATCGCACAAGGACCGATCAATTGGTCAGTTGTCTTGTTTAATCACATACATAAGGATTTTCAACAGATCATTCAACAATTAGATAACAACCATTGTCCAAAAACAAGACTTCCATATATTCTTTCCATTATATACCCCGATGTGTTTCCTATCACAACTCATGTCATGCTAGTTCCCCACCGTTTTGTGCAGCATGCTTTGCCCACTAAAGAAGAAGAAGATGAAAGTGTCAACCTAATTCTGCATTGACCTCACCGTACCCGCATTATCATCACCTCCACTTCCTCCAGCGTCGAATAAGCCGATCAGACTCAGATGGTTGATCCTCCTTCACCTCCATCCTCTTCTCCGATGAACAATGAAGTCTCTTCATCCTCTTTGGTCTCACCTCCCCCACCACGTCCCTCCCTGTTAGTGGATACACATATGCAGGATGCCACCCCTCCTTCCCCACCACCCTCGCCGATCAAGGAACCTTCTCCGTCCCTTACGCCTTCTCCCAAACCTACAGATAAGGTTGTGACACCTTCTCCTGACTGTGCACCTCCTAGCCCATCTCCTTCCTTGTCACCCTCTTATTCACCACTTGGTACCCCTCCTAATGTAGGATGGTCTTCCTCCTCTCCACCGCATTGTCCTTGGAATTTTGCTCCCTTGGCTCTCGAAGATGACCTTGAAGTACTAGAAATTCCACCCCTACCCGTGACCAATGAACAATTTTGGCAGTTTGGACTGAATGAGTAGTGTGGCTTGCATGAGTTTGGTAGACTCAAGAGCTAGCTACCTACTGCATATGCAAGGACTCATTGCCCATGACATGGATCACTATCAGCAGACCACTAAGCACTTTAAACAACACTATGATCGGCTACAACTTTGTAACCAACAACTTCAGGCTGACCTCAAGCATCAGATGTTGCCAATAAATAATTAGGTGACACCTTGTATTAGGAATTGAAGCATATACAGTATTTCAAGGGATTTTTTGAAGAGTCAAAGCACCTGAAGCAGGTCACTAACCTATTTTTTATATATTTAGGTAGTGATGTGTGTGAACACACTAGGACCACTGAGGCATTTTTTTCCCTCTTTAGGATGTTTTTTCCCCCCAGCTTGTATATATGCTTATAACCCTAACAGATCACTTATCTCTGTACATTCTAGTGGTAATACATTCAATTGTGTGTTGTGCTCCAAGCTTCTTCTTCTTCCTTGTGCTATTCGTGTGCTTCCACAGACCTCAAACTCCAACAATTGGTATTAGAGTAGGTTGCCACCATCTAGGGCATCATCGATACCCCTCGGTCATAGTCTCAGAATTGCATAAAATTTGGTGAGCATACTCAAGGTGAATTGGAGATCAAAACAACTTTGTTGTGTGGTGTCGAAATCACAATCTAAGCTCGTTTTCGCCTCTAAATGCACTATTGTAGCACTTGTGCAAGTGATTTCATCTTTTTGTGCTAAAGATATATACATGTTTCGGTTCGCCAGTATAAGCATCTCAAAGTCTGCTACAGGTTTAATAAAACTCGATAGGGTAGTTCTATTCAACTTTTTGAGATACAATCATTTTTTTGCATCAAGGTATTTTAGCCAATGGCCATGGCTGAAAGGAGTGATGCATTTTGTATGTTGGCTATTGAGGATAAGTTTGAGAGTACCAATTACTCATTATGGGCTTATATGATGCGTCATGTATTGGTTGCAAAAGGACTATGGAATATTGTACAGGGTGTTGAAAAACATCTTATTACACTTGCAAAGACAATTGTTGAAGGTGATGTTGACGATGTTGAAGATGAATATATTCTTCATGTTCATGTTCATGCTATGGTTCCTGCTACACCTACTCTAGAGCAAATTCCTTTTGATGGCAAAGATGCTGAGACACATGCATTGACAGCCTTGTCTATCAAACATGCCATTATTCTTCATATTCACTCTTGCGGAACAGTTAAGGATGCTTGGGATACACTTACCACTTTATACCAGGCAACGAATGAGGCTCATGTTGCATACCTCCGAAAACAATTGGAGAGTGAGCACATGAATGAAGGTGATTCCATGGACAATTTTCTAACAAAGATCAAAGATTTGAAAGAACAATTGATTTCTATTGATGGTCTTGCCTGACACTTCACTTGTGCAGATTGTTCTGAATGTCTTCCCAATTCATATTAGAGTTTTGCTTCTACTCTTCATTTGATGATGAAAGGCGATCCAAATGCCTTAACATTTGAGGAGTTAGTCTCTGTTCTATTGGAGGAAGATCAATCTAGGCAGAATAGGTCCATCATGCATGTTACAAATCAAGCTTCCTTTTCTAGTCAGAAGGGCAAAGGTAAACAGAGCTCTTCTATTAGTAAGAAGAAATATGCTAATTCTGCACAATCAAAGAAGGATGACACAGACGAGAGGAAACAAAAAAGCAAAAATTGTTTTGCAAATACTATAAAGCAAATGATCATGTCATAAAGAGTTGTCCAAAATTGGTTGCTAAAGAGACAAGGAAGAAAGAGGCTGAAATGGTTGTTGCAGAGGCCTCTACACCCAAAATAGATTTTGCTAATCTTGTGCAGAATGAAGAATTGGCATTTACTACTATTTGCATAATTTTGACCCATCTTCACATGAACACTGTATGTTTGTAGTAGACTCAAATGTTTGGTACTTTGATAGTGGGGCAACCAAACATTTTATCTTGCAACGCAGTTTCTTCACTTCACTTGAGCCTTCCCCTACAAGGAATACTATCACATGTGCCAAGAACTCATCCTATCCTATTATGGGAGTTGGTAAGATCATTCTATCTACTACTCATGGTAGTTCTTTTATATTGTCAGATGCTTTATTTGTGCTAGGGATCAAGAAGAATCTGTTATCAATTTCAACTTTAGCCAAGATTGTCTTGGTTGTGAAATTTGTTGATGACAGATGTATCGTTTGTGATCTGTCAAATGGTGATGTCATTATTGCTTGTGGCATATTATGTAATGAGCTATATAAGCTCATAGACTATGAAAAATCTATTAATGATTCAGCATGTGCAATACATGATTCTCAAGCTTTGTGAGATGCAAAGCTTTGGTCATCTTACTTTTGCTAGTTTGCTATGCCTGTAGAAATCTAGAATGGTTTCCTCTTTGCTTAAACTTGAGGCTCTTGGTAAACATGTATGTGAAGTCTATATTTTGGGCAAAATGCAATGTTTCCTCCTTCCCAAAAGATGGTTCGATTCGAGCTACTTAGAAATTGGAGCTTGTTCACAATTATGTGTGTGGTCCTATGCAAACACCTTCTTTTGGGAACTCTCTTTACTTCGTGACTTTCATCGATGTTTTTTCCAGGCATGCATGGATATATACATTGAAAGCAAAGTCTGAAGTGTTTATGTGCTCCAAACAATTTTTGGTTTTGGTTGAAAATCTGTCAAGATGTAAAATTGGCACCCTCCATTCTGATTGAGGGGGGGAATATATGTCTTCTAACTTTAATGCATTTCTGGCTGAACATGGGATAAAACTGCCAAAGGAATAGGCGTAGAGGAAGCATGTAGAGGCGGATTACAAAGAGTCATGGGGAGCTAGGCAGTCATTTTTTTCAAAGAAATATACTTCATATTACTTTACAAAACTCCAAATAGTGATTTTTATCACTTTTGTAACATATGTATCCTAAACATACCCAATTTTGTATTTAGTAGCTCCATTTTGTACAAGCTGAGGAGTCCTCGAGCTTGAGGAGCTTAGGTAGAATGACCCTACCAATCTTGACTACTTTTAGACTTCGTTTAGACCTCCAAACGGCCCCTAGAACCTATTTTCTTAATTATGCCAATCATTACGTGTGAAGTGGGTCAAAACTAGTCGTTGAACCCATGCTTGAATACCGATGTGCTAAACTCGATAGAGCCCCCTATGATCCTTTCATGTTTTTTGCCTGAAAGTCATGCACAAAGCCTTTGGATAGAAAGCTACACGTCATGTTTGTGTGCAATCAAAGATGAGAGACAAGATGATTCACCTCCCAACCACACAACTCTATAAATATAATTCCTCATCTTTCTCTAAATCCATGCAATTTGCTTCACTAGATAGAGTGCACTATGGTCAACATAAAAAGTAAGAGACTTGCCCAATAAATAGTGACCGAATTTCTTAATTGAATAAATTAAGCAGAGAAATTCTCATTCCTTTGGTAGAATAGTTCTGCTTTACAAAATTCAATCTTCGGTTGGCATAGTATACAAGGCGAAATAGTTATGTCCTTCTTTCTACATAAGTACACTTGCGATTGCTTTGTCGAAAGCATCCACGAGCACATGGAACGGTTCCTTCCAATCTAGAGCTTTCAAGACGGGTGTTGTGGCAAGCATATTTTGTAGCCTTTCAAAAGCAATTTGAGCCTCCTCTATCCACTAGAATTTTGATGGTCGGACATGTGCTAATTTGTTAAGAGCTATTGGAATATGAACCAATCCACATAAGGGACACCCATGCCACCATACCTGGCCTAAAAGACACAAAACTTCTTTTGGATTTCTTTTGGCTGGGGTCTCTAGAATGACCTTTACCTTGTCGAGCTCTACTGCAATACCATCCCATGAGATGATGTGGCCAAACACTTTTCCACACTTGACTACAAAGGCTGATTTATTCTGATTGAGGTAGAGTTTTACCTTTTGACAAGCATCAAAGCATGCATGCAAATGTTCTAGATGAGCTTCCATTTGTTTGAACACAAAAAATCTGTCTAAGAATATCTGCATGAAAGAAGTTAGGTAGGGGGCGAAGATCTGCTGCATGCATCACTGGAATGTACTAGGAGCATTCCGCAATCTGAACCACATAACTGTGCAAGCAGATACTCCCCAATTGATAATAAATGCTATCTTCTATATATCTTCTTCCACCATGAGAACTTGATTATATCTACTAAATCCATCCAGAGATGAGTACATCTCTCAATTGCAACTTCATTTAACATATTGCCTAGAAAGGGCAACAAAAAAGGGTCCATGATCATGGCTGCATAGAATTTCCTATAATCCAAATCCATAGCTGCTTATTCTTATTTAGTACAATCAGGATTGGAGATACCCACTCTAGATTTTCAATAGGAACAATGTATCCCACATTAATTAGGTGGTCCAATTCATGTTTGACCTATTCTACAAAATTTGGGTTCATCCTATATCATTGCTGCATCATCAGAGTTGCATCAAGCTTAAGTAAAATCCTGTGATGGTAAAATCATGGCTCCAAACCTTTCATGTCTGCATAAGTCAGGCAAACACATCTTCATATTCTTTTGGCAAGGAAATCAGAACTATTTGAAATTCCAAAGCGAGCTCCGCACAAATTCTCATCGGTTGGGGTTCTTATAGTGTGCCCAAATTTACTATTTCAAGAAAATCTTCTTCAACATGTATTTTCTCGAGCTCATTGGATCTTTGATCATCGAGTCTGTATCTTGGTCTACTTTTGGGTCCAATAGCTCTGAGAAAATTGATGTTTCCATGCCACCATCGACTGAGTTGACCACTAGTTCAACATCTACTACTATAAATGATAGTAAGTCCCAGTTAGCATCTAAAAATTATTGTTCCTCATCCTCCTCGATTCCTTCCAACATATGAGGTGGCTTCACAAGTACTGGTTTATTTTTTGGAGGGTAGAACTGCTCATTCTCCAGCTGGACCAAAAATTTAGCATTTCCCTTCCCGAAGGTGATGGTTTTGGCAGCCCAATTTTGTCTTACTTTGGCATTCTACAACGAAGGTCTTCCCAATAATAGATTATAGTCCAAGTTCTTCCCTTTAATTTCAAGCATGAAAAAAGTAATTGGAAAGATGGCATGGAAAATTACTCTTGGAATATCCTTGATAAGTCCCATTGGCTACACTTTGGATCGATCGGCCATTCGCACAAAGAATGGAGCTCATTCGATGCTAGTCTAACTCATTTGCCTGCAAGTAGTTGTAGAGGAAATATTGATACTGGATCTACTGCCAATCAATACTTTTGGAATAGCCTTATTTTTATACCATACTATAATAATAGGGATTGCATAGTCCAACACCTTATCCGGTACTTCTCTGACCATGCCCATGATTGCTTCCTGGAACTGATTCAGAGAATGTTCCTTTTGTAAATGATTCAGTAGGCCATCCAATATAACATAGGGCTTGGCAAGCCCATGGCATACACTCCATAAACTTATACATGGACTTCAGAACCTAAATACTAGCAACAGTTGTATGTTGCATAATCTTGTACTTCTTATCATCCTTTTTCATGCAAACCATCAATATATGTATTTCATGCTCAACCACACCCCCTTGCTTCTTCTTAATAAACATGAAAGATTAAATATAAAATCTTTCAAATGCGTTATAGGTGCCTCTTAGGTATGGGAATGCATAAGTGTTATCTACATATCTAGGAAATCAAACAAAGGTAGTCAAGGGTTTAGAAATACTTCCCTACAGGCTGATAGCTTTGATCCTAGGCATGCCAAATCTTCTCAGCCACTATGATTCTTGTTGATTCCAAAGCATTCATCTTTTCCACGTGAGACAACAATTTATAAAAAATTATTGCAACGTCATCATATTGTTGGCTTAACCAATGCTGTCTTATGAACTTATGCATGGCTGAGAGACTTCCAATGCCAAAAGATCACAACTGCCTTTGTCTTTGTTCCTAACTTCCTGCCCAATCTCTTTAGCAAGAATATACAACTTTGATAGGAAATATTCATATGCTTGAGCTTCATATTTTGCACATTGACAGAAGAGGTTCACACCCTTGATGTCAATAACATGTGACATTGGTTGTTGAGGACAAGTTGGATGGTACCAATTACCCATTATGGGCATATATTATGCATCATGTATGGGTAGCAAAAGGACTATGGAATATTGTGCAAGGTGTTGAAAACGATCTACTACACCTGTAAATATAGTTATTGAAGGTGATGCAGATGGTGTTGAAGATGAAGATCTTGAAATTCCTATTCCTATTGTGGTTCCTGTTGCACCTATTGTAGAGAAACTTCATTAGGATGGCATAGATGCTCAGGTGCATGCATTAATAGCTTTGCCTATCAAACGTGCCGTTATCCCTCATATTCGCTCCTGCAAATTAGCAAAGGATGCTTAAGATACACTTACCACTTTGTACCATGCAAGATATGAGGTCATCTACTAGTAAGAAGAAATCTGCTAATTTTGCATAGTTGAAAAAAGAAGACAAAGATGAGAAGAAAATAGAAAAGCGAAAACAATTTTGCATACCCAGGGTGAATAGGAGATCAAACTGCTTCGCTCTATTGTGCCAAAATCATGATCTGAGCTCGTTTCAACCTTCGAACACACTATCATAGTGCTTGTGCATACTATTTTGTCTTTTTGTGACAAAGATATATACAGGTTTTGATTCGCCAGTATAAGCACCTTGAAGTCTGCTATAGGTTTAGCAGAACTCATCAGGGTAGTTCTATTTAGCTTTTTCAGATACAATCGTTTTTCTGCATTAGGCTATTTTAGTCAATGGCCATGGCTGAAAGCAATGATGTATTCCGTATGTTGGCTGTTGAGGATAAGTTGGACTGTACTAATTACCCATTGTGGGCTTATATGATGTGACATGTGTTGGTTGCAAAAGGACTATGGAACATTATGCAAGGTGTTGAAAAACGTCCTATTACCCTTGCAAACACAGTTGCTGAAGGTGATGCAAATGGCATTGAAGATGATTGTATTCTTCATGTTCATGTGCGTGCTACAGTTCTTGTTGCACCTATAGTACAGCAAATTTGTTGGGATGGTAGAGATGCTCAGGCACAAGCATTGATAGCCTTGTCTATCAAACATGCCATTATTCCTCACATTTGCTCTTACAGAATAGTTAAGGATGCTTGGGATACACTTATCACTTTGTACCAGGCAAGGAATGAGGCTCGTGTTGCTTACCTCTAAGAATAGTTGGAAAGTGAGCACATGAATGAAGGTGATTCCATGGACAATTTTCTGACAAAGATCAAAGATTTGAAAGAACAATTGATTTCTATTGATGAAGTCTTACCTGACAGTTCACTTGTGCAGGCTGTTCTGAATGGTCTTCGCGATTCATATCAGAGTTTTGCTTCTACTCTTTGTTTGGTGATGAAAGTCAATCCAAATGCCTTAACATTTGAGGAGCTATTCTCTATTCTGTTGGAGGAAGATCAATCTAGATAGAACAAGTCCATTGTGCATGTTGGAGATCAAGATTTCCTAGCTAGTTAGAAGGTCAAAGGTAAATGGAGCTCTTCTACTAGTAAGCAGAAATATGCTAATTCTGTGCAATCAAAGAAGGATGACAGAGACGACAAGAAAATAGAAAAGCAGAAATTATTTTGCAAGTACCGTAAAGCAAATGATCATGTCATAAAGAATTGTCCAAAACTAGCTGCAAAAAAGGCAAAGAAAAAAGAGACTAGAATGGTTGTTGCAAAGACCTCTACACCAAAAATAGATTCTGCTAATCTAGTGCAGAATGAAGAATGGGAATTTACTACTATTTGCAATTTTGACCTATCTTCTCCTAAATAGTGTATGTCTGTAGTAGACTCAGATGTTTGGTACTTTGATAGTGGGGCAACCAAACATATTACCTTGCAGTGCAGCTTCTTCACTTAACTCGAGCTTGCCCCTACATGGAATACGATCACATACGCCAAAAATTCCTCTTATCCTGTCATGGGAGTTGGTAAGCTCATTCTGACTACTTTTGATGGTAGTTCTTTTATATTGTTAAATGTTCTCTTTTCCCAAACTTGAGGCACCTGGTAAACATGTTTATGAAGGCTTCATTTTGGGCAAAATGTAGCATTGCTCCTTTCTAAAATATGGTTCAGTTCAAGCTACTCAAAAATTGCAGCTTGTTCACAGTGATGTCTGTGGTCCTATGTAGACACCCTCTTTTGGAAACTATCTTTACTTCGTGACTTTCATTGGTGATTTTTCTAGGCATACATGGGTATATCCATTGAAGGAAAATTCTAAAGAATTTATGTGCTTCAAATAGTTTTGTTTTGGCTGAAAATCTATCAGCATGTAAAATGGGCACCCTCCATTTTGATTCGGGGGGGGGGAGGGGGGGGGGATATATGTCTTCTGATGTTAATGCATTTCTGGCTGAACATGGGATAAAACATCAGTGTACAGTGCCATATACACCTCAATAAAATGGAGTTGCTGAATGGAAGAACACATCACTCATGGAGATGGTGAGGTGCATGGTCAAGATTCAGGCTTTACCATATAGTTTCTAGCTTGAGGTTGTCATGTGTGCAACATATGTGCTTAAGAGGTGTCCCACTAAATCATTGCAGTCTATCACTCTGTATGAGGCTTGGCATGGTCACAAGCCATCTGTTTCTCACCTGTGTGTTTTTGGTTGTCTGGCATATGCATTAGTGACTGAACAACAACGTAGGAAATTGGACGATAAAGCAATGAAATGTATTTTTGTTGGGTACAGTTCTAAAAGCAAATGCTATTGTCTATATCATCCATAGAATAAATGCATTTTGGTTAGCTGTGATGTTGTTTTTGTGGAAGATGCTATTCAGCCACTACTTTCATGTACTAAGGAGACATCTGTTAGCTCCAAAGACATGTATGATACTTTGTTGCCTCTTTTTTACAGGTGGATAGTCCATTGCTAGTCCTAATGAGGCAACTCCTCAACCTTTACAGGTTTCTTGTGATGATGTAGATCATTTCATTTTTTTATCCAGATTTGCATGATGCACTTGTTGATGATAGAGCTGATATTGAGGAGGCAAAAACTATGCCAAAATGACTGGTGCAGACTTTGCGTGACCACAAATTAGATGCACCTCTGTCATATTGTACTCATTCAGGCTCTCATAGTGCCTCTTTTTCATCAGATTGCTATGCTATAGCTGCCTCAAGTCTCTGTGATGAGAATGAGCCTGTTTTGTTTGATGAAGCACAAAATTCAAAAAATTGGATGGAAGTCATGCAATCTGAATATGATGCTATAATGAAAAATGGTACCTGGTCTTTATGTGACTTGCCTCCTGGCAAGAAGACCATTGGCACTAAGTGGGTATACAAGCTTAAGCATAAGCCTGATGGATTAGTTGATAGGTATAAGGCTAGGCTTGTTGCAAATGGTTATGCTCAAGAAAGAGGCATTGACTTTAATGAGATCTTTGCTCCTACTTGCTGAATGACTATTGTTCATAGCATTCGTGCACTTGCAGCTCATTATGGTTGGAATGTACATCAGTTGGACATTAAAAGTGCATTTCTGAATGGTGATTTGCATGAAGAAGTATATGTTTTCCAGCCGTGTGGCTTTGTACAGAAAGGGCATGAAAACCACGTGTGTAGGTTCAAGAAGGCATTATATGGTTTAAAGCAAGCACCACGTGCTTGGTATGAAAAGATACATTCCTATCTGATTGCACATGGTTTTGAGAACAGTCCAACTGAGAGCACCTTATATGTTAAGCGTGTTAATGATGTGCTTTTGATCATTGTTGTGTATATTGATGACATGCTGCTCACTGGTCCTCATGAGAAGCATATTGTTGACTTTAAGGGTGATCTGCATACCTCATTTGAGATGTCTAATTTGGGGCATTTGCATCATTATTTGGGCATTCAATTTATTCAAGTTGATGGCAGAATAGCTCTGTGTCAAACGAAATATATTGATACATTCCAAAGGGGGATGACTACCACCAAATTTTCATGCTTTTTTGACTCTAACTTGGCTGGTTGCTATGACACATGTGTCCACTAGTGGATTTTGCTTCATGCTTGGTAGCTCATGTATATCTTGGTTGAGCAAGAATCAGCCTACTATGGCCACTTCCAATTGTGAGGCTGAGTATAGGGCAGCTTTCACAGCGATTGTTGAGTGTGTGTGGCTCAGATGCCTTATGGCTGATTTGGCTGTTGGTCAGTCTTTTGCCACCACCATCTTCACTGACAGTCAAAGCACATTGGCAGTTGCGAGGAACCTTGTGTTCCATGCTCGCACTAAGTACATTGAGGTGCATTATCATTATGTCATGGAGAGGTTCTCTGTTGGAGAGATCAGCTTGGCATATGTGCCCACGCAGGAGAACATTGCAGACCTTTTCACCAAGGCTCTGCCTAGGGAGATGTTTGAAGCTTTCCACAAAGCTTTGGTCTTACTTCCTTTTGTGGGTTGATTCCGCATAGCTTGGCACTTCCTTATACATGAGTGCCATCTCCTTGTTCACCACATCCCTCTTTAAGAAGTTTTTTTTCCCCCGGCTTGTATATATGCCTCTTGCCCTAATAGGTTACTTATCTTTGTATATTCTAATGGTAATACATTCAAAATTGTGTGATGTGCTCCAAGCTTCTCCTTCTTCCTTGTGTTGTTCACATGCTTCCGCAGACCTTGAACTCCAACATTTATGTCCTAGAATGTATCAGCTCATAGACTATGCAAAATCTGTTAATGATTCAGCATGTGGAGTTCAAGAATTTCAGGCTATCTCAGATGCAAATCTTTGGCATGCACGCTTTGGTCATTTGAATTTTGCTAGTTTGTTATACCTACAAAAATCTAAAATGGTGTCCTCTCTGCCCAAACTTGAGACACCTCATAAACTATTGGAGTTCGACGTCTGCGCAAGCATGCGAACAGAAGAAGAAGAAGCTTGGAGCACTACACACAATACTGAATGTATTACCACTAGAATGTACAAAGATAAGTAACCCATTAGTATTGATATATTTGGATAGTGATGTGGGTGAACACTCTAGGACTGCCCGGGCACTTTTTTCCCTCTTTGGGAGGTTTTTTCCCCCGGCTTGTATATACACCTATTGCCCTAATAGGCTACTTATCTTTGTACATTCTAGCGGTAATACATTCAGTATTATGTGTTGTGCTCCAAGCTTCTTCTTCTTCCTTGTGTTGTTCGCGTGCTTCCGCAGACATCTAACTCCAACAATTGGTATTAGAGTAGGTCGCCGCGTCATCTAGGACATCATTGACACTCCTTCAATCACAGTCTCAGAATTGCATGAAATTTGGTATGCATACTCAGGGTGATTAGGAGATCAAAATAGGTTTGCTAAGTGGTGTCAAAATTGCAATTTGAGCTCGTTTCGGCCTCTGAACGCACTATCGTAGCTATATAACAGTTTCGGTTTGCCATTATAAGCATCTCAAAGTCTTCTACAGGTTTAGCAGAACTCATTTGGGTAGTTTTGTTCAACTTTTTCAGATACAATCATTTTTCTGCATCAAGGTATTTTAGTCAATGGTCATGGCTGAAAGCAATGATGTATTCCGTATGTTGGCTATTAAGGATAAGTTGGATGGCACCAATTATCCATTGTGGGCTTATATGATACGTTATATATTGGTCGCAAAAGAACTGTGGAATATTATGCAGGGTGTTGAAAAACGTCCTATTACAGGTGTGAACACAAGTACTACAAATATAGGTACTGAAGTTGATGTAGATGGTGTCGAAGATGGTGATATTTTGCAAATTCCTATTTGTGCTATTGTTTCCGTTGCACCGACTGCAGAGAAAATTAGTTGGGATGGCAAAGATGCTCAGGCACATGCATTGATAGCTTTTTCTATCAAACATGCTATATTTGGCCGAGTAATGCATAAGTAAATCAAGCATCCAATAGCCTACTGATAGAGAACAACATCAAATGCATCTCCAGCATCATGAAGACTCGATCATAAGCCTGTCTCCATAGGAGTGGCAATAGGTTTAAAGTCTTCAAGGCCAAAACACTACAATAATGTGTCAATATATTTCCTTTGACACAAAGCTATTCCGTCATCAACTTGCATAAGTTGCATGCCCAAACAATGATGCAAATGCCCCAAATCAGACATCTCAAATGAGGCATGCAAATCATCCTTAAAATCACCAATATGCTTCTCATGAGGGCCAGTGAACAACATGTAGTCAACATACACAACAATGATCAGAAGCACATCATTAGCACACTTAACATATAAGGTTCTTTTAGTTAGACTATTCTCAAAACCATGTGCAATAAGATAGGCATGTATCTTTTCATACCAAGCACGTGGTGCTTGCTTTAAACCATATAATGCCTTCTTTAACTTGCACACCTAGTTTTCATGCCCTCTCTGCACAAAGCCATGGGGCTTAAAAACATACACTTGTTCATGCAATTCACCATTCAGAAATGCTATTTTAATTTCTAACTAATGTACATTCCAACCATGATGAGCTGCAAGTGCACAAATGTTATCAACACTAGTCATTCGGCATGTAGGTGTTGGAGATAGACGTCTGCGGAAGCACGCGAACAGCACAAGGAAGAAGAAGAAGCTTGGAGCACAACACACAAGACTGAATGTATTACTAGAGAATGCACAAAGATAAGTAGCCCATTAGGGCAATCGGCGTATATACAAGCCGGGGGAAAAAAACCTCCTAAAGAGGAAAAAAAGTGCCCCGGTAGTCCTAGAGTGTTCACACACATCACTACCTAAATATATCAACAAATCCCCCCTGGGAGTGATGCGGTGAACAAGGAGCTGGCACTCATGTATAAGGAAGTGCCAAGCTATGTGGAAATCACTCCACAAAAGGAAGTAAGCCCAAAGCTTTGCCGAAAGCTTCAAACTTCTCCCTAGGCAGAGCCTTCGTGAAAAGGTCTGCAATGTTCTCCTGCGTGGGCACATATGCCAAGCTGATCTCCCCAGCAGAGAACCTCTCCCTGACATAGTGATAATGCACCTCAATGTGCTTAGTGCTAGCATGGAACACAGGGTTCCTCGCAACTGCCAATGCGCTCTGACTGTCAGTGAAGATGGTGGTGGCAGAAGACTGGCCAACACCCAAATCAGCCATAAGGCGTCTGAGCCACACACACTCAACAGTCGCTGTGAAAGCTGGCCTATACTCAGCCTCACAACTAGAAGTGGCCACAGTAGGCTGCTTCTTGCTCAACCAAGATATACATGAGCTACCAAGCATGAAGCAAAAACCACTGGTGGACACACGAGTGTCATAGCAACCAGCCCAATCTGAGTCAGAAAAAGCATGCAAATCTGGCGGTAGTGATCCCCCCTTGGGATAAAACAACCCAAGTAGCCGAGTACCACTCAAGTAGCGAAAGATGCGCTTAACCGCTTTCCAATGCGTGACTCCTGGGCAATGCATAAACCTGCTCATCTGTGAGACAGCAAACTGAATATTTGGCCGAGTAATGCATAAGTAAATCAAGCATCCAACAGCCTGCTGATAGAGAACAGCATCAAATGCATCTCGAGCATCATGAAGACTCAATCGTAAACCTGTCTCCATAGGAGTGGCAATAGGCTTACAGTCTTCAAGGCCAAAACGCTGCAATAATGTGTCAATATATTTCGTTTGACACAAATCCATTCCACCATCAACGTGCATAAACTGAATGCCCAAATAGTGATGCAAATGCCCCAAATCAGACATCTCAAATGAGGCATGCAAATCAGCCTTAAAATCAGCAATATGTGTCTCAATAGGACCAGTGAGCAGCATGTCATCAACATAGACAACAATGATCAGAAGCACATCATTAGCACGCTTAACATATAAGGTGCTTTCAGTTGGACTGTTCTCAAAACCATGTGCAATCAGATAGGCATGTATCTTCTCATACCAAGCACGTGGTGCTTGCTTTAAACCATATAACGCCTTCTTTAACCTGCACACCTGGTTTTCATGCCCTTTCTGTACAAAGCCACGGGGCTGAAAAACATACACTTCTTCATGCAAGTCACCATTCAAAAATGCTGTTTTAATGTCCAACTGATGTACATTCCAACTATGATGGGCTGCAAGTGCACAAATGCTCCGAACAGTAGTCATACGGCATGTAGGTGCAAAGGTCTCATCAAAATCAATGCCTCTTTCCTGCGCATAACCCTTTGCAACAAGCCTAGCCTTATACCTGTCAACTGTACCATCAGGTTTACGCTTTAGCTTGTATACCCACTTAGTGCCAATGGCCTTCTTGCCAAGAGGCAAGTCACATAAAGACCATGTACCATTCTTCATTATAGCATCATATTCAGATTGCATAGCAGCCATCCAATTTTCTGAATTTTGTGCTTCATCAAAAGAAACAGGCTCATTCTCATCACAGAGACTAGATGCAGCCATAGCATAGCAATCTGATGCAAAGGAGGCACTATGAGAGCCTGAACGAGTACGATATGACAAAGGTGCATCTAATTTGCTGTCACGCAAAGTCTGCACCAGCCATTTTGGCATAGTTTTTGCCTGTTCAATATCAGCTCTCTCATCAACAAGTGCATCATGTAAATCTGCATCAGAAATGGAATATCTGCATCATCATATGAAACCTGCAAAGGCTGAGAAGTTGCCTCATTAGGACCAGTGCTAGCCTGTCCACCTGTAAAAAGAGGCATCAAAGTATCATACATGTCTTTGGAGCTAACAGATGTCTCCTTAGTACATGAAAGCAATGGCTGAATAGCATCTTCCACAAAGACAACATCACGACTAACCAGAATGCGTTTAGTCTGTGGATGATACAAACGATAGCCTTTACTTTCAGAACTGTACCCAACAAAAATACATTTTACTGCCTTATCATCCAATTTTCTGCGATGTTGTTCAGGCACTAATGCATATGCCAAACAACCAAAAACACGCAGATGAGCAACAGATGGCTTGCGGTCATGCCAAGCCTCATATGGAGTGATAGACTGCAACGCTTTGGTGGGACACCTGTTCAGTACATATGCTGCACACATGACAGCCTCAAGCCAGAAACTATGTGGTAAAGCCTGACTTTTGATCATGCACCTCGCCATCTCCATGAGTGACCTGTTCTTTCGTTCAGCAACTCCATTCTGTTGAGGTGTATACGGCATTGTACACTGGTGTTTTATCCCACGTTCAGCCAGAAATGCATTAAAATCTGAAGACATATATTCCCCCCCTCGATCAGAACGGAGGGTGCCCATTTTACATGCTGACAGATTTTCAGCTAAGACCAAAAACTGTTTGAAGCACATGAACACTTCAGACTTTGCCTTGAGTGGATATACCCATGCATGCCTGGAAAAATCATCAATGAAAGTCACGAAGTAAAGGTAATTTCCAAAAGAGGGTGTCTGCATAGGACCACAGACATCACTATGTACAAGCTGCAATTTCTGCGTAGCCCGAACTGAACCATCTTTTGGAAAGGAAGAACGCTGCATTTTGCCCAAAATACAGCCTTCACAAACATGTTTTCTAGGTGCCTCAAGTTTGGGCAAAGAGGACACCATTTCAGATTTCTGCAGGCGTAACAAACTAGCAAAATTCAGATGACCAAAGCGTGCATGCCAAAGCTTTGCATCTGACATAGCCTGAGAATCATGAACTGCACATGCCGAATCATTCACAGATCTTTCATAGTCTATGAGCTTATACAGCCCACGACATAAAATGCCAGAAGCAATAATCACATCGCTATTTGAGAGATCATGGACTGTACACCTGTCATCAACAAATTTCACAACCAAGCCAATCTTGGCTAATGCAGAAACTGATAACAGATTCTTTTTGATCCCTGGCACAAATAAAGCATCTGACAAAGTGAAAGAACTACCATCAGCAGTAGTCAGAATGATCTTACCAACTGCAAGAGAATGAAGATTACGACCACCACATACTAGAGAGATGACTCTCCTCCCAACCAAATGCCTCTATATATAGCTCTCTCCAGGGGACTGCCTTCTTGGGCAGGTGGATGCTAATCATCCAAGTGTCAGCCATGTAACTACATGTACGCCAAGTGTCCAGTGGATGCTTCTAGAAGGTTCTAGAGCTCTTTGGGCAAAATACTCTTCCCATGTACCCCATGGGGATTGAACCCAAGACCTCGTCCTTCACACCCTTGAGTCTTAACCATTAGGCTAAGTGGATTACTTGGTTACAAGAGTAAATGACCTACTAGTAAGTCTAGACTCGAGATCTTTGGCCACACAAACGAATGACCAAACGGAATCCGATTTCAGATCTGTCTGAACCAATCGGATCCCTAGATCACCAAATTACTTTATTACATTCTTCCCCCCTTGGAAAAGATTTTTGTCGTCGAAAATAGAGCTATATACATACTGTAGGCAACCCCCGAGCCTCATGTTCTAAAACTGGAAGAACATGGTCATGTTCTAGAACTGGAAGAACATGTCTCATCTCTGTGGTGGCATCCCTGCCCAAATGATTCAAAACACTATCTGGGTTTGCACTTTGATGAACGGGACAAAGTACAAACTAGTGAAGAATAATAAGGGTGGATCTAATGACATCCCTGGCTAATTCACAGTTTCTGGATGTGCGATCTAGGCACAAACATGTGAACTAGGTGGATTCAAATTACTAGTCCATTTCTAGGCATAACTGGTGAATGGGCTTAGTAATGAAGGTGGGATTCTTATCCCTCGCAAGACTTTGAGAATTCTTGATTCACTTGAATTTGTTTTGGAGAACTTGAAGTTTGGTTGTCCCATACATCTAACTTTAGATGTCTGTACAATGGTTTACTTTTATCTAACAGTTACTTGATTTTTTCACCCGACTAGAGGACTACTTTGTCCTTATGAGTTTAAAAATCTTTTGTAAACTGTAGGAGAAAGTTTACCATTTCTTTGAGTCAACCATACTATAACTTGACCAATACAACTTCAAAATGAAAATTGTCCAACTTAAGACACTTTTCTCAAAGATTTTAACTGAAAGTTCTTGGGAATTGTCAATCTGATGAGCAATTCCTAACTTCCCTATTCTAGAGTATACTGGACTCCAGGAAATCATTTATGCTATAACTTGAAGCAAACTCAAATGAATAAGTCCACTTAGACTTATCATCTTTTGAAGATTGAAAGGGTTCTTGTACATAACATCTATCTAGGATGTTCAAGTTAGTTATTTTATTCTAACCGGCTAACCCTGGTCTTTTGCAAAAGGAATCAGATACTATATCTGAGTCAATTTCAAAAGATTTGGAAAGCGGAAAGAAATAACTAAGACTCTGTACAACCAATTCAAACTTCGAATATACATAAACTTGCTATGAGTCAAAGTCTAGTTGACTCAGGACTTTAACTTTTCAAAGATCTATTTCAACAAGATATTGAAGCATTGTTTTTATCTTTAAGAGAAATAAGCTAGTTTCTCAAAAAGATTCAAAGCAAATCAAAAACATCATCCAACCACAAGATACTAGTGTGGTAACCAACATCAGTGTGTCGACCCACTGAGGTTCTGTCGATGAGTTTCGTATTCAAATAATGCTTCACTTGAGACTAAGTTCAGGTCACATTCAGTCTTTTTGACTCCTAATCGTGAATGCAATTCTTGTGCATTTCTTTGAGTCGAAAGAGTGAATTTATCAAGTTACACTAGGAACTTGATGCTTGACTTAGTCAATTAAATCTTTAGTTGAAAAGATCAACTCAAAATCAAAGTCCAACTTCTTTCAGAAATTTATCAAATATTTCTGATCAATAACACTTAAGCTTGAAGTGTTCTAAGAAGATCTTGGACGTTCCTTACTTCATATCTTCAATTTCCTTGATCTTGAAGTCATCTTGAAGTATCGTAAGATACTACTTTCATCCTTTACGAATTAAACTTTTCTTGAAGTCTTAATTCCCTTGAGGATGAAACCTAACTTCAAAATCCAAACTAGGACTAAAAGATAATTATCATCCCACGGTCCGATGTCCCATACCATCTTTCCTATATCAATCTGAGTATAAAATCTGGTGTCCCATACCACCCTATTTTATATTCACATTAATGTGTGGGTGATTCTTATCCTAAAGTCTAAACATCTCTTGATAGAGTACCTTATCTCTTCAATTCTTTTACGAGAATTTAGAAGTTCCAGGTATTACCTCTAACTAGATTTTCTAGGTTTTGATTCCTTCACATGATCGTCTCACAATCATGTGCTTTACCTTGGGAACTTGAAAACCTCTTAACAGAATATCAATTCTTCTTTGCTAGGGTTTTCAAATGAAAACCAATCAAAATTCCAAGTACTTGAATTTTCATAGATTCAAGTTCAATTGGATTATTCTTGACCAATTTTGTAGTGACAAGAGCTTTTGACTTCTTGTCTTTAGATTCCTTTGTTTACTTTTGCTTTAGGTACCTACCCCGGGGACTTTATTTAGGAATCTCTTTACTGCTTAAGTCTTAAGCATCCGCTCATGCTTTCTGGATTTGTACCAAAATCCCTTTAAGGATAGGGAAACACTTATGTTTTACCTTCCACAGACTTAATTACCATTTTCACGGTTGCAGACTACATTCTTGGAATTTCTTTACTCTGTTCAGACTTGGAACAACTTACTCTTTTTCACAGTTTTCCATCGAATAAATGGAACTTGAGTGAATCATTCCTAAAGAAAATTTTTATTGCCAATACTTGGGCAATCTACAGGGTAGTTCCAATCGCATGTTCTTGGACAATCATGGCCAAGCTTGATCAAGTCTTGTTGATCATGCGATAATAATAAAGACTTAATCTTTATCTTTTAAGATCTCTTTAAACTATCTTTAAGCTTCTTTGCTTACCTGCAGGATTTTTTGAGATCTTTCTCAAGTCCAAGCATACACTTATGCCTCTCAGATTCCAAAGCTAAGAATCTTTGATATACCTTTAGGTTATATCACAAATAGGACTTGAAATACCACTTCTAGTGGTTTGGGATGTCCGGGAACTACTTACTTATTGTTTAAAGAGTATGAAGAATTTCATTCTCAATACTTGAAAGAATGCCATTTCTTCAAAGACTTGAGATTCCTTCTAAGGAATAACTTGAGCAAATGATTCATCTTGGAATCTTTTGCAATATTAAAAGAACATTTGAAAGAAATTCTTTCAAATAATATCCAAAAAATTTACTGATTCAATTGTATTCATTTCCTGAGTATCAAACTAGAGACTAAATATCACCTTTTGGATATGGTTTCCCATGCCACTATGAAAGTTTAAGTTGAACTTTCATTTATGTGATATCGACTTCTATTCTTGAGTTTGATACAAAACTCATTATTATTGGTCAATCTTCAGATGTTACTAGAGTCCTTTAAACATATTTCACCAATCAAAATTATGTTTAAAGTCCAAGCATCTATTGATGATTGATCCAATAGTAATGTTACTGTGAACACAACTTTGAACTTTATAACTTGTTTAGGAGAAGTTCATGGATTTAAGATCCATTTCTTGGAACTTTCTACTCCTAAATGAAAAGTTCACACTTGCTTCAAGTCCTTAGGGACTTATATTATTTCCTAAAGACTGCTTAGCTAGTTGCATCATTTACCATGTACCCCATGGGGATTGAACCCAAGACCTCGTCCTTCACACCCTTGAGTCTTAACCATTAGGCTAAGTGGATTACTTGGTTACGAGAGTAAATGACCTACTAGTAAGTCTAGACTCGAGATCTTTGGCCACACAAACGAATGACCAAACGGAATCCGATTTCAGATCTGTCTGAACCAATCGGATCCCTAGATCACCAAATTACTTTATTACACCAACTCCCATAACAGGATAAGAGGAGTTATTGGCGCATGTGACAGTATTCCCTGTAGGAGCAGGCTCAAGTGAAGAGAAGAAATTGCGCTGCGAGGTAATATGTTTGGTCGCCCCACTGTAAAGTACCAAACATCTGAGTCTACTGCAGACATGCACTGATCAGGAGAAGATGGGTCAAAACTGCAGACAGTAGTAAACACCCATTCTTCTTCCTGCACAAGATTTGCAGACTCTGTTTTTGGTGTAGAGGCCTCTGCAACAACCATTCCAGCCTCTTTCTTCTTTGCCTCTTTAGCAGCCAGTTTTGGACAGTTCTTTATGATATGATCATTGCCTTTACAATACTTACAAAACAATTTCTACTTTTCTGATTTTTTCTCATCTTTGTCTTGGTTCTTTGAATGTGCAGCATTTGCAGATTTCTGCTTACTAGTAGAAGAGCTCCATTTTCCTTTGCCCTTCTGACTAGCCAGGAAAGCTTGATCTGCAACACGCATAATGGACCTGTTCTGCCTGGACTGATCTTCCTGCAATAGAACAGAGACTAATTCCTCAAATGACAAGGCATTCGGATTGCCTTTCATCATCAACCGAAGAGTAGAGGCAAAACTCTGATATGAATCAGGAAGACCATTCAGAACGGTCTGCACAAGTGAGCTATCTGGTATAACCTCATCAGCAGAAATCAATTGTTCCTTCAGGTCTTTGATCTTTGTGAGAAAACTGTCCATAGAATCACCTTCATTCATGTGCTCACTCTCTAACTGTTTTCGGAGGTAAGCAACACGAGCCTCATTCCTAGCCTGGTACAAAGTGGTAAGTGTATCCCAAGCATCCTTTGCTGTTCTGCAAGAGCGAATGTGAGGAATAATGGCACGTTTGACAGACAAAGCTATCAATGCATGTGCCTGGGCATCTCTGCCATCCCAACGAATCTGCTCTACAGTAGGTGCAACAGAAACAGCAGCACGAACAGGAATCTGCGGAATATCATCTTCGACACCATCTTCATCAGCTCCAACACCTGTATTTGCAGTACCTGTCGTTACAGGTGTAACAGGACGTCTTTCAACACCCTGCACAATGTTCCACAATCCTTTTGCAACCAGTACATGTCGCATCATATAAGCCCATAATGGGTAGTTGGTACCATCCAACTTATCCTCAACAGCCAACATACGGAATACATCACTGCTTTCAGCCATGGCCGGTGACTAAAATACCTTGATGCAGAAAATTGACTGTATCTCAAAAAGTTGAACAGAACTGCCCAGACGAGTTCTGCTAGACCTGTAGCAGACTTTGAGATGCTTAAACTGGCGAACAGAAACTGGTATATACCTTTGGCACAAAAGGACGAAATAGCCTGCACAAGCACTGCGATAGTGCGTTCGGAGGCCGAAACGAGCTCAGATCGCGATTTCGGCACCACAGAGCGAAGCCGTTTTGATCTCGGAAACACCCTGAGTATGCTCACCAAATTTCGTGCGAATCTGAGACTGCAAACGGAGGAGTGTCGACGGCGCCCTAGAAGAAGCAACGACCTGCTCTGATACCAATTGTTGGAGATAGACGTCTGCGGAAGCACGCGAACAGCACAAGGAAGAAGAAGAGGCTTGGAGCACAACACACAAGACTGAATGTATTACTAGAGAATGTACAAAGATAAGTAGCCCATTAGGGCAATCGGCGTATATACAAGGGGGGGGAAAAAAAACCTCCTAAAGAGGGAAAAAAGTGCCCCGGCAGTCCTAGAGTGTTCACACACATCACTACCTAAATATATCAACAGTAGGAGCAAAGGTTTCATCAAAATCAATCCCTCTTTCCTGTGCATAACCCTTTGCAACAAGCCTAGCCTTATACCTGTCAACTATTCCATTAGGTTTATGCTTCAGCTTGTATACCCACTTAGTGCCAATGGCCTTCTTGCCAGGAGGCAAGTCACATAAAGACCAGGTACTATTTTTCATGATAGCATCATATTGCGATTGCATTGCAGCCATCCAACGTTCAGGATTTTGTGCTTCATCAAAAAAAATAGGCTCAATCTCATCACAAAGACTAGAGGCAACCATAGCATAGCAATATGATGCAAGAGATGCACTATGAGAGCCCGAATGAGTATGATATGATAGAGGTGCATCTAATTTGCTGTCGCCCAAAGTCTACCCTAGCCATTTTGGCATAGTTTTTTCCTCCTCTATATCATCTCTCTCATCAACAAGTACATCATGCAAATCTACATTAGAAATGGAATGATCTACATCATCACATGAAACCTATAAAGATTGAGAAGTTGCCTCAATAGGACTAGCTCTAGACTATCCATGTGTAAAAAGAGGAAGCAAAGTATCATAGATGTCTTTGGAGCTAACAAATGTCTCCTTCGTACATGAAAGTAAAGGCTGAATAGCATCTTCCACAAAAACAACATCACGGCTAACCAAAATGTGTTTAGTATGTGGATGATATAAACGATAGCCTTTGCTTTCAGAACTGTACCCAACAAAAATACTTTTTACTGCTTTATCATCCAATTTCCTGTGATGTTGTTCAGGCACTAATGCATATGCCAGACAACCAAAAACACGCAGATGAGCAACAGATGGCTTGCAACCATGCCAAGCCTCATATGGAGTGATAGACAACAGTGCTTTAGTGGGACACCTGTTAAGTACATATGCTGCACACATAACAGCCTCAAGCCAAAAACTATGTGGTAAAGCCTAACTCTTGACCATACACCTTGCCATCTCCATGAGTGACTTGTTCTTCTATTCAGCAACTCCATTCTGTTGATGTGTATACGGCACTATACACTGATGTTTTATCCCATGTTCAGCCAGAAATGCATTAAAGTCAAAAGACATATATATTCCCCCCCTCGATCAGAACGGAGGATGCCCATTCTACATGCTGATAGATTTTAAGCCAAAACCAAAAATTGTTTGAAGCACATGAACACTCCGGACTTTGATCTCAATGGATATACCCATGCATGCCTAGAAAAATCATCAATGAAAGTCACGAAGTAAAGATATTTTCCAAAAGAGGGTGTCTGCATAGGACCATAGACATCACTATGAACAAACTACAATTTCTGAGTAGCTCGAACTAAACCATCTTTTGGAAAGGAGGAACATTTCATTTTGCCCAAAATACAGCCTTCACAGACATGTTTTCTGGGTGCCTCAAGTTTGGGCAAAGAGGACACCATTTCATATTTCTGCAGGAGTAACCAACTAGCAAAATTCAGATGACCAAAGCATGCATGCCAAATCTTTGCATCTAACATATCCTGAGAATCATATACTACACATGCTGAATCATTCATAGATTTTTCATGGTCTATGAGCTTGAACGGCCCATGACATAAAATGCCAGAAGCAATAATCATGTTGCCATTTGACAGATCATGAACTATACATCTATCATCAACAAATTTCACAACCAAGTCAATCTTGGCTAATGCAAAAATTGATAACGGATTTTTCTTGATCCCTGTAGAAATAAAGCATCCGACAAAGTGAAAGAACCACCATCAGCAGTAATCAGAATGATCTTAGCAACTCCCATGACAGGATAAGAGGACTTATTGGCGCATGTGACATTATTCCTTATAGGGGCAGGCTCAAGTGAAGAGAAGAAATTGTGCTGCGAGGTAATATGTTTGGTTGCACCGTTATCAAAGTACCAAACATCTGAGTCTACTGTAGACATACACTGTTAAGGAGAAGATGGGTCAAAATTGCAAAGAGTAGTAAACACCCATTCTCCATTCTACACAAGATTAGCAGACTCTGTTTTTGGTGTAGAGGCCTCTGCAACAACCATTCCAGCCTCTTTTGCAGCTAGTTTTGGACAGTTCTTTATGACATGATCATTTCCTTTACAGTACTTGCAAAAGAATTTCTATTTTTCTAATTTCTTCTCATCTTTTTCTTCTGTCTTCGAATGTGCAGCATTTGCAGATTTCTGCTTACTAGTAGATGAGCTCCATTTACCTTTGCCCTTCTGACTAGCCAAGAAAGCTTGATCTGCATCACGCATAATGGACCTATTCTGCCTAGGGTGATCTTCTTGCAATAGAATAGAGATGAAGTTCTCAAATGACAAGGCATTTGGATTGCCTTTAACCATCAAACGAAGAGTAGAAGCAAAACTCTGATATGAATCAAGAAGACCATTCAAAATGTTTTGCACAAGTGAGCTATCTGGTATAACTTCATCAGTAGAAATCAATTGTTCCTTCAAGTCTTTGATCTTTATTAAAAAACTCTCCATAGAATCACCTTCATTCATATGCTCACTCTCCAACTGTTTTCAGAGGTAAGCAACATGAGCCTCATTCTTAGCCTGGTACAATGTGGTAAGTGTATCCCAAGCATCCTTAGCTGTTCTGCAAGAGCGAATGTGAGGAATAATGGCATGTTTGATAGACAAGGCTATCAATGCATGTGCCTGAGCATCTCTGCCATCCCAACGAAATTGTTCTACAGTAAGTGTAGCAGAAACTGTAGCATGAACAAGAAACTAAAGAATATCAGCATCTTTAACGCCATCTACATCAGCTTCAATACATGTATTTGCAGGTGTAATAGGACATTTTTCAACACCATGCACAATGTTTCATAATCCTTTTACAACTAATACATGTCGCATCATATAAGCCCACAATGGGTAATTGGTACCCTCCAACTTATCCTCAACAGCCAACATACGGATTACCTCACTACTTTTAGCCATGACCACTGACTAAAATACCCTGATGCAGAAAAATGAATGTATCTGAAAAAGTTGAACATAATTGCCCTGACAAGTTTCGCTAAACCTTTAGTAGACTTTGAGATGCTTATACTAGCGAACCGAAACTTATATATGTTTTTGGCACAAAAAGACAAAATAGTCTACATAAGCACTGTGATAGTGTGTTTGGAGGTTGAAACGAGCTCAGATCGTGATTTCGGCACCACATAGCAAAGGTGTTTTGATATGCTAATCACCTTGAGTATGCTCACCAAATTTCATGTGATTCTGAGACTGTGACTAGAGGGGTGTCAACTATGCCCTATATGAAGTGGCGACCTGCTCTGATAGCAATTGTTGGAGTTAGCCATCTGTGGAAGCACGTGATCAGCACAAGGAAGAAGAAGAAGCTTGGAGCACGACACACAATACAAAATGTATTACCACTACAATGTACAAAGATAAGTAACCCATTAGGGCTATAGGCGTATATACAAGCCAGGGGGAAAAAACCTCCTAAAGAGGGAAAAAAGTGCCCTGGTAGTCCTAGTGTGTTCATACACATTACTACCTAAATATATAAACATAAACATGTTTGTGAAGCATGCATTTTAGGCAAAATGCAACATTACTCCTTCCCAAAAGATGGTTTAGTTAGAGCTACTAAAAAATTATAGCTTGTTCATAGTGATGTGTGTGGTCCATTGCAGGCACCTTCTTTTAGGAACTACCTTTACCTCGTGACTTTTATTGATGGTTTTTCTAAGCATGCATGGGTTTATCTATTGAAAGAAAAGTCCGAAGTGTTTATGTGCTTCAAACAATTTCTGCTTTTGGCTGAAAATTTATCATCATGTAAAATAGGCACCCTCTATTTTGATCAAAGGGGGGAACACATATCTTTTGATTTTAATGAATTTCTAACTGAACGTGGGATAAAACATTAGTGTACAGTGCCATATACACCTCAACTAAATGGAGCTATGGAAAGAAAGAACAGGCCTCTCATGGAGATGGCAAGGTGTATGGTCAAAAGTCAGGCTTTACCACATAGCTTCTGGCTTGAGGTTGTTATGTGTGCAACATATATACTTAACAAGTGTCCCACCAAAGCACTACAATATATCACTCCATATGAAGCTTGGCATGGTTGCAAGCCATTTGTTGCTCGACTACATGTCTTTGGTTGTTTGGCATATGCATTAGTGCACAAAAAATAGTGCAAAAAATTGAATGATAAAGCAGTGAAACGTATTTTTGTTGGGTAGAAGTCTGAAAGCAAAAGCTATCCTCTATATCATCCACAAAATAAACACATTTTGGGTAGTCATGATGTTCCTTTTGAGGAAGATGCAATTAAACCATTACTTTCATGTACAAAGGAGACATCATGTTGATATATCTAGGTAGTGATGTGTGTGAACACACTAGGACCGCCGGGGCACTTTTTTCCCTCTTTAGGAGGTTTTTTTCCCCCCGACTTGTATATACACCTATTGCCCTAATGGGCTACGTATCTTTGTACATTCTCTAGTAATGCATTCAGTATTGTGTGTTGAGCTCCAAGCTTCTTCTTCTTCCTTGTGTTGTTCGCATAGTTCTGCAGATGTCTAACTCCAACAATTGGTATCAGAGCAAGGCGTCGCTTCATCTAGGGCACCATCGACACTCCTGCAGTTGCAGTCTCAGAATCGCACGAATTTTGGTGAGCATACTCAACGTGTTTTTGAGCATACTCTGAACGCACTATCATAGTGCTTGTGTAGGCTATTTTGTATTTTTGTGCCAAAGGTATATACCAGTTTTTGTTCGCCAGTATAAGTGTCTCGAAGTCTGCTATAGGTCTAGCAGAATTCCTCTGGGTAGTTCTGTTCAACTTTTTGAGATACAATCAATTTTCTGCATCAAGGTATTTTATTCATCGGCCATGGCTGAAAGCAGTTATGTATTTCGTATGTTGGTTGTTGAGGATAAGTTGGATGGCACCAACTACTCGTTATGGGCTTATATGATGCGACATGTATTGGTTGCAAAAGGACTGTGGAACATTGTGCAGGGTGTTGAAAAACATGCTATCACACCTACAACTGTGACAACTGCACATACAAAAGCTGAGGTAGAAGGTGTCCAAGATGATGATATTCTACATATTCCTGTTCGTGTTGTAGTTTCTGCTACACCTACTACAGAGCGAATTTGTTGGGATGGCAGAGATGCCCAGGCACATGCATTCATAGCTTTGTCTATCAAATGTGCCATTATTCCTCACATTCACTCTTGCATAATAGCTAAGGATGCTTGGGATACACTTACCACATTGCACCAAGCTAGGAATGAGGCTCATCTTGCTTACCTCCAAAAAAATTTGGAGAGTGAGCACATGAATGAAGGTGATTCCATGGATAGTTTTGTAACAAAGATCAAAGACTTGAAGGAACATTTGATTTTTGCTGATGAGGTTATACGAGATAGCTCATTTGTGCAGACCATTATGAATGGTCTTCCTGATTCATATCAGAGTTTTGCTTCTACTCTTCGGTTGATGATGAAAGGCAATCCAAATGCCTTGTCATTTGAGGAGTTAGTCTCTGTTCTGTTGCAGGAAGATCGGTCCAAGCAGAACAGGTCCATTATGTGCGTTGTAGATCAACCTTTCCTGGCTAGTTAGAAGGGCAAAGGAAAATGGAGCTCTTCAACTAGTAAGCAGAAATCTGCAAATGCTGCACATTCGAAGAAGGAAGATAAAGATGAGAAGGAATCAGAAAAGCAGAAATTGTTTTGCAAGTATTGTAAAGGGAATGATCATATCATAAAGAACTGTCCAAAACTGGCTGCTAAAGAGGCAAAGAAGAAAGAGGCTGGAATGGTTGTTGCAGAGGCCTCTACACCAAAAACAGAGTCTGCTAATCTTGTGCAGGAAGAAGAATGGGTGTTTACTATTGTTTGCAGTTTTGACCCACCTTCTCATGTGATGTGCATGTCTGCAGTAGACTCAGATGTTTGGTACTTTGACAGTGGGGCGACCAAACATATTACCTCGCAGTGCAGTTTCTTCTCTTCACTCGAGCCTGCCCCTACAGGAAATATTGTTACATGTACCAACAACTCCTCTTATCCTATTATGGGAGTTGGTAAGATCATTTTGACTACTGCTGATGGTAGTTCTTTCACTTTGTCAGATGCTTTGTTTGTGCCAAGGATCAAGAAAAATCTGTTATAAGTTTCTGCATTAGCCAAGATTGGCTTGGTTGTGAAATTTGTTGATGATAGGTGTACAATTCATGATCTATCAAATGGCGATGTGATTATTTCTTTTGGCATTTTATGTCGTGGGTTGTATAAGCTCATAGACTATGAAAGATCTGTAAATGATTCGGCATGTGCAGTACATGACTCTCAGGCTATGTCAGATGCAAAGCTTTGGCATGCATGCTTTGGTCATCTGAATTTTGCTAGTTTGCTATGCCTGTAGAAATCTGAAATGGTGTCCTCTTTGCCCAAACTTGAGGCACCTGGAAAACATGTTTGTGAAGGCTGTATTTTGGGCAAAATGCAACGTTCATCCTTTCCAAAAGATGGTTCAGTTCGGGCTAATGAGAAGTTGCAGCTTGTACATAGTGATGTTTTTGGTCCTATGTAGACACCTTCTTTTGGGAATTATCTTTACTTCGTGACTTTTGTCGATGATTTTTCCAGGCATGCATGGGTATATCCATTGAAGGCAAAGTCCGAAGTGTTCATGTGCTTCAAACAGTTTTTGGTTTTGGCCGAAAATCTCTCAACATGTAAAATGGGCACCCTCCATTCTGATCGAGGGGGGGATATATGTCTTCTGATTTTAATGCATTTCTGGCTGAATGTGGGATAATATGGTTTAAAGAAAGCACCACGTGCATGGTATGAGAAGATACATGCCTATCTGATTGCACATGGTTTTGAGAACAGTCCAATTGAGAGCACCTTATTTGTTAAGCGTGCTAATGATGTGCTTCTGATCATTGTTGTGTATGTTGATGACATGCTACTCACTGGTCCTATTGAGGAGCATATTGCTGATTTTAAGGCTGATTTGCATGCCTCATTTGAGATGTCTGATTTGGGGCATTTGCATCACTATTCGAGGATTCAATTTATGCAAGTTGATGGTGGAATGACTTTGTGTCAAACAAAATATATTGACACATTATTGCAGCATTTTGGCCTTGAAGATTGTAAGCCTATTGCCACTCCTATGGAGACAAGTTTATGATTGAGTCTTCATGATGTTGGAGATGCATTTGATGCTTTTCTCTATCAGCAGGCTATTGGATGCCTGATTTACTTATGCATTACTCGACCAGATATTCAGTTTGTTGTCTCACAGATGAGCAGGTTTATGCATTGTCCAAGAGTCAAGCATTGGAAGATGGTTAAGTGCATCTTTCGCTACTTGAGTGGTACTCGGCTGCTTAGGTTGTTTTATCCCAAGGGGGGATCACTACTGCCAAATTTGCATGATTTTTTTGACTCTGATTGGGCTGGTTGCTATGACACTCGTGTGTCCACTAGTGGCTTTTGCTTCATGCATGGTAGCTCATGTATATCTTGGTTGAGCAAGAAGCAGCCTACTGTGGCCACTTTCAGTTGTGAGGCTGAGTATAGGGCAACTTTCATAGTGAATGTTGAGTGTGTGTGGCTCGGGCGCCTTATGGCTTATTTGGGTGTTGGTAAGTCTTCTGCCACCACCATCTTCACTGACAGTTAGAGCACATTGGCAGTTGCGAGGAACCCTGTGTTCCATGCTCGCACTAAGCACATTGAGGTGCATTATCATTATGTTAGGGAGAGGTTCTCTGCTAGGGAGATCAGCTTGGCATATGTGCCCACGCAGGAGAACATTGCAGACCTTTTCACGAAGGCTCTGCCTATGAAGAAGTTTGAAGCTTTCAGCAAAGATTTGGGCTTACTTCCTTTTGTGGAATGATTTCCACATAGCTTGGCACTTCCTTATACATGAGTGCCAGCTCCTTGTTCACCGCATCACTCCTAGGGGGGATTTGTTGATATATTTAGGTAGTGATCTGTGTGAACACACTAGGACCACCGGGGCACTTTTTTCCCTCTTTAGCAGGTTTTTTTCTCCTCGGCTTGTATATACGCCTATTGCCCTAATGGGCTACTTATCTTTGTACATTCTTCATGGCATGCACCCACTTGACATGATCCTCTATCTGCATAGCCCTTTGTAGCAAGAAGGCTCACCGACATCTGTTAGCATAACAAAATCTAAACCTGGAACATATCTATCACGTGGATATGAGACATGTGCAGAGCATCTCAATGGTTCTTGAACAAGAACATGTGCAGATTAATCTGATTGGACATTCTCTTGAACGTCCCTATGTGCAGCATTTTTATGCATGCTAACTGGAGGAATAGTATCCTCAAACACCACTCTTCTCACTTTAACCTCCTTAACGGGCTGTTTATGCATCTTAGACAAATTGAAAATGGCATCACTACTTTTGATCACTGACCCTATTTCAGGATCCCACAAGCTATATCAAATTGCCCTTCTTGACCATATCCAAGCATTTCTTTGACTTATGGTCCAACTTTTGTCTAAGATTCTTGGGTATATGAACATATGCTTCACACCCAAAAACTCAAAGATGATCATAATATGGTGGCTTCCTTGTCCATAACCCTTGTGCCACTTTTAGACCTTTGACAGTACTAGGTGAAAGGTTAATCACATGAACTACATTCAATACTACTTCTACCCAAAAGCCTTGTGAAAGGTTTCCATGAGGCAACATAGAAACTACTCTATCTTGAATACTTCTATTCATCATTTCAACTAGACCATTCTGTACTAGGGTATAAGGAGCTATAAACTCTCTATGAATCCCTCTAGACTAACAAAAAAGGCTAAACGCATGTGAGATATACTCACCCCCATTATCTGAACTTAAAGCCTTAAGCTTAGTTCTTTTTTCAGTCTCAATTGAAGCAAGCCATTTTCAGAAAGTAGGGAATACCTCATCCTTCGATTTGATAGGATATACCCAAACTTTTCTAGTAGCATCATCTATGAAAGTGACAAAGTAAAGGGAACCACCTAAGGACCTAGTGGGCATAGGACCACACACATCTGTATGAGAGAGATCTAAAGGCTGAATTGAAGAGTCAATGTGTGTTCTATGCACATTTTTTGTTTGCTTTCCATATTGACAATGCTCTCAAAATGAAAAATCGGAGAAAGATAACACAGGTAAGTAGCCAGAATGAGAAAGATTTTCCATTCCACTACAAGATATATGGCCCAAAATGACCATGCGAATACAAGCCATAGGTTGTTCAATAACAGCTAACAAGTGTTATTTATGTGATACAAATAAAGGATAAAGTGAGCCAACTTTGCTTCCTTTTGCAATAACCATATTGCCTGTTGATATACAAAAGGACTGAGCATAGAAGACCACCTTGTAACCAAGGTCATCAAGTTGACCAACTGACATCAAACTGCATGATAACTGAGGTACATGGCATACATTATGCATAGTAAATTTTGAAGCATCAATGAACTGCACAGCCACATCTCCATTACCCACAATGTCACACTGGTAAGAGTCACCAAGTCTCACCGTACCAAGAGACTTTGCTGCATAATTAGAGAACCATTCTCTGTGTAGTTTCACATGGAAAGAAACAGCAAAATCTAGCAGCCATGTGTGGGAAAGAGAATCATCCATAAGAGCCTCAGTTGGCACAGTACTATCGTGTCAACACATCAGCATTATCAGAAATAGCATTAATTTCTTCAATCTTCACAGTCGAAGAAGATGGTGCAGGTAATTGTTTAACATGCCCATCAATATTATGTCCTTTACCTTTAGCATTCTTTAATGCATAACAATCTTTCTTTGTGTGTCCTTTCTTATGAAAATAATGACATTCGATATCCCTCTTCCTTGATTTCCTTCTACTCTTATTCCGTTGACCATTCTTTTCCTTTTTCTTGCTCTTGCCACGTTGCTGATTCTTTCCTTGGTAAGAATCATGAACATTATATGCATCTATATTCTGAATACCAACCATAGATTTTCTACGAATCTCCTCACTCAAGAGTGCTCCACATGAGTGCTAGCTCCTTGTTCACCACATCACTCCTAGGGGGCAATTGTTGATATATTTTGGTAGTGATGTGTATGAAGACACTTAGGACCGTCGAGGCACTTTTTTCCCTCTTTAGGAGTTTTTTTCCCCAGCTTGTGTATGTGCTTTTAACCCTAATGGTTCATTAATCTTTGTACATTCACTTGATAAGACAATCAATATTGTGTGTTGTGCTCCAAGCTTCTTCTTCTTCTTCCTTGTGTTGTTCACGTGCTCTTGCAGATCTCAAACTCCAACATAATGAAAAGGAGGTTTGGGCTTGATATATGAGAGATGACTGGGTTGTGTTAGATGTAAGAAAATAACAACACAACATAATAGATCAGTAGACAGTGAGAGAAAAATGTAGATAAAGATAGATGCAAAATGAGAGGTAGTGAACTCAAATTCTCATATTTCCAAGTGTAATGCAGTTACAATGATGGTGCTTTCCACTCGTGTGCTCCCAATGTGGAGCTTAGATGGCGATCTAGACAAATAGCTGGCAAAATATACAATCCAACAATATCTCCACGACTAGAAGTCCTACCCTATTGGCCCACCAGACCCCGTAGAAGGGAGCAAGCCCCCCTCTGCACTCCCCCCATTAAGATTCTATGGGGAAACCATGCAATACTACAAGGCCTTTATTTTTGCCTTGAATGGCAATCCAATGGCCCATAAGTCTATGCCCTAGATACCCTAATGGTTAGGCTCACAAAGATCATCTGTTACCATCAATGGTCACACATAGACCTCATCTAACTTGGAAGTTAGGGTTCCACAAATGTCCAAGCTCTCACAATGGCTTCTCCTCATAATGGGGGCCTTACAACTTAGAGCACCATGGATCATTTGTGATCACTTGAGGGTGGAGTATTGAGCATATCTAACACCCCCCTCAATGTGCACCCTACGACAAACTACCTCCTTGGTCCAATCCCAAGCTTTGGAAGTTTCAAAGAATTTTCTCTTTCTGAAAAGCTATGGTAAATATGTTTGATCCATTTTCTTTAGTTGGACAATATCTTATCTCCACGACCCCTTCCTCAATCAACTCACACACATAGTGATACTTAATTTATATGTGCTTGGTATGTGCATGGAAAATAGGAAACTTGGTGATATCCATGCAACTTTGGTTGTCACATTTCAAATCTATAGCTTCCTGTCCTTCTATTCATATGTGCCATAGGATCCTCCTCAACCATGCCGCTTCACATGCTGCAACACATGCAGCTTTGTACTCAATTTTAGTAGAAGTTAATGCTACAACCAATTACTTCTTAGCGATCCAAGAGAAAGTCCCTGATCCTAAATAAAAGCAATATCCAAAAACTGATTGTATGGTATCAATATCTCCTGCCCAATCTCAATCACAATATCTGACCAGAGATGATCCTTGTTCATAAAGAATACCATAATCAATGGTTCCTTTCACATACCTAAGTATTCACATGCTTGCCTTCCAATGAGTTTGGCAAGGCTTATTAGAGGACCTGCTTACTACTTCAACATCATAAGAAATATCTAGTCTGCTATTGCACAAGTAGATGATACTTCCAACTAATATCCTGTATCTTCCAATAGCCATTGGAGGTGAAGTATCTTCAATAGATAATTTTGTGTTGACCTCCATAGGTTTCCTCCATGTTGAATGCCTTCAATACCTGTCTTGCATACTTTTGTTGAGAGATGAAAAACTTCCATGGTTCCTGCTAAACTTCAAGGCCTAAGCAATAATGCATTAAGCCCAAGTCTGTCATGTCAAATTATGATCTCAGCGCATCTTTTGTTTGTTGAAGAAGAGCATCATCATTTCCTATAATCACAAGGTCATCCACATAGAGTACAAGTACAATTGTCTTCCCTCCTCTCTTTAGGACATACAACTTAGCATAAGAAGCAGATATTTTGAAACCTAGATCCAAGAGATACTTATCTATCCACTCATACCATGCTCTAAGGGCTTGTTTCAACCCATATAATGCCTTCTTTAGCTTACATACCTTGTTCTCCAAATGGGGAGCCTCAAACCCTGGTGATTGAGACACATATACCTCCAGCTTGAGGTCCCCATTCAAGAATGTTGATTTGACATCCATGTGATAGGCTGGCCAACACTTATGTGCAACCATAACTAGTACTACTCAAATAGTAGTTATCCTTGTAGTCAGGGCAAATGACTCACATAATTCAATGCCTTCAACTTGTGAGTAGCCCTGTGCAACAAGTCTTGCTTTGTACTTTTCCAAAGTACCATCAGCCTTGTACTTTAGCTTACAGAACCACTTGGTGCCAATGGCTTTATGCTTAGGGGGCCAATCCACTAGCTCCCAAGTTCCATTCTTCATGATATGGTTGTATTCTGTTTGCATGGTAGCCCTCCAATTTGGATCGTGGAGTGCCTCTTCCACATTGGTTGGTTCCTTTGCTTTTTCGTGAATGAAATCAGCCATCAAGGTTGTGTTTACAATATGGACACTTGCCCATCTCTATTCATCTATTCTCTGTGATCACCTCAATCCATCTACAACTTGATCTAGTGATTGAGGGATGGGGTTCCCAGAATCATAGAGTTGCCTCACCCAACATGGCAATGGCTTTTCCACTTGGGTGACGATGGGTTGGTGACTTTCAGACTCATCATCTGAAGATGATGCTTCCTTCTCGTGTAGAAGGGATATCTCTTGGGCTAAGCTCATAGTGGATTGCCCCTTCACGTAACGATAAGGTGGATGCTCACTTTCCCTCCTCCACTACGCGTGGCTTCTACTTAAACACCACATTGCAACTCACCATGATCTTCTTAGCCTCATGGTCATAAAGCTTATAAGCCTTCTTATCTTCACTGTACCCTAAGGATTTTTACTAGTGTAGGCCTCTTGTGGAGTCTTTCCATCTTCGTGTAGCTTTGATTCAAGATGTAGACAAACAGTATTAATAGCCTCTACTAAAAATTGATTAGGCAAACCCTTTCCCTTCAACATGCACCTTGCCATCTCCATGATGGTTCGATTCTGACGTTTTGCAACACCATTCTGTTGAGGTATGTGTGCCACTGTGAGTTGATGCTTGATTCCTTTAATCTTGCAGAAATCTTCAAACTTTGTTGATGTGAACTCACCACCACCATCTATCCTAAATTTCTTGATCTTCTTCCATGTTTCAGTTTCAACAAGTTGAAGACATTCTTTAAACTTACCAAAATCTTGAGCCTTATCATGAAGGAAATACACCCACATCTTCCTCCTATAGTCGTTGACAAGTAAATAGGAGTCATCGACAAGTAACATGAAGTAGGAAGATCTGCCCACGGTATGTGTAGGCATTTTTCCACACAAGTCAGCATGCACCAACTATAGAGGATAGCTTGCTCTGTTATTGCTTTCTTATGGAAACACCTTCCTGTGTTGCTTGCCCATCATGCAAGATTCACATGGTTCCTTCATTCCACAATCGATGGTAGGTGTGCAACCATACCCCTATGATGCATCTCTTTTAGTTGTGTAGGGAATCATCTCTCTGGGCAAATGAGTTTCATATGATTTGGATGAGTCTTAAAGACTATAATGTCTATTGTAGTTCTCTAGTCCCTCTTGCAAGGACTCACCAAAGAAGTGCACAAAGGTCTTATGATTATGCCACTACTCTTTGTTTGAATGTTCAATTATGATGAATTATTTTGTAGATGCTTGGTGGCTAGCTCATCTTGTTTCTCACCAAATTTGAAGGGATTTCGAATTCATTTGGGGAGTCTATGGATGTAATCTTTTCTCTAGTCTAGTCTCTCAACAATGAAAAGTGTGCAGGAGGTCACTCATGGAGATGGCAAGGTGTATGGTCAAAATTTAGGTTTTACCACATAGCTTCTGGCTTGAGGCTATTATGTGTGTAGCATGTGTACTTAATAGGTGTCCCACCAAAGCATTGTAGTCTATCACTTCATATGAGGCTTGGCATGGTTGCAAGCCATATGTTGCTCATCTACATGTTTTTGGTTGTCTGACATATGCATTAGTGCCTGAACAACAACATAAGAAATTGGATGAAAAAGTAGTGAAAATTATTCTTGTTGGGTATAGTTTAGAAAGGAAAGGCTATTGTCTGTATCATCCACATCTAAATGCATATTGGTTAGCCATGATGTTGTTTTTGTGGAAGATGCAATTCAACCATTACTTTCATGTACCAAGGAGATTTTTGTTAGCTCTAGAGATATGTATGACACTTTGCTGCCTCTGTTTACAAGTGGACAATCAAGTGTTGGTCCAAATGAAGCAATTTCTTAGCCTTTACAAGTTTCATGTGATGATGTAGATCATTCCATTTGTGATGAAGATTTACATGATGCACTTGTTGATGAGAGAACTGATATAGAGGAGGCAAAACTATGCAAAAATGGTTGGTGTAGACTTTGCGAGATAGCAAATTAGATGCAGCTCTATCATATCATACTCATTCAGGCTCTCATAGTGCTTCTTTTGCATCAGATTGCTATGCTATGACCACCTCTAGTCTTTGTGATGAGAATAAGTCTGTTTCATTTCATGAAGCACAAAATTAAAAAAATAGGATGATTGGTATGCAACTGGAATATGATGCTATTTTGAAGAATGGTACCTGGTCTTTATGTGATTTGCCTCTTGCCAAGAAGGCCACTGGCACTAATTGGGTATACAAGCTGAAGCATAAGCCTAATGAAATAATTGATAGATATAAGACTAGGCTTGTTGCAAAAGGTTATGCTCAAGAAAGAGGCATTGATTTTGATGAGACCTTTGCTACCACATGCCGAATGAGTACTCTTCATAGGATCTGTGCACTTGTAGCTCATCATGGTTGGAATGTACATCAATTGGACATTAAAATTGCATTTTTGAATGGTGACTTACATGAAGAAGTGTATGTTCTTCAACCCCGTGATTTTGTGCAAAAAGATCATGAAAACAAAGTGTGTAGGTTGAAAAGGGCATTATATGGTTTGAAGAAAGCACAACATGCTTGGTATGAAAAGATACATGCCTACTTGATTGCACATGGTTTTGAGAACAATCCAACTGAAAGCACCTTATATGTTAAGCATGCAAATGATGTGCTTCTGATCATTGTTGTTTATGTTGATGACATGTTGTTCACTGGTCCTAATAAGAAGCATATTTCTGATGTTAAGGATAATTTGCATGCCTCATTTGAGATGTCAAATTTGGGGCATTTGCGTCATTATTTTGGCATTCAATTTATGCAAGTTGATGAAAGAATAGCTTTGTGTCAAAAACATATATTGACATATGATTGAAACATTTTGGCCTTGAGGACTACAAACCTATTGCCACTCCTATGGAAACAGGTTTACCATTGAGTCTCATGATGCTGGAGATGCATTTGATGTTGATCTGTATCAGTAGGTTGTTGGGTTCTTGATTTACTTATTCATAATACAACCTAATATTCAATTTGTTCTAAAAGATGAGCAAGTTTATGCATTGCCCAAGTGTCAAGCATTGGCAGGTGATTAAGCACATCTTTCGCTACTTGAGTGGTACGCGACTACTTGGATTGTTTTATATGAAGGGGGGATCACAACATGCTTTTTTTTCCTTTGACTTGGTGGATTGCTATGACATTCATCTATCCACTAGTGGTTTTTGCTTCATCCTTGGTAGCTCATGCATATCTTGATTGAGCAAGAAGCAGCCTACTGTGGCCACTTCTAGTTCTGATGTTGAGTATAGGGAAGCTTTCATAGTGACTGTTGAATGTGTGCGTCTCAGATGCCTTATGGTTGATTTGGGTGTTGCTTTATCTTCTGCCACCACCATCTTCATTGATAGTGAGAGTGCATTGGAAGTTTGCGAGAAACCCTATGTGTTGAGGTTGTAGCAAGGAACGACCAAAAACCCTCACCACCTTGCATGGAAGCAAGAAGGAAAGCTCAAGAGTGACTCTCCTCTCATCCAACCCTACCTCCCACATGTTCAAGGCCATTGGCATCAGCCCCATGCTATGCCACATGCTTGAAAACAAAGAGAATAGGGAGTCAAGGATCCTAGTCCGTGAGGAAAATACAAGAAATGCAACTACTCTACTCACACAAAGGAGAGACATGCATAGGCACACACACTCACAAATACACAAATACATGTAAATGTAACAAGTGTTGGAGTAAATGAGAGTCTTCTTCCATTGACAAGAGATATTACATGAGAGCACATCGACCAAAAGCTCCCCCTTTACAAAAATGAGCTTCTATTTATAAACTAAGTTCTATTCCCCATGTGCTTCTTTGAAAAGTCAAAAAGGTGATTCTCTCTCTAAATAACATATCTTGGCAAATATTCTTTTTCTAACAACTAAATCCCAAGATTTGGAGGCGTGGGATTTTCACATGTGTTCTCTCATATGTGTGCAAGAGAGATGGCTATTTACAAGGCTTCACTACCTTAGTATAAGGGAAATATCAAAAAGTGTCCTAAAAGGGTGTTTTTATGTGAAATTCTAAGTAGATACAAAAAGAGTTATTATTATGGTCTAGGGAGGGTTCCCATGCACCATTGAGGGTGTGTGCATACCCGACAACCAAACACTCTCCCCCCCAGACTTTGTCGTCCTCGACAAAGCTAAGAGAAGAGGATCATACATAACTGAATTGTTCCAAGTTGGAGTCAAGTCTAGAAACTCTTCAGATCTTCAAAATCTGCAATTCTTCAGTCTGCAAAGCTTCAGGCAACAAGTCTTCAGTCTTTACTTCAATCTGCAAATCTTCAATCTTCAAAGTTGGGCGACACAATCCCCTTGGGGGCGTAGTCAACCCAACATTTAACCCCCTGCATAGTCCTTTGTAAGGTTGGAAATGCCTTCTCAAGAAGCTCCCAAACCTGAAATGACATACAAAAAGCAAGTAGTCTGCATCTAACAATGAAATAAACATTCACTCCAAATTTAGTTTCCACTTCAGGGGCATCCTCTTCTGCAAGACTTTCTCTAGAAAAAAGTCCTAAAAATCGGATTGTTCCTTCAACCCAAGAATTATAGCTAAAGAGCAAGGAACGTCACAAGAAACCATATGTCCCTTATATCTTTGTGATGTAATATTGTCATTCCTAAATATGCTATCCCCAAGTGAGTGTGAGACATATGGAAATGTATGTGGTTTCATTTTTAACTTATGGTCCTACCATCATTTATACTATGCTCATATCAGCAAGCTTTGCTAATTAGCATGAGTATTATGGGTTTGCAAAATGATTAGACAATAGTGCAACATTATGACTCCTATCATTCTACAAGCATTCATGAAATTCAAACAGCTTATCCAAAGCTATTCCTGCAAAGCACAATAGCAAATCATCAATGTTGAAGTTTTGAGTGTGTCGACGTGTAATGCATTATGAAAAATGAGCTTCAAATGAGCATTGTAAAACTAGCGACTTACTTCCCTAGCAAAAAACAATCACTTGAACCTTCTCATTCCGTCAAAAAATTCATATGAAAACAAAATAGAAGAGAGCTATACTCATTTATAAAACACATATACACCAGGCTCCTTTTCCTAAAAGTTAGGAACATTTAAAAGAACAAATGTTTTTGTCGACTTGTGTTGCAGACTCCAAATCCTTTATTTGTCTGAAGCCTATATCTCTTAGATTACTTGGAGCCAAACACTCCATACTTCTCAACCACATATCTGTCAGGGAATTGGTGTAGTGACAAGCATATAAAGGTCATCGGTTAGCCTCAATGACCAAAAGCCACCATTGTCCCACTTTCAGACATGTATCTCACCAAGACAAGATTAGATAACTAGATGGGCACTAAAAGTTATTTCACCTGTATAAGGTTCTCAAAGACCATCCAAAATCCCCAAAGGTTCGAACCCAGGTGATAATTCAACAAGTATGTTGATCCAAAAGAGACTATCATGAAGAGTAACTAGGTATCATGTTTGTCAAACTGCATATGACCAGTTTTCAAGAGAATATGAGTTCATAATGGGCCCTTTTGAAAGAGAGAAAGGGAACCTAGGTATTCATGCATTCGGAACAAAGTCCAATAGGTAGCATCTTCAAGCACTGTCAAACAAACCTATCCAGGTCATGTTTCAGAGTTGCACATCTGCAAACCTGTAGTACCAAGAGTTTAGACATGTTGAATCTAGCATGAAATTACTATGCAAGTATACCAGGACACCACATCAAAGGCAAACACCATCCTGTAATAGCAAGCTATCGAGTGCAATGAGCTGTCCAAAAATCCATAAGACTTGTAACCATGGAATGCACCAAGCTCTCACACATATGAGCACATTTGATCACTATGATGCATAGGGAAATTATTGTTAGTTTTGTTCGGAGAGGTGCATTGCAATGTAATCGTTTGCTAGACATAGCGGCCATATGAACAAACATTCAAGAAACCAAGGGTATGAACTTCAAACATTTATGCATGTATCACCATCGAGGCACTAAAATAATCATTTTGACAACAAAACCCAAAAGATCCTACAGCTCAACCACACACCTGTAATGGTCGTTGGCATGAAACAAACACTACGAAGCATTGCTAGTCCAAAATAACCTTCAAGTGATAGTGAGAAGTGTGGGAAAAATCCCTATATAGTGATCACACACCACAACCCCCCTAATGCCCTTGGGCACTAATCCTGTGAATAACCAATATCAGAAGTCGGAGGGGATGGACTAGCACTTCATGTATCACATGTTTCCTTTCTTCAACTGCCAGAGAGTCGATCGGGGGTACAACACATCCATGCATTTAGGGGAGGAGTGCAAAATGACCACAATGCTAGCACCCAGGACTTGCCAAGAGAAGATACCAAAAAGTACAGAAAACATTCCAAGCAAGAATATACATGATGGACCCTTTATTTTTATTTCGTGAGGTACATGCAAAAGTATTTAGCTGTTTTATCATGGTTCTCATATTGTCGAATCCCCAATGGTCATCTTGTTATCGGAAAAAATAGGACGGCATCTAAGCATGGTAGAACAAGACCAAGGATATTGTACTGTGGACAAGTCTGTAAAACCCGACTCTTATCCAACACACATGTGAATCAAGATGCCGAAGAAATGATTCTTATCTTCCCATAGAGGATGCAAAGGTTCTTTTGAAAATTCATGAAAGCGAGGGAAATCATTGATCTTCCTACCGAGCTCTACCCGTTTGTTAGAAACCACTAGCTATGTAGCTGTGCAAAAAATCAAGCATGCATAGGAATCAACGAATCATTAAGGATGCGCCTCCAAAAAGCTGTAAAAGGACATAACAATGTGGCCCATGCACACACATGGATAAAGATTAAATGCAGGTATTCGAACAAGCCTCACTGCTCATCAAGAAATCAACAGAAGCATTGCACAACTAGTGTTTTTGTTATCATGAGAATTGCGGTAATCGATTGTGTAGCTATGCTTACCTGAAATGCTCAAATATCTTTGGATTTTAGAGGATCAGAGAAGCTTAGCCTTACGAAATCAAAAGTGACACACAAGAACAGGACAACAGTCATTAAGACACCATCTCTACGTAGCATCATACCTTATTAATCTATTGAGAGAACCACTCTACAAGTCGTCTCAACATATTAGTGTCAGAGCAAATGATTTTGGCATGATGGACACTGATCGCACATGTGTGTCACTTCCGATTATATCAAGCGCAAGCATTTTGAACATTTGAAAATGAAATAGAGTGAGGAATGCATATTTTATAGTGTTTTGCAAGCTGTGACAAACTAAAAAATTATGCATTACAGCCATGGAGTTTTAGACATAATTCTAGTTGTTTGAGCACTCACAAGAACTACGAGGTCAAATCCAATCAACATAATGCAACGAGACCTTCAAGTAGCAAAAGGATCTTCAAAGACTCACCTGTAAAGACAGAGAAAAGTAGAAGCCATATCCAAAATGGCACACAATGTTAGAGCCTGTACTTTTTGTTACATAAAAACAAGCTCTAAAGTAGTCTTGTAGTCTTGTGGATTTTATTAATTATTAAAAATGGTATATGGAAGCTTGTGGATCTTATTTGTTATGAAAAATAGCATGTGGAGGCGTTCACATCTCCAAATTTAGAGCAAAAGTAGATAAAAGTAGATAAAAGTAAGAAGGAAAGGAGAGGTGTCTATTTTCAGACAAGGAAGGTGCTTCTGTTGACAGTCTCTCAATAAAAAGAGTGGTTCTCTTAGTGTAGGTGTCCAAATTGAGTGATTCTTTTTGCGTTGCAAAGCTTACAACTTGTACTATATAAATAGATCAGTTTTTGTACAACTTTGAATGAGAAAACTCCACGCAAGTAGGCGTTTTTGCAGATCTTCTTTCTTATGTCTATCTGGTGCCTCATCAGAGACATACCTCTCTTCAAACTTTCATATCTGAGTCATTATGAGGTCTTTTTGAGTGCTTTCACTTGAAGGAGTTTCCTTAACTCTCATACTTTCTATCCATATCAAAATTTCTCATAGATTTTGAATTTTTCTTGCTTCTGTTTATCAGTTTTCAATTCAGATAGTTAGCCATACCTTGCTGTTGTAGGCTTCTTCATACCTTGACTTCAAGTTGTTGGTTTGGGAGCTATACTCCACCTTTTTTGAGGTTGTTTGTTTCTAAAGCATGTTACTCAAAGTCTAATTTCAAGATATATGATTAATTTTGTCAAATTCTGCTCAGAGAGTTTCTGGTGGTTATTTTGATACAGTGACCTATTTTTGTTTTCTTGAAAGTTTGGAGGAAAGTTTGTTTTTGAAGTTTGGAAATATTTGGTTGGTGTTTTGAAGATCTTGGGAGGTCTCATCATGTTTCACTGTGTACTTTGATGTTTACAAGTTTGTAAACAAAACATTGTGGTATCAGAGCTTTTGTATTTTTATCAAATCTTTCATACAACTTATTGAATTATCTTCTTTGTTTACAGCAATTCAACATGGCAGATTTGAGTGCATCGATTGAGAAGTTATCAGATGGGAGAAATTATCCCATGTGGCAATTTAGAATGGAGTCTTATCTCATGTCTAAAGGTCTTTGGGGATTGATAACAGGTACAGAAGTGAAGCCGGTATTACCAGAAGCTCCTACACAAGCAGATCGAGCAAGAGAGCAAGAATGGATCGAAAGAGATAGAAGAGTTTTGTTTATTATATCACAAACAATTTCCAATACTGTGCTTGGGCATATAAGAGGTTTGAATACTATTAGAGAGGTTTGGGAGTCTCTAGAAAGGTTATTTGCAACTACCAATAGAGAGAGGCAAACACAACTTATTGGTGAGTTGACAAGAGTAAAAAAGAAGCCACTACAATCATTTAATGATTATGTTCTTGAGGTAAAATCTCTTATTGAAGCATTAGCCTCTATTGATGCATCTCCTAGTGAGGATATAAAGTTTAATAGCATGTTAAATGGCTTGAGAGAAGATGAAAGATGGAAGTCTTTCATTATGTCTATCATGACTCGAGAGAATCTACCATCCTTTGAAGATTTACAAACGCTCATGATGATTGAAGAAATCAACATAGAAGGTGGCAACTCTTATCATTCACAAAGAGGTAGTCAAGGACAAGCTCTTATACTTCATCAAATAGATCAAGAGGTGGAGGAAATTGGAGAGGAGGAGGAAGAGTCAACAATAATGCAAGAGGAAGAGGAAGCTTCAATGCTACTAGAGGAGGAAGAACAACACAACAAAGTCAACAGACTCAACCAAACTAGCAAGGTAACTTTACTTGCCATTACTGTGGTAAAGTTGGTCATTATGCCAGGGATTGCTTCTCCAATCTGAATAGAAGAGGTGGTTTTCGAGGACGACAAAGAGGAAGAGGCCAAGATCACATGCATCACAACAACAACATAGTACAAGAGGAGGCTCAAACACAGAAGGAAAATGTTTTTATGGCTATGCATACAGAGACACATAAGAGGAAGGTAAACAACAAAACTTGGTATGTAGATAGTGGTTGCTCAAACCACATGAGTCACAACATGAATATGTTTGTGAACTTACACAAACCAGATTCAAGAGTCACAGTTGCTATAGGAGATAGTACTGAGCATGAAGTAGTTTACATTGGTGATTGTCCACTTAATGAACATGTAACTCTTAGAGATGTTTTGTTTGTTCCTACTATTACAAGAAATTTGATTTCAGTTGGACAAATGGAGGACAATGGAGTAAAGGTCGATTTTGACAATAATCAGTGGCAGGCTTATCAGAACAAGGATGGGAATTTTGTTATAAAAGGACAAAAGGTAAACAGATTATATACTTATGAAGTTGAAGTTCCAGATTATGCAGGTTATACAATGGTTAATGGGACTCAAGTAAGTCAATTGGATTTATGGCATAAAAGATTAGGACACATCAGTGTTGGCAGGTTAAAAGATATTGCAAAGAAATCATTGGTTGAAGGTTTACCACAACTACCTAAGCAAGATTTGGATTTTGTTTGTGAGGCATGTCAGTTTGGAAAACAGGTACAAAATCCTTTTTCAAAAGCAGGATTGCAAAGCAGAGGTATTTTGGACTTGATTCATACTGATGTATGGGGTCCATCTCAAGAAGAGTCCATGGCAGGTAGCAAGTACTTTGTAACATTTATTGATGACTTCTCAAAGTTTACATTCATTTATTTTATGAAATACAAATCCGAAGTGTTTGACATGTTCAAGAAGTTTAAATCATTGGTTGAAAAGCAAATAGGTCAAAGCATAAGAAGGTTGAGATCAGATGGAGGAGGTGAATATTTTTCTAATCAATTTCTTGTATTTTTGGAGGAAGAAGGAATTAAAAAGGAGACTACAAACAGATACACACCTCAACAAAATGGTGTGGCCGAAAGAAGAAACAGGTCTATCTTGGAGATGGGTAGGTGCATGTCAAATGAAAAGGACTTACCACTTACTTTTTGGGCTGAAGCATGCAATATGGCAGTTTATGTGATGAATAGGTTACCACCTACTCAAAGTCATGTACAGAAAGCACCTTATGAATTGTTTTATGGATCAAAACGAGATATTTCTAATTGTAGAATTTTTGGAAGCATATGTTTTGTTCATGTTCCACAACAGTTAAGGTCAAAGTTGGATCCAAGGTCACAAAAAATGGTTTTCATTGGTATGGCAAAAGGGCAACCAGTATATAGATGTGTGAACCCAGATACGGGAGAGGTAATTGTTTCGAGAGATGTTATTTTTCATGAAGATAAATCTTGGTATAAACATGAAGTGCAGGTACATGAAGAAGAAACTACAAGAAGTCACAAAGAAGAGACAAGTTCTCCAAGTTCACTAGAGAGTCAAATTACACATGAAGAGGTAACTCCCCCCAATCAGAAGTTGAAGAAAATTCTCGATTTGATTTCGAAGGAAATTGAGTCACAGGAAGAAGAAAGTGAAGGTTCTACATCACGAAGAACTCAAGCTCGAAGGCAAGAAAAGCATGGTAGGACAAGAAGCCAATCAAGGTATCCAGTAAGAGAAAGAAGGCAACCGCAAAGATTTTCTCATGAAGCTTATATTGCAAAACTTCTTGAGGAGCAGGAACCAACAACTTTTAAAGAAATGTCAAAGGTAAAGAAATGGGTTAAAGCAATGGATGAAGAAATGACAGCTTTGTATGAGAACAATACATGGAGTTTAGTTCCAAGGCAACCTAACATGAAGGTAATTGGTAACAAATGGGTGTACAAGATAAAGAGAAACAGTGATGGTCCAGTAAGTAGATATAAAGCAAGGCTTGTTTGTAAAGGTTATGCACAGAGTTATGGCATCGATTATGAGGAGACATTTTCTCCTATTGCCAAGATATCAACAATAAGGACATTAATAAGTGTTGCTGCAAGCAAGGTATGGAATCTTTATCAATTAGATATAAAAAATGCATTTATCAATGGTGATTTAAAAGAAGATGTGTACATGGAGCAACTAGCAGGTTATGAAGATCCCAAGAAGCCTACGCATGTATGTAAACTCTTGAAAGCATTGTATGGTCTTAAGCAGGCTCCAAGGGCTTGGAATTTCAGATTGGTAAAGTTTCTTGAAAAGCAGGGATACACGTGTTCAAATGCAAATACTCCTTTGCATGTTAAGGTTGAAGGATCATTGATTATTTATATCTCAATTTATGTGGATGACTTCATAATAACAGGAAACAATGAAGGTGAGATAGCCAGGATCAAAGCAGAGCTTGGATCTGAATTTAAAACTTTAGATTTAGGAGAACCGACGTACATTCTTGGAATCGAAGTTATGAAGAAGGACGATGGTATATATCTTCTACAAAGGAAGTATATTTTAGATTTGTTAAAGAAATATGGCATGAAACATTGCAAGAGTATCAGTAATCCGATGGAACCCAATGTGAAGTACAGTGCTGAAGATGGTGAACCTTTAGAAGATCCACTTATCTACAGGTCTTTGATTGGTTCTCTTATTTATGCAACTTTAACAAGTCCGGATATTGCATTTAGTGTCAGTACATTGTCTCAATTCATGAACAAACCTACAGATGTTCATATGCAAGCAGCTAAAAGGGTCTTGAGATATTTGAAGGGTACATTAAATGAAGGTCTGGGCTATAAATATCATGAAGGTTTGGATTTGAAAGCATACAGTGATGCAGATTGGGCTGGAAATAAGGATGATAGAAGGAGTACAGGTGGATATTTGATATTTGCAGGTAATAATTTGGTTTCATGGAGTTCTAAAAAACAGCCTACAGTAGCACTTTCAAGCACAAAAGCTGAATATAGAAGCCTTACAAATGCAACATGTGAGATTATGTGGTATTTGAAGCTTTATGAAGATATGAATCTATCTACAACACGTCCATTACTCTTTGGAGATAATGTAAGTTCATTACAGCTCACGTCTAATCCAGTGTACCATGCAAGAACAAAACACATTGAATTGCACTATCACTATATCCGAGAGAAGGTGGTCAATGAAGATATTGATATTCAACATGTTGGAACTAAAGATCAATTAGCAGACATACTTACAAAAGCAGTAGATGCTCAGAAGCTTAAGCAAATCAAAGTACTACTTGGAGTCAAAGCTTTGGATTTAGAGCTTGAGGGGGGCAATGTTACATAAAAACAAGCTCTAAAGTAGTCTTGTAGTCTTGTGGATTTTATTAATTAATAAAAATGGTATATGGAAGCTTGTGGATCTTATTAGTTATAAAAAATAACATGTGGAGGTGTTCACATCTCCAAATTTAGAGCAAAAGTAGATAAAAGTAGATAAAAGTAAGAAGGAAAGGAGAGGTGTCTATTTTTAGACAAGGAAGGCGCTTCTGTTGACAGTCTCTCAATAAAAAGAGTGGTTATCTTAGTGTAGGTGTCCAAATTGAGTGATTCTTGTTGCGTTGAAAAGCTTACAACTTGTATTATATAAATATGTCAGTTTTTGTACAATTTTTAATGAGAAAAAACTCCGTGCAAGTAGGCATTTTTGCAGATCTTCTTTCTTGTGTCTATCCGGTGCCTCATCAGAGACATACCTCTCTTCAAACTTTCATATCTCAGTCGTTATGAGGTCTTGTTGAGTGATTTCACTTGGAGGAGTTTCCTTAGCTCTCATACTTTCTATTCATATCAAAATTTCTCAGAGATCTTGAATGTTTCTTGCTTCTGTGGATCAGTTTTCAATTCAGACAGTTAGTCATACCTTGCTGTTGTAGGCTTCTTCATACTCCACCTTTTTTGATGTTTCTTGTTTCTAAAGCATGCTACTCAGAGTCTACTTTCAGGATATATGATTAATTTTGTCAAATTCTGCTCAGAGAGTTTCTGGTGGTTATTTTGCTACAATGACCTATTTTTGTTTTCTTGAACGTTTGGAGGAAAGCTTGTTTTTGAAGTTTGGAAATATTTGGTTGGTGTTTTGAAGATCTTGGGAGGTCTCATCATGTTTTGTTGTGTACTTTGATGTTTACAAGTTTGTAAACACAACACTTTTTATACGAAGATATACATTTGTGACCCTCAGAGTTTCTTTCATCCAACAATTCAAACGTAAAGTGATTAATTATCAATTGGCCCATCCAAGGTCCATCCTTGGGGCCCGATCCCATTGTCGACTGAAAGGGCAAGAGACCTCAACTTAGAGTCCTCCACATAGTATTGCGATACGAAGTTATTTTCTGCCAGATATTCACACATAAAGGAAACCAAGGTCCAACTTTGGCGCATTCATAGGGCATGCTAAGCTCAAAACCACTCGAAGAGGTGAAGCTTTGAGAGGTGAGTGACTACAGAAGGGTAAATGGGGGGCATGTCTCAATTCCAGGGTAGAGTTACGAGGGGCACTTTAACAGCATGCAAGCTTAAGCAGACGATGATAGAGAGATGTGAGCAAGAATGAAGAAAAGGGAGCAATCTATCTCGACCCCATCATCATAGGCAAGAAAATGGGAAACCACACGAACTCCAACTTGCCATTCTTCAGCTCAAAGCCTGATAGAGCGGGCATGGCTAAACCTCTGTCACCAAAGCGAGAGAAACATGGGGAATGAGGACCTTGCCCTCAAATATGTGATGCGCAACAAGACCTCGATCGTTCAAATGCCTTCGCCATGGAAGTGTAGAAATGGCAGGCCCCCAACGAAGAGCTTAGCATGTGAAGAAACTCTTTCTGCATGATACAATGATGGCAAAGCACCATAATTTTTGGTAGCGGTAGTACTCCGCGACTAATGTTGCAATTAGTGCAACTCGCAAGCCACATTCAGTCGAGAGGCAAGAGAAATAGAGGAAGAAAGGTAGGTAGAGGTCAACTCCATAGCCACCGATTGTAGGTACAAAATGAAGGAAGCCATAGCTTACCCTGAAGTCGTGAGATTGTATGAGAAAAAAAATCCAACTTCGACACCCCAACCTCGACCGAAAACTCAGCTCCCAGCAGTCGCGAGAGAGCACAATGGCACTTCCAGGAAGCCTAACACCATCAGGTGAGCACAACCGGAGTCGCATCCTTTTGAGGAGCAATGGAGACTACGTGAGAGATTAGCCCCAAGAAGGGGGAATGCCAAGCATTGATCCACAGAGCCATCGAAGGGCGAGAGAGCAAGACGTAGAAGGTGGAGCAGATGAAGCTCGACCTCGACGCACAGATGCGGAAGGGGGAGCACTTGATGCTCAACCCCAAAAATTGGGTAGAAGGGGGGTATGGGAAGGTTAGACTCCTCCAACCACCCTCCTCATGAAATGAATGCGGAAGCGCGGGAAGATGAAAAATGGCCAATGACAATATGCAGGTACAAATAGGTCATTGAATGCACAAGAGCTCGTCAGTTTCTTCCAAACTTTGAAGAAAACAAAAATGTCGTGTTCACATGAGATAAAGGGATCCGATGTGCAAAGTTTTTACATGAAATTATTTATTTCCTTATTTTTTTTCCTTGGGTTTTCTTGGAAAGAGGGAGAACTAAGAGGGATGACTATCCTTCACCCAATCCAAGACAGGCATCCTCACTAAGAGATGACAGAGATGGGAGAAAGCCCAGCGAATGAGTGAGTGGAAGTGTGTAGATGTGAGAGAGAAAGAGAGAGAAGGGGGTTAGGGGATGTTTTTGTGCAAGAAACAAAATGAACTAAAACTACCCTACAAAAGCAAGAAAATGGGGAGCAATTGGCCCAAAGGAAGGGTGAAAGTGCCATGCACAAACTCAAATCCTACATAATTGAGCAAAAAAATCTGCAACACAATACTTTACCACATGTGCTTGAGCTCTCCAAGTGATGAAAGGCTGACCATCCCCGAAAACGGTGCCAAAAAGTGTTGAGGTTGTAGCAAGGAATGACCAAAAACTCTCACCACCTTGCATGGAAGCAAGAAGAAAAGCTCAAGAGTGACTCTCCTCTCATCCACCCCTACCTCCCACATGTTCAAGGCCATTGGCATCAGCCCCATGCTATGCCACATGCTTGAAAACAAGGAGAATAGGGAGTCAAGGATCCTAGTCCATGAGGAAAATACAAGAAATGCAACTACTCTACTCACACAAAGGAGAGACATGCATAGGCACACACACTCCACTCTCACACACTCACAAATACACAAATACATGTAAATGTAACAAGTCTTGGAGTAAATGAGAGCCTTCTTCCATTGACAAAAGATATTACATGAGAGCACGTTGACCAAAAGCTTCCCCTTTACAAAAATGAGCTTCTATTTATAGACTAAGCTCTATTCCCCATGTGCTTCTTTGAAAATTCAAAAAGGTGATTCTCTCTCTAACTAACATATCTTGGCAAATATTCCTTTTCTAACAACCAAATCCCAAGATTTGGAGGCATGGGATTTTCATGTGTGTTCTCTCATATGTGTGCAAGAGAGATGGCTATTTACAAGGCTTCACTACCTTAGTATAAGGGAAATATCAAAAAGTATCCTAAAAGGGTGTTTTATGTGAAATTCTAAGTAGATACAAAAAGAGTTATTATTATGGTCTAGGGAGGGTTCCCATGCACCATTGAGGGTGTGTGCATACCCTACAACCCAACACTATGTTTCGTGCTCCCACTAAGCACATTGAGGGGCACTATCGTTATGTTAGGTAGAGGTTCTCTGTTGGGGAGATCGGTTTGGCATATGTGCCCACACAAGAGAACATTGCAAATCTTTTCACAAAGGCTCTACCTAAGGAGAAGTTTGAAGCTTTCCACAAAGCTTTGGCCTTACTTCCTTTTGTGGATTGATTCCACATAGCTTGGCATCCTTGTTCACTGCATCACTCTCAAGGGGGATTTGTTGATATATTTTGGTAGTGATGTATGTGAACACACTAGGACCACCAGGGCACGTTTTTCCCACTTTAGTTTCTCCCAACTTGTATATATGTCTATAACCCTTACGGGGCACTTATCTTTGTACATTAACTTGGTAATACATTTAGTATTGTGTGTTGTGATCCAAGCCTCTTCTTCTTCCTTGTGCTATTCGCGTGCTTCTGTAGACATCAAACTCCAATAGTAGAGGCCTCTACAACAACCATTCCAGCCTCTTTCTTCTTTGCCTCTTTTGTAGCGAGTTTTGGACAACTCTATGACATGATCATTTCCTTTACAATATTTGCAAAAATGTTTGTGCTTTTTTGTTTTCTCATCTTTGCCTTCCCTTTTTGACTTTGTAGAATTAACAAATTTTTGCTTACTAGTAGATGAGCTCCATTTACCTTTGTTGTTCTAACTAGCTAAGAAAGCTTGATATGCAATACACATAACGGACCTGTTCTACATGGTCTGGTCTTCTTGCAACAAAATAGGGACTAACACCTCAAACGTTAAGGCATTTGGGTTGCCTTTCATCATCAACCAAAGAGTAGAAGCAAAACACTAATATGAATCTAGAAGACCATTAAGAACGTTCTATACAAGTGAACTATATGGCAAGACTTCATTTGTAGAAACAAACTACTCTTTCAAATCTTTGATCTTTGTCAAAAAACTATCCATAGAATCTCCTTCATTCATATGATGACTCTCCAACTGTTTTGGGAGGTAAGCATTAAGAGCCTCATTTCTTGCCTAGTACAAAGTGGTAAGTGTATCCCAAGCATCCTTTGTTGTTTGCAAGACTAAGTATGAGGGATAATTGCACATTTTACAAACAAATCTATCAATGCATGTGTGTGACCATCTCTACCATCCCAACAAAGTTTTTGTACAGTAGGTGCAGTAGATATCACAAAAGGAATATGAATTTGAAGATCCTCATCTTCAATGCCATCTGCATCACCTTCAATAATTGTATTTGTAGGTGTAGTAGGTCCTTTTTCAATGCATTGCACAATATTTTGTAATCCTTTTGGGACCAATACATGATGCATCATATATGCCCATAATGGATAATTGGTACCATCCAACTTCCTCAACAGTCGACATATGCAATACATCAATGCTTTCAGTCATGACCACTCACTAAAATACCCTAATGCAAAAAAAGATTGTATCTCAAAAAGTTGAATAGAACTAAACTTGTAGTAGACTTTCAGGCACTTGTACTAGAAAACCAAAACTTGTATATATTGTTAAAGGGTGGTGGACTCACCCTCAATAAGTCAGTTCAATGTATAACTGCTACAACCATAGCCAAATACATATGCATACAAATCAAACAACACGATAACAAGATGATAGAGAGAGAGCCATACCCAATAGGATCATAGACACAGATTCCAATGTGCATATTTTTTATTACTCAAGGTGATATCTTTATACATAATTTTGTGCCCCTTCATTTCTCCTCTCCCACCCATTCATGAATGAGACATGACCCTTTGTCAAGGGGCTCAAAGCAACCTTAGAGTATTCTTTTTAAATGAAACGAATAGCTAACCATTATTAATATTGAATGCTCTCTTAACATTGGCAAGCATGGTGGACCTGAACCCACACAATGCATACCAATCCTAGGTTTATTACATGATGCCACCCTATGGAAAATTGCTTCACCTACCAAAGTGCATGGGTAGACCATGGTATGGAAGGCAAAAACAAAGTCCATATGTATCTGGTCAAATTATGTAAATGAGAAGCAAAGTATAGTGCTTGGAATGGTAGCCAAGATATACAAGCTACTCCTCACTTATAGAGTAAGCCGCCCATCTTAAATTCTCTATATGCAAATGCAAAGTGGTTGGTTGAGGCTCATCTCATCATTTACTTTTTTTATATCATGGATGGGATACATCATATGAGAATACATTTTCAAATACATGAAGAGGCATTTCGTGGATACAAAATATGTAATTGACTCCAAAAGAGTGAGTCAATGTGCACATAAAATATCATCCTATTAGTCCACGCTTCAAGAATGCTTCCAAGCTTTTCTTCATATGATCCAAATCTTGCAAATTTCCTCATCAAGTTTCCATGCTTTGATCTTCATTTCCACTTGCTTGTATTTATGTCCATTGATTATAATCTTCCAAGTCCAAACTTCATCATCATACCCTACAAAACTTTAGAACAACCATATACTTCCACAAAACATGAATATAATCACATGAATAGATGAATCAAAATCCTTTCTCACAATAGGATAACATGAAAATATGGAATGAGGGCTAGCAATTAAGTTCATCACCTCATAAGAGATACATTTTCCCAATGCATAATCCCAAGAGGAACTACCCAAAGCCAAAATCTCATCACAAGGCTTGGTAGGCACACCAAAATTACAAATATGGGACTCCTTCCAACCATAAGTTTAGCAAACATCATAAAATAATGTTGGGTTGCATTGATAAAATGGTGCAACATACTCATAGAATGATAGAAATGTTTGAGCATAACTCTCAATCAATTGCATAGTATCATCAACATGTGTGAGTTCATTTTCATCATGGACATTATGTTTCATACATATGGAAGATACATCATGTGTGCTTATCAAAGCTTGAGAATAATCCATCTTATTCTCATCACATTTATTACGTTTATGACTTATATCATCATCATCATCATCATAATCATCAAAATTAGGTTGAGAACGATGATAAATGCGAGAATCATTGTGACCATTTTAAACATCATAAAAAATAGGAGGATCAATGTCACGGTAAAGTAGAATATCATCATTAATGGAATCAAAGGTAGAACCAATATCATCATGATCAATCATAGGGGCATTATGTATCAATGAATCATCATGCACGATTTTCAGTATCTTGCTCAATTAAAGATGGATCATCAATAGCATGTATTGTTTTGTCATGGGAAACCTTATGGTCATCATCACCAAGGGGGAAGAAGAATCATTGTTCTCATCATAAATCATCATACGGGGAGTAATGGGAGATTTCAAAGCACATTTCCTTTCATCATATTGGGTAGAATTCTAATATACATGCTCATTAATGCATCATTGTGATAGTGGGAGCACAACAACTTCTATTTTGCAAAGTAGACAACATGCAATACCATAGCATCTTACATGCATTATCAAATAGAGAAGCCATATGATCATCAATGCAAGTAGTAACTTCATTATCCTGTGTGTGTATCTTATCATGAAAAGATTGTCTTAATTATCCACCATAGACACAACATTAATTTGATAGAAAGTATTCCCATCAAATGAATATTTGCATAAAATTACTAAGTTAAACAAATCCCATGCAAAAGGGTAAAAACAATGTGCTTTTTTAGACATGTGTCCTTACATCCATGAAGAAAAGAGCACCTTGTGATAGTATGATCAAACTCCAAACATAGCAGGGAAAATGGTCGATTCTTATATCTACGTATAGTCATGTTTTTTGTGTAATCATGCATAAGTGTGTCACATGCTTTCATGCAATGGTCCAACAATCTAGGAAGCATACATGTGTATTCCCATTCCTTAGGTGTAGCATTCATATATTCTTTACCAATCATAAGAGATTCCTTAAACATAATTAATTGGGAATGTAATTCATTGTCACCCCCTTACTCTTAGCAAGTGTTTTAATACTCTCATTAAAGAAAGTAAACATGCTCAAAACATTCCTAAAGCAAAGAGAACTACATCCTCCTTCACATGCATTTAGTGGGTGGAATCCATAATGTTTCACTCCATGGTCCTGAGACTTACAAAATGTGCATGGAAAATCTTTCATAAACACCATTAGGAGGTCAAACTTTCTTCATAGGATGGCATAGAATCAGTATGATCATTTATTTCCAAACACGCAAGAGACCCCTAATGTATACAATGGTCATGCCATAGCCTGTCGTCATATCATAGGTGACACACTTTGGAGAACATGAATCCCACAATCTGATTAAGGTATGGAGAGCAATTGAGACTTAAAATGAGCACATGAAAGATTAAGGTAGAGAATTCTTAAAAGGATGTGTTGCACGATTGCTAATGATGATTAAAGCATTTGGTTATCACATTGTATGCATAGGCAATCATTTAGTGATGAATCTCTCATTCTCTCTCTTTCTTTCTCTCTCTCTCTCTTTCTTTCTTTTTTTCTTTCTCTCTCTTTCTCTCTCTCTCTCCCTCTCTCTCTCTCTCCCTCTCTCTCTCTCTCTCTTTCTTTCTTTTTTTCTTTCGCTCTCTCTCTCTCTCTCTGCCTCTCTCTATGCTCATGGAGATGTGCGATTACTGTTGAGGAGATGGTGGATAATCACAAGAGATGAGTTGGCATAGCTAAAACCTGCTTCATACCTGCTATAAGTGATGGCTGGAGAGTGTTGTGGGCCTCTTTAGCTAGCGAATAAGCATAAATGATCACATATGTTGCTTAGAAGATGATGCACAAATGATAGGATCAAAACATATAGGTAGGCATATGATCCAATGTACAAAACTTGCTATGTTTGTTGAGACATCTACTCAGAGTTTTGCACAATTCTCTAAGTACATAAGCAATTGATAAAATTCATTTTGGGTAACTTCAATTAGCTTAACAAGCTCCAATCATGAGTGAAATCATCTAAAATGATAAACTATATGCAGAAAAATATGTTTAGTAAATCAAGCATCCATCTCGACTTTTACGGGCCTTGACAGTCACATACCAGTGAGCAATGATTGATCAATATCTGATGATTGCGAGAAGCATTAGTAATGAAACATTGTATGATTAAAGTAGACAGTATGCTGAAGATTTCAGGCTTAAAATCACACAAAATGATGCACTATCCAGTGAGAACCAACTCAGACAAATTCACTGTTCTGATGGAGTGTGACAGAGATATGAGAGTAAGAAGTAATGATCATGTATGAATTAAATCAAGTAAAATTACATGTCATTGGCAATAAAGCATTGCTTAATGAGTGAGGAATGAGTGAGCTATGAGGTGAGCTTCTCTTTTCAATGAAAGTACATGGAAATGATCTCTGAACCTCTAGATACACATGGGCATTTCATATCCTCTTTTATAGCTTTTGTTGGAGCCAAGAATTTGAATTCAAATTCAAATCCCTACCAATAAAGTGCATCCTAAAGTATAGGATTGATTCTCTCTTGACTCAACTACCAAAAATCACGAGATTATATGCTTCCTAACTCCTTGTGGGTTTATTACACTTTTACAATGAGTAATTATAACTCAAAGTTACAAGAGGTTGTACATATGAATCCTTCCAAATGATATGCTAATACATCAAGATTATGTGAAGTGATCAAGTGTGTAGACTTGGGCTTAATTGCACCAATAGCTCCCCATTAAGCCTAACATGCTTGATCTTTATTCCAACAATACTATGGTTATGAAGGATATGACAACATTATGGACTGGAGTATGCAAACCTAATGACACCACACCTAAAGCACCAGCACCCATGAGACCACCCATTAGACTACTTGTGCCAAAAGGACCATGCTATAGATGCGGAGGCGATCACTTCATAAGAGAATGCACTCTTCCATACAACCCACCACCTCCTAGAACTTGGGAAGGGTACTGCAATGAATGTGGGAAGGAACATCTATTTAGAGATTGTCCAAAGAATCCCAATAAGACTCATAACACAACACAAATCAATGTGATTGAAGTAATTGAATCATCAAGAAGTGATAAGGAGTACACAGTACCATTAAAATCCATCACATGAGTGCAAGCCAAAGGACAACAGAGAAAGAAATTAAACTCCGAACAAGAGGTGAACAAGGACCTAGTGTTAGTATATGATCAATGTCTACCCCTCATGATTGTATGCACATTTTGTAAGGCCCCCTTTATGAGGAGAAGCCAAGCGTGCATTACCCAATTGATGGGAATCCCAACTTGCATGTTGGATGAAGGTCATATTGGACCATGTAAGGTATTATAAGGAAAGGGAGTTACCAGGGTCCCCAATTGTGTATTCCATGGAATATTCCCTATCAGAGTCAGAAATCATTTATATTTGTTAGGTCGGTTCAACCAGTCTAAGCCGTGTATGGCAATTACGAGGGCGGTGGCCGCCCACGCTCTACCGCCCATGTATAGCCGTCCATGGCAGGCCACCCATGATCCTATATATACATGACTTCTGCACTACCTAAGACACTAAGTCGAGCCAGCATACCTCTACCTTGTATCTCCCTATCTAGAGTTGTCTAGATCACCATTTAAGCTCTACCTTGAGAGCGCACGGGTGGACAACGCCATCATCTTTGTACTTGCTGCTAGTAGAAAATTGTTGAGATTCTCCTATATCTGTTATCTTCTCTGCTATTGCTCCTGTGTTATATTGCGTAACTATTGTCTTACATGGTATCAGAGCTGTAAGGTTCGAATAGCTTGAGAAGTATCATTATTTTAGCCTACTAGTAGACTAGAATATCAGTAGATTATTCGAGTGATTACATGATGGCTTCATCGTCGAACACTAGTCTTGGTGCTTCTGCTAATGTTAATGCTACACCTATTCGAATTCGTCCACCTGCATTCACGGAAGGGAAGTTGGATGGAACCAACTATACACTCTGGAAGTTCAAAATTTCTGCAATTTTGGACTCCTATGAATTACTTGACACTATCATGGGACCGATGGGATTGGATCCAGAGCCTATACCAGTTGAAGATCCAGCAAATTCAAGATTGATGATTCAGCCAGATCCAGATCTTCTACGAGCTTGGAAGAGGCAGAATGCTGATGCATTATGTGCGATTGTCACTAGTGTAAGTGATTCTGTGCTTACTTTAGTTCAACATACTACTAAAGCACATGAGGCTTGGGGCATATTGGCTCGACAATATGAGACCAAGAACCACACTAGGATACAGAATTTAGAAAATCAGTTGGCAAATGAAAAGCATTCTGATTCTGAAAAGGCTGAAGATTTTATCAAACGGATAAAGCATCTTCAAGATCAATTGGCTGCAGTTGGTGTTGTTATAACACCAGAAGAGCTGGCTCGAAGATATGTACGTGTTCTTCCAGCAAAGTATGATGGATTAGTAACAGCCCTTAACACTCAGGTAAGGCCAACTCCTCTTACATTTGAAGAGTTTTGTGCGATGCTTTTAGAAGAAGAGATGCGGCTGAAGAATCGGCAAAGTACAACTGATGCTGCATTCTCAGCAAATGCAAAAGGTAAAGGCTCTTATGAGGGATCAAAGAAGAAGCCAAAGAAGAAAAAGTTCACAGGAAGTTGCTTCTATTGTGAAAAGAAAGGCCATGCCATCAAGGATTGCAGAAAGAAGCAAGCTGATGAACGGAATGGGACTGTAAAATCATCATGGAAGAACAAAGAGTCTGCAAACAACACAGAGCTGGAACTTTGGGTAGCTATTGAAGAGGTATGTTCATCTGCTCAAGCTCGTGTTGATGAGCCATGGATTTTAGATAGTGGAGCTTCTCGCCATATGACCAGTAAAAAGGATTGGTATAGTTCCCTAGTGCCTCTGCGGGAATCCATCAATGTAGTGGTGGGAAATGACTCCAAGTGTCCAGCCGAAGGAACTGGAACCATCTCTTTTATCACTTCTCCAGGTGTTGAGAAAAAGTTATCCGATGTTCTCTACGTACCTACACTCGAAAGAAATTTGTTGTCAGTTTCTGCAATAACAGATCGTGGACTTGAAGTTCACTTCAATAAGAGTGGTGCAGAAATCATGGATTCATCAGGTAATGTTGTAGGTAAAGGGATACGACGGGATAACTTGTATGACTTAAGTGCTTTAACTGCTACAGAAGATAAAGATGTAAGCAGGTTATGGCACCAAAGATTTGGGCATCTCGGATTTGCAGTTTTGAAGGAGATGCAAAGAACAGGGATGGTTGCTCATTTGCCTGCATTTTCAGAGTTGCAGGAACCTTGTGAAGCTTGTATGATGGGCAAGCAACAACGAAAGGCATTTCCAAGAGAGACCAGCAATCGATCTCAAGCTCCTCTAGAGTTGGTACATGCTGATCTCTGCGGTAAAATGTCTACACCTGCTTTAGGAGGATCTTTCTACTTTTTGCTGTTAGTCGACGATTATAGTAGAAAGATGTGGGTTTATTTCATTCGAGAGAAGGCTGATGCTTTTGAAAAATTTAAAACGTGGCATAAGTATGTAGAAAATGAATCAAAAAGGAAACTGAAGAAATTTAGAACAGATAGAGGAGGTGAATTCTTGTCAACAGAATTCAACAATTACTGTAAGGAGCATGGTGTGAAAAGGCAACTTACCACAGCTCATACACCTCAACAAAATGACGTTATTGAGCGCAGGAACAGGACGATAGTTGAAATGGCTCGTTGTATGTTGAAGGCTCAAGACATGCCTGATTCATTCTGGGCAGAAGCAGTCAATACAGCAGTCTACATCCTCAATCGAAGCTACACAAAAGCATTGAAGGGGATGACTCCTCAAGAAGCATATTCTGGTAAAAAGCCTTCAGTTTTGCATTTCAGAATTTTTGGTTGTTTCTGTTATGCACATATTCCTGATTCAACAAGATCAAAGTTGGATTCAAAAAGCAAAAAGTGTGTCTTCCTAGGATATAGTGAAGAGTCTAAAGCATGTTGGAGCAAGTCTATGACAAGCCTAAGTATTGGCTTGAGTCTCACAAAGTCTTAGAAGAAGCTTTAAAAAGAAGACTATGTAAAGTTCACTTGTGAACTACCTCTTGTAACTTTTGAAGAGTTTACTTAATGTAAAAGTAAGAGAATCTTAAGTGGTTGAGTCCACTTGATCAAGAATGGAAAGAGGAGCCACGAATTCGAGATTTGTGGTAGGTAGAGAATCAAATCAATCATTGATTGATTGGAGAGTGATGGAGGGAAGTTAGCCTCCCAAACTCAACTATAAATAGATGGCAGTTTTAGTCGTGGTTAGAGAGACCTATGTGAAGACCTCCAAGAGCTGCGCTTTATGCCATATCAAGGTGTGATTACAAGGCACACATATGTATCAGTAAGTCATTGTATTGTACAAGCAATATACTTTCATTTTCATGATTATTTGGTTTCATCTTTCCATGTTCTTGTGAAGTGTACTACTCACTGCCATTACTCTCAGTTTTCTCAGTCAGCTTGCAGAGATGTTTTCTCTGAGCTTGGTGCATCATTTTCAGTGATTTAACTTGGTAAAGTTAGCTCTATAAGTCTACTATATGCTCACAAATTTTCATGTCATTTGGATGTTGCAATCTTCAGTTATGTTCATTTGAAGTCAATAGGGTCTGTTCATCTTCACTTCTCTGTCAGGTACCCGACTTTTTCATTCATCTTGTGAGAGCCATTTCTCAGTGGTTACTTATCCAAATTCAGTGATTTAAAGCTTGTTGGATTCCGCTTATTGTCTAGTATAAATATACAAATTTTCATAATCATTGGATGTTTATGTTTTGAGTTATGTTGATTTTTCTGCTCACTGGTCTATTTCTATAGCAGCCCATGAAAATCGGGATGATGTCATCACTTGTTAAAACTCATTCTCAGTGTGTGGTTCTTTATTTTTTATGAGATTACTTTTGAAAGTTAGCTCTTTAAGTTGCCTAGAGTTCCCCAAGAGGAATTGAGCTAATTGCTGCTGTGCTCAGAGAATTATGTAAAACACTGGACAGGTGTATGAACCAAGAATAGCAAGTTTTCACCTTTGAGCTAACTCCAACTTATCTGTTTTGATCTATCTTTTTGAGAGTGATCTTCCAAGGTACATAGGGTGTCTAATACATCCATTGGCAAGCTAAAAGGGCCCACCATATACTCTTGGAGTTCATTTGGCTGGTGTAGATCAAGGATTTTGCAACACCTCTTCGTCTTCAAGCACATACCTATCCATCTCTTCACAGTGGTATCAGAGCAAGGTTGGACAACATGGCAGATGGATTTCCTTCATCAATTGACAAATTGGATAGAGGTAACTACTCAGCTTGGTCATTAAGAATGGAAGCTTATCTCCAAGGTAGAAGTTTATATGGTTATGTGGCTGGAGATGAAGTTATGCCAAGTTTCAAGAACAAAAGTCAACCAACACAAGAAGAGCAAGAAAGATTGAGCACATGGTGCTCCAAGGATGCACTTGCAAGGTCTTATCTCCTCAACTCTATCTCAGATTTTTTGTTGCCTCACATTATAAGTTGTAAGACATCTCAGGAAGTGTGGGATGCACTTAAAGCTTTCTTTTCTTCAAGTACCAAAGCTAGGAAGCATCAACTATGGCTGGAGTTCACAACTCTCAAGAAGGCTCCCAAACAAAATGTGACTGATTTTGTCACAAAGCTCAAGGACATAGCGGATCAGTTGGGAAGCATTGGAGAGGTAATAGATGAAGAGCAAATTGTAAGGCAGGTCATCAATGGCTTGAAGGCAGATGACAAGTGGGAAGCATTCACCACAGCTATGGATTTGTACATGGACATGCATGTACTTGATTTCAATACACTCATTGGACAACTACTTACTCAAGAGGCAAAGCTTATCAAAAATGGAGAAAGCTCTAAAGGTAATCAATCTTCAGCTTTATACACGGATAAAAGCAAGTCTAAAGATAACAAAGGAAAGGCAAAGAAAGTGGATGATGAAGCAGGTACATATCAAGCTAACTATGCAGGTAGAGGAAGACATGGCAGAGGTAGAGGAAGACGAGGTAGACAAGGCAGGGGGAGATCCCAAGACTCCAACTCATGTTCTATTTGTGGATTAACTAATCATACAACTGAAAATTGCTTTAGGAATTCCAGGAATCAAAGAGGCAGAGGATACAATAGAGGAAGTTATGGCTACTCAAGAGGAAGGTTCAACAACTACCATGGCAACTACAACAACTACAATCATTCAAACTATCAAGGAGGCTACAAAGGAAAGAGAGACTACAATAACTACACAGAAGACTCAAACAAAGAGGATTCATTATTGATCATGAACATGGCTATGCCACAAGGTAAATCTGATGAGCATGTTTTCTACATAGATTCAGGTTGTTCAAATCATGTGGCAGGAAATGTGGCACTCCTATCAGATTTAGAAGATCCAAGGAATAAGCATGAGGTACAAACAGGAGATGATACAAAACATCCTGTGGAGAAAATAGGCAATGTCAAAGCACCTGATGGAAACATCAACCTACTCAGTAAGGTACTCTATGTCCCTACCATTACAAAGAATTTGATAAGTGTTGGGCAGATAGTAGAGAAAGGGTTGCAAGTCAGGTTCACAAAAGCAGGAGCATTTGTTGAAGATCCAAGTCAAGGATTCAGAAGAATTGCAAAAGGTGAAAAGACAGGTAGATTGTTCACATTTGAATTACAGGACACTAGAAACATTGCTCTCTTTAATTATGGTAGTCAGACACTCACAGAATTGGAAGTATGGCACAAAAGGTTAGCACATATTGGTGAAAGGTCATGAAAGCAAATCTGCAGGGACCAAAGTGTACTTGGACTTCCTAATTTGTCAAAACAACATATGATTTATAAGTGTAGTGCATGTCAATTTGGAAAGTCTCACAGGTTACCATTCATGAAGAAAGGTTATATGCATGGAGATCTCTTGGAGTTGGTTCATACAGATGTATGGGGACCTAGCAAGGAAGCTTCAATATCTGGATCAAGGTATTATGTTTCCTTTATTGATGATTGCAGCAGATGGACTATCCTATTCTTTATGAAACACAAAGATGAAGTTTTTTCATGTTTCAAAAGATATTTGGCTCTTGTGGAGAATCAAACAGGTAAATCACTAAAAAGGCTAAGGTCAGATGGAGGGGGAGAATACTTCTCCCATGAGTTTGATTCTTTTCTTCAAGAAAGAGGAATCAAAAGAGAGGTAACTACAAGGTACACTCCTAAGCAAAATGGAGTGGCAGAAAGGAGGAATAGGACAATTGTTGAAGCTGCAAGGTCTATGTTAAATGAAAAGCATTTACCTAATTACTTATGGGCTGAGGCTGTATCTACAGCCACTTACTTGATTAACAGGTTGCCTTTAAAATCCCTTGATGGGATGACTCCATATGAGGCTTGGAATGGAAGAAGACCAAGCTTAGATCATTGTAAAATTTTTGGATGTATTGCTTTTGCTCATGTTCCTTCACAGGTTAGAGGCAAGATGGATCCAAAGGCAGAAAGGTGTGTATTTATTGGATATGACAACAATCAAAAGGGCTACAGGTTATACAACCCTACCAACAAAGGATTCTTGGTAAGCAGAGATGTAGTTTTTGATGAGAACAATTCATGGTATGAAGATTCATGCAGGAAGGTCAATTTACCATATGACCTTGAAGAAGATTTTCCAAAGCTTGGTAGAGAACAATCAAAGATTGAAGAACAAGACACCTCAGAGGATGATGAAGAATCTCACATGGAAAAGATCAAAGCATGGAAGTCTAAAGGTAAAGCAAAATTGCAGGAACTTGGACATGAGGCAGAATCATCACATCATGGCCTAAGAAGATCTATGAGGGAAAAGAAAAAACCAGAAAGGTATGGGTTTGACACCTCATTAGTAACTAAACATTCTATCTACATAGCACATGACATAAACCAAGAGGAGCCATCATCATTTGAAGAGGCCAAAGAAAAAACAGAATGGAAGCATGCAATGAAGGAAGAGATTGAAGCACTTGAGGAAAACAACACTTGGGATTTGGTGCCCAAGACTTCATGCATGAAGGTAATAGGCTCAAGATGGGTCTATAAACTCAAGAAGAATTCTGATGGTTCCATTAACAGGTATAAGGCAAGGCTTGTAGCAAAAGGCTTTGCACAAACTCAGGGAATTGATTATGAGGAGACCTTCTCTCCTGTGGCAAAGATGCCTACTATTAGGGTTTTGCTTAGTATTGCCTCTTCCAAGAATTGGAAGATACTTCAACTAGATGTAAAGAATGCATTCTTGAATGGTTCGATAACAGAAGAGGTATATATGGCACAACCACCTGGTTTTGAGAATCAAGTTTATCTTGATTATGTGTGTAAACTTAACAAAGCATTGTATGGTCTCAAGCAAGCTCCAAGAGCTTGGAATTTCAGGCTTGTTTCATTCTTGCAGGACAAAGGCTTTCAACCAAGCAAGGCAGATCCTTCACTCTTTATTAAAAAGAGTAATTCTGAGGTCATCTACCTATGTGTATATGTAGATGATATTATATTGACAAGAAATGATGCAGATGGTATGAAGAAGATCAAAGATCAGATGAGAGAAGAGTTCAAGATAAGTGATTTGGGTTCACTTACCTACTTCCTAGGTTTGGAAGTTGTTTACAAAGATCATGGCTTGTTTCTCACTCAAAGAAAGTACATTAAGGACATGTTGGCAAAATTCAAGATGCAAGATTGTAAGATTGCAGGTACTCCAATGGAGGTCAATCACAAATTGAGCTCACATGAAGGTGAACTCATAGAGGACATCACATCATATCAAAGTCTAGTGGGTAGTCTCAACTATGCCACATTGACAAGAGTAGATATATGTTACAGTGTGAGTGTGCTAAGCCAATTTATGCACACACCAAGGAAACCACATATGGATGCTGCCAAAAGGATTCTCAAGTATCTCAAAGGAACCATAAATGAAGGACTTTATTATCCTTATGTATCTGATTTAGGTTTGAAGCTATTTTCTGATGCAGATTGGGCTGGCTCCAAGGAAGATAGAAGGAGCACTTCAGGTTATCTTACCTTTGCAGGTTCAAAGCTTATTTCATGGTCATCCAAGAAGCAACCCACAGTTGCTCTCTCTTCTACTGAAGCTGAATACAGAGGTCTTGCCATAGCTACTCAGGAAGCTATGTGGATGAAGACATTATTCAAAGATCTTGGATTGGAGTTTGGAACTCCAACTATTTTTGGTGACAATATGAGTTCTATTCACTTGGCTGCTAATCCTATTTTTCATGCAAGGACTAAACATATTGAAGTTCATTATCACTATGTACGAGAAAAGGTTCTAAGCAAAGAGATTCAAATATCATATGTGTCCACTCATCAACAATGTGCAGATATTCTAACCAAAGCATTGGATGGTACAAAGCTTTGCAAATTCAAGGCTATGATTGGTTTGCAGGTAATCTTGGAATATTGAAGACCTCAAGCATACTTGGCTTGAGGGGGAGCTATTGGAGCAAGTCTATGACAAGCCTAAGTATTGGCTTGAGTCTCACAAAGTCTTAGAAGAAGCTTTAAAAAGAAGACTATGTAAAGTTCACTTGTGAACTACCTCTTGTAACTTTTGAAGAGTTTACTTAATGTAAAAGTAAGAGAATCTTAAGTGGTTGAGTCCACTTGATCAAGAATGGAAAGAGGAGCCACGAATTTGTGATTTGTGGTAGGTAGAGAATCAAATCAATCATTGATTGATTAGAGAGTGATTGAGGGAAGTTAGCCTCCCAAACTCAACTATAAATAGATGGTAGTTTTAGTCGTGGTTAGAGAGACCTATGTGAAGACCTCCAAGAGCTGAGCTTTATGCCATATCAAGGTGTGATTACAAGGCACACATATGTATCAGTAAGTCATTGTATTGTACAAGCAATATACTTTCATTTTCATGATTATTTGGTTTCATCTTTCCATGTTCTTGTGAAGTGTACTACTCACTGCCATTACTCTCAGTTTTCTCAGTCAGCTTGCAGAGATGTTTTCTCTGAGCTTGGTGCATCATTTTCAGTGATTTAACTTGGTAAATTTAGCTCTATAAGTCTACTATATGCTCACAAATTTTCATGTCATTTGGATGTTTCAATCTTCAGTTATGTTCATTTGAAGTCAATAGGGTCTGTTCATCTTCACTTCTCTGTCAGGTACCCGACTTTTTCACTCATCTTGTGAGAGCCATTTCTCAGTGGTTACTTATCCAACTTCCGTGATTTAAAGCTTGTTGGATTCAACTTACTGTCTAGTATAACCATACAAATTTTCATAATCATTGGATTTTTATATTTTGAGTTATGTTGATTTTTCTGCTCACTGGTCTATTTCTGTAGCAGCCCGTGAAAATCGGGATGATGTCATCACTTGTTAAAACTCATTCTCAGTGTGTGGTTCATTATTTTTTATGAGATTACTTTTGAAAGTTAGCTCTTTAAGTTGCCTAGACTTCCCAAAGAGGAATTGAGCTAATTGCTGATGTGCTCAGAGAAGTATGTAAAACACTGGACAGGTGTATGAACCAAGAATAGCAAGTTTTCACCTTTGAGCTAACTCCAACTTATCTGTTTTGATCTATCTTTTTGAGAGTGATCTTCCAAGGTACATAGGGTGTCTAATACATCCATTGGCAAGCTAAAAGGGCCCACCATATACTCCTGGAGTTCATTTGGCTGGTGTAGATCAAGGATTTTGCAACACCTCTTCATCTTCAAGCACATACCTATCCATCTCTTCACAAAGCATACAGGTTGTGGGATCCTGAGGCAAGGAAGATTTTTGTCAGCCGAGATGTGGTGTTTGATGAACGACCATACTTAGTAGAAGATAAAGGTAAATCTACTATCTCATCAAACGGAGAAATATCTCACCTTGTGCCTATCAAAAGACAGGCTAAAGTTGAGGAGGAGGAAACATCTGATGGAGAAATTTCCTCAATAAAAAGCCAACCAGTTGTAGCTGCACAGCGTAAGCCACTACCGAAGTGGGCACAACAGCTCTTTGATGATCACAATCCACATGTAGATGTACCAGAATCATCATCGGATGGATTACGAAGATCAAAGAGAATAGAGGAGCAAAGAAGAGCCTCAGAACACATTGTTAACATGGCTCTAATGGTAGATATCATGGGTTCGATAAAGGAACCTACCACCATTGAAGAAGCCATTGATGATCCAGGTTGGAGAGCGGCAATGCAGTCTGAGTATGATAGTATACTCAAAAATGATACATGGGATCTAGTCGACTTGCCGCCAAAGAAGAAGGTAATTGGCACTAAATGGATTTGGAAAGCTAAGTATAAAGCTGATGGAACATTAGAAAAGTATAAGGCACGATTAGTTGCACAGGGTTTTTCACAGATTGAAGGATTTGATGTTCAAGAAACTTTTGCACCAACAGCACGCATGACAACTATTCGAACGGTACTTGCAGTAGCTGCACAAAAGTCCTGGCCTATTTTCCAGATGGATGTCAAATCTGCATTTTTGAATGGTCACCTCAAGGAGGAGATATATGTATCTCAACCACCAGGTTTTGAGGTGCCCAATTCAGAAAATAAAGTTTGCAGGTTGAAGAAAGCTTTGTATGGACTTAAGCAAGCTCCACGGGCTTGGTACCAACGAATAGATCATTTTTTCAAAAATATGGGTTTTGAAAGAAGTACTTCTGATGCTAACTTGTATGTAACGAAAAGGGATAGCAAGCTAGTTGTTGTCATTGTATATGTAGATGATTTGATCATTACAGGAGATCATCAGGAACTCATCAATCAAACTCAGATCAGCTTGGGAACTGAGTTTGAAATGACAGACTTAGGTCTACTCCATTTTTGTCTGGGAATTGAAGTATGGCAAAGGAAGGATGGCATTTTCATCTCACAACAAAAATATTCCAAAGAAATTCTCAAGGCATTTGGAATGATGGACTGCAAACCAATTAGCACACCTATGGAGGTAAATCATAAGCTATCTATGGATGATAACATGCCTGATGTAGATGCTAAGAAGTATAGGAAGCTCGTTGGAAGTCTTATTTTTCTGTGCAACACTAGACCAGACATTTGCTATGCTGTTGGATTGTTAAGCAGGTTTTCCAACAAACCTAAGGAGAGTCACTAGAATGCTGGAATGCGAATTCTAAGGTACATTGCAAGAACCTTGGATTTTGGTATTTTGTATACCACAGGTGATACACTCCAAGGATATTGTGATTCAGATTGGGCTGGAGATTGTGATTCTAGAAAATCAGTTTCTGGATATTGTTTCTCACTTGGTTCAGGAATATTTTCTTGGGTAAGTAGGAAGCAACCAACTCTCGCACTCTCCTCCACTGAAGCAGAGTACAAAGCAGCTTGTTTTGCTTCTTGTGAGGCAGTCTGGTTAAGGAGAATTCTTGCAGATCTAGGCTTTCCATCAAATATGCCAACTGTACTCAAGTGTGATAATCAAAGTTGCATGGCTATTGCAAAGAACCCAGTATTTCATGCTCGCACCAAGCACATAGAAGTACAGTACCATTACATTCGAGAGCTAATTGAAGATGAAATTGTGGAGCTAGAATATTGCCCAACAGAGGCAAATTGTGCTGACATATTCACTAAAGCACTTGGAAGAGAGCAGCTCAACAAGCATCTTCAACAGATGGGCATAGGACCGAGACCTACTTGATTTATCATCAGTAAACATTGAGGGGGGGTGTTAGTATATGATCAATGTCTACCAATCATGATTGTATGCACATTTTGTAAGGCCCCCTTTATGAGGAGAAGCCAAGCGTGCATTACCCAATTGATGGGAATCCCAACTTGCATGTTGGATGAAGGTCATATTGGACCATGTAAGGTATTATAAGGAAAGGGATTTACCAGGGTCCCCAATTGTGTATTCCATGGAATATTCCCTATCAGAGTCAGAAATCATTTATATTTGTTAGGTCGGTTCAACCAGTCTAAGCCGTGTATGGCAATTACGCGGGCGGTGACCGCCCACGCTCTACCGCCCATGTATAGCCGTCCATGGCAGGCCACCCATGATCCTATATATACATGACTTCTGCACTACCTAAGACACTAAGTCGAGCCAACATACCTCTACCTTGTATCTCCCTATCTAGAGTTGTCTAGATCACCATTTAAGCTCTACCTTGAGAGCGCACGGGTGGACAACGCCATCATCTTTGTACTTGCTGCTAGTAGAAAATTGTTGAGATTCTCCTATATCCGTTATCTTCTCTGCTATTGCTCCTGTGTTATATTGCGTAACTATTGTCTTACACCTAGAACCCAAGACACAGGTAGTGGAAGATTTGGAAGACCCGCGTGAGAGTAACCAAATGAAGAAAATGCAAATTTGGAAGACCAGAAGGGAGAAACTTAGAAACAAATGGACAAAAAATAAGGAGGACAAGAAGGATGTAAAAAACGGTAAGAAACCCGAGGAACCAAAAATACAAGAGAATACACCACCTAAGTCTCATACACGGAAACTAGATAAACCAGGGTCAATCCTAGCGGATCCAAGACTAGACGACCTAGACATGTGGTTGAAAGCATATCAATCTAGAATCATGACTCGACCAAACATAGAGCAGCATGAGAAAATCTACCCTCAAGGGGAATTAGAGAAGGAGGGATTGACGATATACAAAAAGCTCATAGAGGTAGCCCAAGCCACTCTAGAGAAGACTATCCTAGTCCTCCTAGAGACAATAATAGCTGAGAATCAATACAATGAGTGTTTTAAAGAGAATGACCAAAAATCAACAAGAACACCTAAGGATAAAGATAGTAAAGAAGAGCAACAGAGCACTCGGGGAAAATCCATTTCTATAATCCCTAAATTAGAAGCTGATTGGCCACAAGAATTGTTGGCTAGGATTCAGGAAGACCGATGGAAAAAGAATGGGAGTTCAAGGCCACCCTTCGAGGAGTTGGACATTGAAGAAAACCAGCCGACTCCAAATCTGGATGAAGTATATGAAGAGGTTTCTATGTTAGACCGAAATAGGGAGGAAATACACACCATTTCCACCTTACCGAACTATATGGGAGAATACGAGAAAAGTTTTATAGTTTTTCATGCTCCCACAATTAGAGGCAAGGAAAATGGGTCTTCAAGTGAGACCTCTCACAATCTAGCAGAACTCAAGAAGACCAAGGTACAATGTTAGTTGTCCGTGGAAGAGTTACTACAAGCCAAACCACAATTAGGAAATGGTTGGTAGGATAGTTGAAATTAGAAAATGAAGAGACTAACAAGAAAAATAAAAAATTTGAAGCCACTTCTACCATACAAATCCTTGTTGATAAAGTCAAAGAATTTAGTGAGGGAGATGAGGGCAACACATGCTTACCCATCACGTAAAATGGATACATGACTAAAGCCATTTTAGACACAGGAGCGGGTGTAGGCATAGCCGCCAAAGAAATTTGGGAGAAATGGGGAAATCCAGCCCTACAACCAACACGTATGAAGCTTCAATTAGCAGATGGCCATGTAGAGAGACCCCTAGGAATACTGGAGAAAATTAAGTTGACTACTTGCGGAGTAGAATTCTAACACACTATAGCCGTATGTCAATTTGGAAAAGCAAATAACTATGAGATGATATTAGGATGACTGTTCATGAGACAAGTTAGGGTAGTACAAGACTAGGGAAGAGACATATTATACCTACATCAGGGGACTACTACCAAGATCAATTTACATACATTTTTGTATAGGGATGTACCCCCACTCCAATGGAACCCTATACACAAGGAAGAGGATGCTTTGTCAATTCATAATGTGGGTTCAAGTGACCAATCATGGATACACGAAGATGCTCAGCTATGGATGTGTAAGAAAGCAAAGCGAGAAGAGAGAAAAACTCAAATATGGCCTATCAGACATCGAAATTACTGGCCTATAGATGATCCTATGTATATTCCTCAAGTTTTCCCGGATGAAGTTTTTGAACCACATGGTTGGATGGAGATTCTAGCCACATTAGATGTGTGTTTAAATGATGAGGTACTAACCATGAATTAATGTGTGGACAAAGAGGGTTATGATATAAGTTTTTACATGGTAGTCCTTCAAGAAGTAGAGGCAAGAGAAGTATTAGAAAAGGAATGGAAGGAGGAGTACAAAAGCATAGAAATGGAACTAGCATTTGATTCGGAGGAACGATATTTGGAAGTAATTCAAACCAATGAAACAGAAGGAACACCAAAGGTATTAGCAATAGAAGTAGCCCAGACAAGAACAAACAATGAGGAGACGATAGATAAGGCCGAACCAAACCCAAACCTTTTTAAAGTCCCAGAGCACTTCAAAAGATTTGAAGTAGAAGAGAGGAGGATAGCTATTCAAATACCCAAAAGAGAAGCAAGAGAAGGAGAAGCATACGATAACAAGGAACAAACAAAGAAAGTGATAGTGAATAAGGAAGAAGGAGAAGAAAGGTGTACTTACATAGGAAAAGATGTGTCGCCTGAAGAGGAAGAGGAATTGATAAGCGTAATCCAAGAATATCGAGGCGTATTTGCATGGACCTACAAGGACCTCAAAGGCGTAGATTCAACCATTTGTTCTCATCGAATCCCAATGAAAACTGATGCAAAACCATCAAAACAATGCCCTTACACTTATAACGATGTATATTCAGCAAAAATTAAGGAGGAGATAGACAAGCTATTAGCAGTCGGATTCATTTATGAGATAGAGCACACAGAATGGGTGTCAGCATTAGTGGTCGTACCCAGAAAGAATGGGAAATTAAGAGTGTGTATTAAATTAAAGAAAGTAAATGTAGCCACAATCCGTGATAGCTACCCATTACCTATCACTGATCATCTCATGGAAAGAGTTACGGGGAAGGAAGTCTATAGTTTCCTAGACAGATTCTCAAGTTACAACCAAGTAGCTATTGCTACAGAGGACCAACATAAGATAGCATTCACAACTGAATGGGGAGTCTATGCTTTTAGAGTAATGCCATTCGGACTCACGAATGCCCTTGCTACTTTCCAAAGGTTGATGTGTCATGTCTTTAAAGAATTTCTAAGTAAGAGTATGGAATTATACATTGATGACTTGTGTACATACTCAAGTCAGTGACATGAACACATTCCAGAGTTACGAAGGATATTTGAGAAGTGTCGACAGTATAGAGTGTGCTTGAATCCTGAGAAATGTGTCTTTATGGTGAGACAAGGAAAAATCCTAGGACACATCATATCCAAGAATGGAATTGACGGGGATAAGTTAAAGGTAATCCTAGAGCTTCCAAGACCAAAAAATGATAAAGAGGTGCAAGCTTTTATGGGTCATTGTGGATACTATCATAGATTTATTCACATGTATGCCATAATTGCCAAGCCATTATATGGATTATTAACCCAATTTACGTGGATGGATGAGTGCGAGAAAGCATTTAATGAACTAAAAAGACGACTAAGTACAACACCTATTTTGAAGATAACCAACTGGAATAAGCCATTTCATATCCATGTAGATGCCTCGAACTATGCAATAGGATGCATTCTAGCTCAACCTACAGATGAGGGAAAATTAGACCACCATATTGCTTATGCAAGCAGACAACTAAATCAAGCGGAAAGAAACTATACGACTATGGAACGAGAAGGTTTAGGAATGGTGTATGCAGCCAAGAAATTTAGACACTACCTTCTAGCGAACAAATTCAAGTTCTTCATTGATCATCAGGCCTTATTGTACCTTGTCAATAAACCCTGTAACACGGGAAGACTAGTAAGATGGTTTCTATTACTGATGGAGTTTGACTTTGAAGTAGTGGTAAAAAAAGGGAATACCCACGTGAGAGCCGATCATCTGTCTAGGTTAACACATGGAGAACCACCCAATGGAGTAGCAGATGACCTACGAGATACTTATTTGTTCAAATTGGAAGTATGACCTAAGTGGGCATAGAAGTTGATTCCTATACTTACCCATGGACCACAACATCAAATCAACAAGGATGCTAGGAAAGGATTTCTACAATCATGTAACTTGCACATTGTGGCAGGAAGTGTGTATTTTAAAGAACCCAATGGCGTATTGTTAAGGTGTGTAGAAGAAGCTGAATAGAAGAATTTAATGGAACAAGCTCATGTAAATAGATGGAGAATACATAAGGGAACTCATGGAACACTAAGGGAATTAAAACGATTGGGAGTTTATTGGCCAGATATGCCTAAGGATGTTCATGAGTATATTAGCAATTGCTCAGAATGCCAAGAAAATACTCCAAAAGACCATACATCATTACAATTCACTACAATAGCACCAGACTAGAGTAGGACATTGGTAAAGTTCTTAAAAACACACGAGCATGAGGAAGAACCAAGTCTATCTAGAAAGCAATCCCTAGAGGAAATGAGCAAGGACTACGTCATACAGGGGAGACAACTATTCAAAAGAGGAAAGGACAATTAGCTACAACTATGTGTGCATGAAGGAGAGTCCTTACCTATATTAGAGGTGGCACATGCAGGTGCCGCAGGAGGACATTTTTCAGCTGAAAGAACTATAACAATGATTCTCTTTGCAAGCTTGTGGTAGCCAACTCTACATATGGATGTGTACACCTATGTACGGAGTTGTGAGGTATGCCAAAGAACCAAATACCCTATTAGGAGAGATGATGTGCCTCTCAAACCCATGGTTTGTGCAAGAGCCTTTTCCAAATGGGGTATTGATTTCATAGGACCTATTAACCCACCAACAAAAGGATCACACGTGGAGTACATAATAGTGGCAACAAATTATCTACATAAATGGGTAGAAGCAAAAGCAACTAGAAAGAACGATGCTCAAACCACGACAAAGTTCTCTTTGAGAACATCTTTACTCGCTTACTACCTATAGAGATAGTAAGTGATAGAGGAACGCACTTCATTAACGAGCTAATAGAGTCCTTGATGAATGAATTTATAGTTATTCATAAAAAATCAACCCCCTATCACCCTCAAGCCAATGGTTCCAATAAAGTGTTATGTACTGTGTTGACAAAGATAGTCAACGATGGAAGGTCAGATTGGGACAAACAATTGCATCACACAATTTGGGCCTTCCGTGTGGCTTACAAGATAGCCATTGGAACTACTCCATTTAATCTAGTTTATGGACAAAATGCAATCTTGCCAATTGACTTTTTGGTACCTATTTTACGAGTAGCACAACAATATGAGTGGACAGGACATGAGCTATCCAAGCAATTAGAGCAAATTGATAAAATACACGAAACAAGACTACAAGCAATCGTGGGAATTTATGCTGCTAAACGGCGATAGAAAACATATTATGATGCACATATCAAAGACAACGGCCTAAGGAAAGGAGATCTAGTCCTAGTATATACACTGAAATAACACGCCAAGAAACTACAACTAACCTTTGTTTTCTTTTAGGAATAAAATTCAAAAGAAGTGTGGTAAGAGAGCTTACTTACTTAAGCAAGGGGGAATGGAGTGGAAAAAGAAATGATATACCACTAAGCCACACATAACACATGAATTAGTCTCTACAAGGATCCGATTCTCTCTTTATTACAAGTGCAGATGACTTTTGAGGATTCCGAGGCTACTGTGCAAGAAGAGGTATTGGAATTTCCATTACAAAGCATGACCAAAGGCAAATGCCATTGGTTTCGAGAGGACCAACCTACTAGAGATTACCTTTTCTTAGTGACAATAAAGATTATGGATACCGACCATCAATTCCCAGTCATGTCCCAAGATTTCAAAGTCATACATCAACTCCTATCAACTGTGGATATAATGACAAAGGTAGGTATTCAGAAATACTCTGAGCTACCGATTTACAAGCCGGACTTTCAATGATGCACTCAGGTGATGAATACCCTTTGACCGGCCTTACATAACCCATTAGTGCCAGAAGCAAGAGTCCTAGATGCGGTAGGAGAATGGGTGATCATCCAATTCGCTCATGACTTGATCAAAGAAGCTTTTGGATGGGAAAAAGATGGGAACATAGACTTGAAGGATGAAAGTGGAGGAACGAAAACCCAAACATTCACGGATATCAATCGTATAGATATAGAAGAAGAAGCCCATCTGATTCATCAACACTTCTTCTTTCCAAACATGCATCGCTACACAACACCACAAAAAATCATTGTGCAACTCTTGTCTCATGCTATTAAACAGATCGGTAATCAAGTGAACATGATGCCATAGATCCAAGAGCATATTTTTGAAGCTAAGAAACAATGGAACCACAAGAAGTTCTTGAACGGGAGTGTAGCTCTGACCATACTCATCTACCATGCACCAGGTATTCGAGAACATCTGAAAGAGATGCCCTCATCTTCGGAGATGGCTAAGTATGCTAAGTTAGCCATTGTTCCAAGGAAAAAGAAAGGAGTAAAAGTGATGGAAGAGGCCGAGATCAGCTCGCAACCAAGGATGAGAGGCACCAAGAGATTAAGAGAAATGATTAAGGTAGAAGAAGCACTTCCTGCTTCAAAGAGGATACCTGCACTTCCAAGGACAAGGATAGAAGACAACATGCCCATTACGAAAGTGGAGCTAAAAGAAGCAATGGAAGCAACTCACCAATATATGGAAGGTCAAGTAAACCTGCCGATACAAGGGCATCACTACCACGAGTCTCAGGAAGACACTGAGCAAAGAAAGAGGCTGACAAAAGTTCATAGATATAGAGAGTTGGGATTGACCAACTCTAGTTCATCTTCTGATACTCGAGAAGATCAAGAGCCATCCATGATGAATGTGGACATCAAAAGTGATTCAAAGGATGACGGCATCTGGGACGAATTGAACCAAGTCATAGATTCCTTTGGAGTGGAAGGTACAAAGTTAGATCAAACCCCTGATGACACAATCATGGACACAACAAGGCAAGGATCATCTAAATACGAAATTCATGTATTCAAAATGAATGAAGAGATGAAGATTCAAATCACAGAGACTCACTTGGAGAAGCCCTAGTAAAGAGGCCAAAGGAAGAGAAAGAACAGGAAGAATTGGAGGAGCCCGAGCCATTCACCCCAATCCAAGTGGTAGCAGAGCCTTCCCCTCTAGATGTTACATTTCAGGGAAGAAGATGAAAAAGAACGTCAAGTACATCTTTAGATAAGACAACCTCATAATGACACTATACACGTGGATCAAGGCGAATGGGGGAAGAACCGAATATCCCTAAAACATGGCTAAATGTAAATGTGGCTAAACTGAAGCCCGTAGTGAAGCAGATGATACAAACGGCCATGGATACTCAACAACAAATGCTTGAAGTAGATGCAGGCTATGACAAGGCTATGAGAGGGCAAAGTCGATTTTAAGTAATCAGTGAAAAATTATCTGCTCAATTAATTCAAGCTCAACAGGCACTCTCGGGCAAGGAAGTATAAGCTAAGGAAACCATGGAAAAGTGCAGTATGTTAACAATGGAAAACCAGAAGCTCCAAGATCAACTCAAAGAACTCCAAAGCAAGTTTGAAGCAGGTGAAGATGAGAAAGCACGAATGAATGTTAGAAGTAAACTGCTTGAATCTCAGATCAAGGTATATATGGAGGAAGCGGACAACCTGAGGAACAGGAATAAAGAGCTTATGAATGCCATCTTGTGCAACCAAACCATAGAAGCACAAGAAGTGACAACAACTGATACCAAAACATTAGAAGCTCAAATTGTGAAGTATGAAGATCAGCTGAAACAAGAGCAAGCTCTCAGAGAGGAATGGGAGAAGAGATACATGCATGAAACTTATGAACTTCAGAAAAAATGGAAGGTGACAGAGAATAAACTCATTGAACAATGCAATGAGGATGCTAATCAAATGGCTGCCAACGCAGACACCAGTAGTTCCAAGCTCCAAAGAGGCTACTGAGGAGACTGAGGTACATCCTCTTTCTCCCCCCATATATCATTCACCTATAAGGGAGGAAGTAGAGCCAAGCACTGAAAGACATGATTGGGCTATTGCAGAACTAAGCCGACATGAGAGGGCAGTACTAGTGTCCCAGCTTACGGAACAGTTTGAAGAGCAAGTGGTAAAGGTAATGAAAGAGGCAAAGATTGAAAGAAAAAGCCTGGACGAGATTTTGAAGCCGTTCAATATACCTTATGGATTAATCAAAGAAGAGACACGACAATATAAAAGGAAGATTACCAATAAAGAACCTGATCACGATTTGCAATTCAGCCTTCAGACATTCACATATACACAAGAAGAATTTGATAAGGCAGATCCTATGTGGAGGCAAAAAGTTTTGGAGAAGAATGTCACCTTAAGGGTACACTAATAATCAGCACCACACGTGCTCCAGGTTAATCCATCTTTTTGCCTAGTCCCCAGAAGACGCTCTTGGGTGCAATTTTAGGAAGCATAGTTCCAAGGTGGCAGAGACAGAGAGAGAGTTTCACTTTCTCATTTTGGTTGTCTAGATAGAAGTGGCACTCTTCTATCAAAGACAAGAGGGAGATCAGTTAATCATGATGATTAGATTGATTCTCACCGTGAGAGAAGTAGTTATGTTTATTTCCAGTGATGGTCATTCACTAGATGAGATGATCTAGTTATTGACATTAGTGAGACTGGGAGTAGATTGATGATACCTCTCTTTAGAGTGTCTAGGAGATAGGGATATATCTAACCTATTGGGGTACCAAACTCTTAGTTGTTGTTACATCATGAGCATGATGTGTAAACATCAGTTAGGAGGATGGGTACTTAGGGATTATCTAAATCTCAAACGGGATGCTTTTGCATTCATATGGCAAACTAAAGGGAAGATAATATTTTTGAGTTTGCATTAGTGCCAATAGATGCTCTTCCTATATAACTTAGTCCAATAGTAAAGGATGACAAACCACAGACTTCTTGGTTGGTGAAATATAGAGATTGCATGTTACTACCAAGAAACTCTAATATATGGGCTGGATGATGGATTTGCATAGTTCACAAGGTAGTCTATATTAAACTATTACTTGTGATTACACTAAAGGTTAGGAAGACCTAGAGTGGTATGAGGACAATCTATCATTTAGTCTTAGATGGGTTTGGAGTCACTTGTCATGGGACTTTGTTCTATATTTCATAGGATTCTATGGTTCATTTTCTCCATTATGGTATGGTCAAGCCTATATGCTTGAAACTTTACACTTGCTTCTTATACTATTACTCCACAGAGGATACATCACATGGACTTAGGTCATTTTGATGATGATATTCATCATGGGAGTGATATTTTGGAACTACAGAATACATGGGAGATAAAGTAGGCACCACTCTGACAGTTTCCCACCTTTGAGATGATCTCTTATGAGACTTCATAAGGGGAAGGATATGGGGAAACAAAACACACAGAGATGACCATGTACATAGAGTACATGGGGTTCAGGGGAGTCTGAGCACTTTCTTCTACCATTACAGACATTTCATCTACATTTCGAGGATGAAAATGCTCTTAAAGGGAAGGAAATGTCACATGTTATTGACATCAAGGGTATGAACCTCTTGGGTGAGGTGGCATGGCCACATGGCATCATAAGAGAGTTTGTATCCTTGATGACTAGAAGAAGAAAGAGATTCATAAAAAGTAAGGTGACTCATGAATGGATTGATGTTCGAACGATGGCAGGGAGGAGTTGAGCTTGTCTCTGTGTGTTTACCTTTAACTTACGAGCTTCCATGGTGGGCTACAGAGTATAGGATATGATAACCAACACATGGAATACATCATTGCTTTTAGCCATGGCCACTTACTAAAATAACCTGATGCAGGAAAATGATTGTACCTCAAAAATCTAAATAGAAATACCTTGTCAAGCTCGTAATAGACTTTGAGGCACTTGTACTGGTGATCAAAACCTATATATATGCTTGGCACAAAAGGATGAAATTGCCTGCACAAGCACTGTGATAGTGCATTTAGAGGCCAAAACGAGGTCATATCAAAATTTTGATGCCACACAACAAAGATATTTTAAATTCCTTAATGCCTTGAGTATGCTCACCAATTTTTGTGTGATTATGAGGCTATGATCCAAGGGGCGTTGAAGACCCCATAGATGAAGCGACGACCTGCTCTGATACCAATTGTTAGATTTTGAGGTCTACAGAAGCACATGAACAACACAAGGAAGAAGAAGAAGCTTGGAGCACAACACCCAATACTAATTGTATTACCAAATGAATGTACAAAGATTAGTGACCCATTAGGGTTATAGGCATATATACAAATCAATAGAAAAAGTCTCCTAAAGAGGGAAAAAAGTGCCCCAGTAGTCCCAAGTGCGTTCACGCATATCACTACCAAAACATACCAACACATTAATCTACGAAAGGTTACATTGTACAATTTCTCCTTTTTGTCACGACTATTCACCAAAATTACATTTCTATACCGAAAATACAATGAAGATCAAAAGTACAATAATATGGAGTTCGACACCATAACACATACCTTAGGATAAATCAAGCCTAAGGTTCACCACCATTCAATTGGAGGCTCATATAAATAAATACCCCAAAGGTTAAAACCAAGGATTCAACCCAAAGTTTCAAGCATGTGCCACACATAAATCAAGCGCTAAACCAAGGCAAATATAGACCATTTTATAACCTTTAGAATCCATATATTTAGCCTTTTGAACCCATGAATTATACAACAACATCAAACTTTCTATCTCTCAAAGTAGGCCTCTACAAAAACCATTCCAACCTCTTTTGTCTTTGCCTCTTTTGCGGCCAGTTTGGGACAACTCTTAATGACATGATCATTCACCATAGAATACTTGCAATTTCTTTTTTTAATTTTTCTAATCGTTTTCATCTTTATCTTCCTTCTTTGATTGTGCAACATTGATAGATTTTTTTCTTACTAGTAGAGGATGTCCATTTACCTCTGCCCTTCTGAATAGTTAAGAAAGCTTGATATGCAACATGCATAATTCACTTGCTCTGTCTAGATTCATCTTTATGCAACAAAACAGAGACTAACTCCACAAAGATTAAGGCATTTGGATTGCCCTTCTTCACCAAACGAAGAGTAGAAGCAAAACTTTGATAAGAATATGGAAAACCATTAAGGTCAGTTTTCATAAGTGATCTATTTGGCAAGATCTTAGGACAAAAATCAACTACTCTCTCACATCCTTGATTGTTGTCAAAAGATGTCCATTGAATCTCTTTCATTGATATGCTCACTCTCCAACTATTTTCAAAGGTAAGAACCATGAGCCTAATTTCTTTCCCAGTATAGTGTGGTAAGAGTATCCCAAGCATCTTTTGTTGTTTTGCATGAGAAAATTTTAGGGATAATGTCAGGTTTGACAAACAAAGCTATCAATGCAAGTGCTTGTGCATCTCTACCATCCCAACAATGCTGCTCTATAGTCGGTGTGATAGGAACCACAGTAGGGCCATGAAGTTGAAGATCATGATTGCTTTGGTAGCAGCAATGCTCGCACCTAAATCTATGATTTCTTTGGTGGTATATCCTTGATAGGTAATGGGAAGATAAGTATCACCTTTTTTGCCTTCACTTATGCCTTATACTTTATCAACTTGAGCCTTTGAGGCTTTTCTTTTTGAGCCCACATATGAGTTTGTAGATCCTAGTCCAAGGGCAAACATGCTTCCATAATTTTGTTCTTGCTTTCAATAATTCCTCTAATGTGAGATGACATTTCACCTTCATGTTCCTCAAAGTGTTAGTGTGTCTAGGCATGATTAAGCCATAATTTCTAACCAACACAACATGTGTTCTCATTTGAATTGAGTTAGCTTTCAAGGTTTAGTGAATTGGGGTAAGTCATGCAATGAGTTAGATTGAAAATTTAATCCCTCTCCTTATGGGTGGTTAGGAAAATCTCCATAGATGGATGGGATATCCTAGGGAAATTGGACTTGTAGGTTATCTATCTCTTTGATGGGTGGAGGGTTTTTTTACTTCTTTATCCTACTTCTCTTCCTCGATTTATGTCAAGGATTTTTTTGAGTACTTGTTAGTGAAGAGGTACTCTAAAGTTGTGAGAGTTCATAAGGTGAGCCACCATGTAGATCATGCTTTCTATCTAGTTGTGAATGGAAGGAGCCTTTTGTGGTGCCACAACATTTTGCTTAGCAAAAAAACGTTGTAATAATTCCAATAAGCCTTGGAAGTGTATTTTCAATTTCATGCAGTTAAAGAGGTTGAAGAGCTAACCAGCCTCAAACATAGCATGAGTTAGTTACACCATTTCAATGCATATGTTGATTCGTTCAACCTTTCAATCCCCATGAGGATGACATTTTCCTAAGTTTCCTACACTTGTCCCATCTTGAATGCGACTCGGATAAACATTTGAACATCATGTCCAAGTTTTCTAGAGTAGCACTTGTTAACACTCATCTCTAGGGGTGGAAGCAATGGAGGAGATGCGATGAGGAGATGGAATGGGTGGAGGAGTGGAATTACCATGGTTTGAGAGAGGTGGAGTTTGTGATGCCATCTCCATGATCTTCTCTTTTGTTTCCTTCAGTCTATATTCTAACTCTACAAGCTTCTTAGCCCAACGGCTCTTGGTGCTATCTCTATTGTCTCTACAAATTATAGACTTTTTCTTTCTGGGTCCGTTAGATTCACTAGATTCTTCCTCTCTTTCTTTGCATGAAGTTTTAATAGAATTTGTCACCTTAGGTTGCTTTCTTGCTTATGCAAAGGTAATTATCAAAACTAGAATTATCTCTTCTCTGCCTATAATTTCACTATTAATTATCGCAACTATGTTCATGTTGTATCCACATGTGATTTGAACTCACAACCTCTCAGTTATCAGTGTAATGGGCTTACCACTTGTCCCAAAAACAATGGTTAAGTATTACTCCCTAATACTCCCTCTTAGAGTGTGGTTCAAACATATCCTATCTATCACTTTATGACATTCGTACCCCTTGCTCGATCATTTTCTTCAATGATCAACTATTGAACTCCATAGGGCCCTTGAATTGATGTCCTCACCCTCACATAGTCTCTTGAACCTCTTGTTCGCAACCTTGATATCTTGAACCCCTTGTTCTCAACCTCAACATCTTGAACCTCATTCTCATCCATTCTTTATATTCTAAACCTTCAATCAAGTGCTACCTAAGGAAAGCTTGTTTCGAGAGCTTTACACATCTCAATCCGACCTATGAATTGGGTGATACACTCCCATCTTTTTTGGACTAATTCTCAAAGCACCCCATGCTTTTTCTATACCCTTTTAGATACAAAGTGCCCAAGCACGTCTTCTACAGACCATTGGGTGCCCACAACCTTTGTGAAATCCATTCACCTTGCCCAAGCCTACTTCCTAGACTCTGATACCACTATTGTATCCATAGGGGATTTGAACTCACAACCTCCTGCCTAGGAATGTGATGAGCTAAACACTTTGCCCCCAAAACCATGGTTGAGGATTACTTTATAATCCTCACTCTTATGGTGTGGTTCAACCATCTCCTATCTATCACTTCGTCACAATTCACTTGAGTGATTGCAGCTTCATTAGTAGGGTTCTTGGGAAAATCTCAAATGGGATGTTCTTTGCCACAATCAGGGCAATAACCTTGAAGAGTAACAACCTTAGCCGTTCCATGAGGGGGTGGATGAGGACAATTATGAATAAAGTGATCTCCTTGGCATCAATAATGAGGGCCTTTAAGGACTTATAGCTTTATCTACCTAACTTCTAGTATGGGTTTGGATTCGTATACATCACGTTTGTGCATTCTAGTTCCCAATCAGGTTCCGATTGAGAAGTCTCATATTGGTATGCATCCGGATTCTCAAGAGACTTTGTGTAATAGGAAGGTGAAATATTTGCACTCTGACCATTCTCGGTTATTAAAGGGGACATAGGTAAAACTTGACCTTGGTTGCCTTATGCAACCTCGTACTTGATTGACGTTTAGTACTATTTGGGGTCTCGATTGTAGTTGGTATTGTTGTTGGAAATTTTGTTATAGTCTAAAGGCCTATTCTTTGGTATATGCTAGGGGATGTATGACTTTGGTATCTATAAGGCTATTGGTGGGTCTTTCTAACTACCTACTTCTTGAAGGGACAATCATGCTTTTTTTAATTCTTTTATTTTAACGTTGGAAAATGTTCCTATGGGCTCGCATGCTTTATCTCTAAGGTTTTGGGTTAATCCTTCTCTTGTAACTCCTATTTTACATAGTTCTCTTAGAGATCTTAGTGGAAATAGCCCTAAGTTCCTTTGGTTCCATGTAAAAAACTTATTGTTTCCCATTTATCCTTTGTCATATCTCGACCTTAGTTTCTTCAATTCATCCTTGGGTAAAGAATAAATCATGACGAGTGATCTATTATTCTCATTAGATTTTATCTCAACCATGCATGCCACTTTTCTTCATGGACCTTAAAGTGTGCCTATCCCATAGAAAAATAATGCTTAGTGTGCTACCTCTCTCAAAATGTGGGATATATTGTAGAATCACTTTGTCTTTTGAAGTGAGTTTCGAGGCATACAAAGAACACTTTTCAACAGGGGGTGAATGGAGAATGGAGGATGCATCCCTCCTTTAAGGGACATGATATTTGGAACAAGTGAATGGAGAATGGAGGATACATCCCTCCTTAAGGATGTGATATCTGGAACAAGAACTATAGAAAGTGAACTATATTTCAATAGTCTATCTATCTATATATATATATATATATATATATATATATATATATATATATATATATATATATATATATATATATATATATATATATATATATATATATATATATATATATATATATATATATATATATATATGTAGGTCAACATTACTACCTTTTTTTCTTGAAATCATGAGCACCTTTTATGTGAATCTAGACATTATTCTTGCATATAGTTGGCCATATGTGATTGGAGGTATTATTGTCACACAAGGTTAACCTCCTAGTGAGGCGTTTGTGCAGGTCCACTTATGATAACGCAGAGGTTCATTACTCAAAATCCACATCTTCAATTCTTATTTTCTATGAATCAACAAAAGAATCTTGGTACCTTTTGCTTCAAGGTCAGCAGTGGTAGCATCTATGTGAGTCTCTTTGTTATTATTGTGTGAATCTATGTCCTATTCTTGTGTATAGTTGTCCTTGTGTGAATTTATGTACTTTTCTTGTGTATTTTTTTATTGCCTGAGCGAAAGCATAGTTGTTATGCAAGGTAGTGAGGCTTTTGTAGGAATCCTCATATGATAAAGGACATATTATCTACTCATAACCCACTTATTTAAGTCTTTTTTTCTATGATTCAACAAAAATCTTTTGACCATTGAAAGCAATAAAGGAGCATGATTATACTCTTACTCACAAATCCTTTCAAGCTCAACGAACATGCTAATTGTTTGCCTTGTACTATGGCATATCATCACCTCAAAAGCAACATGGAACCTTCTAGTGTCTGATGAGTATGATGAGTAGTGAGAATTGAAAATGTTATGGTTTCATATTCATAACTATTGTAGAATGGACCCCTAAGTCATGGACTACTGCAAGCTCATTCAAGTGATACATGTTCATCATGGTGGATTCTAATGTTAAATGTAGATCAAACAAGCATGTACATATTCTCTTTCTCTCTCTCTTTAAATGGCACTATGCTTTACAAGAGCACTATAGTTAAGAAATGTGTTATCATTCAATCCACGCATCCTTGCAAGCCAAGATATTAGCTCATATGGAGTCTCAAAGCGTCCCGGAGGGGGTGGTGTGTTGTTGAGGATATCAAATACTTGTACTACATGAATTGTACTACTGCCCAAACACAAATATCTGAGACGTTACGCAAACTTTTAATGGAATAAGGCAGATCAGTCGCTCCAGTCCACTACGCCAACCAGGCCAAAGCCGCTCCAGAATAGTCTCCGTGTATAAATATAACATCCACACGACTTTGCGGAGCACTCACTATCACATACCAAACTCGTCATTGCGTCATAGAGATCGCGGACATCTTGCCTTCAACTGTATCAACATCCGAGGCTTGGTCATGGCGGCCACGGCACAGGTAACTTTAGTCAGGTTCTTCTTGGGATGTATTTGTTTGACTAGAGAGGAAGAATGGGGGAGGATGTCTGGTGCATCAGGAATTAGATACGGTTCGTAGAATGTTTTAACATGTTGTAGCGCAGCAAGCAATCCTTACCTCTGCCACATCAAAGTCCGCAGTTTCGACGATAGGGGCAATCGGAATATTTCATTAGCTTTCCTAGGCGTTGACATCTGCATTGTGTGCTATACTTTGGAGATGATTACCGAATAATACCTTATGGATTCATCCTTGAGGTAAATCTGAGGAACTCCGCACATGCATGCATTGGTTCTTGCAGACTGTTGAATTGAAGGTGGCTATGAGCTGTCAAGGCTGTGTTGGAGCTGTCAAGAGAGTTCTTGGGAAGATGGAAGGTATAATGAGTATCGGCAGTCTTCTAGACCCGTAGACATATTTGCAGTAAGTTTGCAACTCTGATCGTTCATCATCGATTTCCTTCTATGATGTGCAGGAGTGGAAAAGTATGATATTGATTTGGATTCTCAGAAGGTCACTGTCACAGGAAATGTGAAACCAGATGATGTTCTCGCAACTGTCTCTAAAACAGGCAAGGCAACGTCCTTTTGGAAAAGTGAAGGAAGTCCTGTGGCATAGAGCCTATGTATTCAATTTACGGAGTGACTGGCTAGATTGAAGTGTTTCTCGGAATTGATTCGTCAATAAAGATTGTACATGTGAAAATTCCCATGACGAGGGAAGAATTCTCTTAGCTATGGAGTCTATCTCTATCCAGTCTTGTGTGTATGATCTTTCGTTGCCTGTGCATGTATCTCTGTATGAGCACCGATCTATGTAGGTGCTGTCCAGAACTTTACCAAGGACATAAGTTCAGATAAATTGATAAATAATTCAATGAGAAGGCTAATCAAAGCAGGTTATTGCCTTTATGGATACAGTTGTTGGGGGTTTCTCATTGTAATGTTCTATTTTGTACTGCTAAGACCTGTGCACCTAATGATGTCGAACCGATCTTGGGGATGCAATACTTTTTACTCTTTAGTTGGTAACAGTTATTAAAATGCTGCTTTACCACGTTTCGCTTCATTTGATTTGACGTGCCCATGTTAGCATGCATTCTTATCTTCTTCAAATCTTGATATTGAAGAAGTGTAGTGAGAATGATCCAGTAACAAAGTCAGTCGAGTTTCTCCGAAGTAATATTCTTGAATGTGCATCTTGTGATTGCATTTCTCAACTTCACTGAACGTGAAATAGCTGCTTCCAGATGAGCCAGTTGCCAGGTAATCTTTTGCAGCTATGTGGACTTTTGCTCTGTATCTGATTGCGCGTGTGGCAGAAGAAAAGAATTTTCTTTGGCATTTATGGCACTGGGCTTTCTAAATGCATGGATTCTTGCTATCAACGAGTTTCATGAGCATATATGTTTTGTTCTTAATCAGTGGACTCCATAGGCCCTGCAATTTTAACTTAAATAGCATGTGTTAGAGATACATAGGGTCTTGCAGATTGACTCTGGTCTTGTATTTTAACAATAGCCTAGATATCGATGGTTTTTGCATTGGAAATACTTTTCAACTGATTCTAAGTGAACTTTTGGTTAATAAGAAGCCTTACACACAACTCCTGAGTTCATGTTCTGTTTTTGGTTTCTTGGCTCTTTTTTGTGCTGGTGATAGGACTGTTTGAAATTCCAGCTTTGCAATTCTGAATTTCATGTCTTAATCAAATAACTGGCTAGTCTTGTCTTAATCAAATAATTGGCTAGTCTTGTCTGCCTTAAATGCAGGAGATAGGGCCAGTGAAAGGCAAGGAATTATTACATATTTTGTGCAATTAACTTTTTTAGAGAGATCCCTGACAGGTAAGAGGCTCTCGCCTAATTTTTTCAGTAAGATTTTCTCACATCTAGAAGAGAATCTATTCGTATGCATGGATTTGGACATATATAATCAAGTTCTTGGTACAAATATTACTGGTAAGGAGGCGAGTCTTCAGTGTCTAGTAACCTTTTCTTGCGTGCATGTAAGCTGTTGCCTTAGGGAAAGGCTGGCTGGATTTGCTGTAGCCACATGAAATGGAACAGGGAAGAGATTTTCATTATGATCACTGACTTGGTTGTGGGTTGAAGAAGCATAATGGTGTCTTTCACTGGATTGCTTTATAATTTTAGTTGCCCTTTCATGTCAATGGATTTTTCTTTTATCATCCATCACCCTTAGCTAGAAGCCAATTTATGATTTTATCTTGGTTACATATATCACCTGAATTTGATGGCATGTATGCATAAATGTTTGGATGGCATCTTGGCACTTGCCCTTTGGACCTGAATGTCATCAGAGATAGGCTGATCAAGTAGATGAATCACAGGATTGTGATGTTCTCGAAAGATTATGCAACGGGTGTGGAAGAGAGAAGAGTACTTGCTGATAAGTTTGCACCTCCAGAGCTGGTAGGGTGATGGAGTATGGCTTATAAATCCAAGAGGATTAGATAAGATGTAGTCAATAATAAATATAATATCCAACATTCAAGTCTTATTCAAGATACATATCTGTGGCTGTGGAGTAGGAAAGGCCATCAGGTCTGTTTGAGTAGAAAGTGATAAGAATTCTTTAGTTGGACAGAGCGATAGGACAGTCTGATCTTCTGGGGTTTCATTCTGAGAGAGTGCAACCTAGTTATATGTGGTAATGTGCAATGTCACGTTGTTTTAATCAATGATGTCATTTGATGAAATTGAAAGTGGAGAAGGCAAGAATTTCAGGTGTGAAATTTTAACTTGGGTTTTGTGGAGAGTTTCATGGGACAGTTCTTAACTGGACTTTGGCTATGTTGATACTACTTTTACATGGTCAGGTGTGATTTGAACCGAGACATGTGAAGGAAATCCTACATGTTTAGTTTAACCACAATATGAGGTATGTCAGGTTAAGGTTCTGGAAGACCGTTCATTCAACTTAGGATCTGCAGCTTGAAGGGGGTGATTTGTTCATGATGGTGAGAGTCACTAGACCAAGGGGAGCTGCATAGGATCCATCATAGAAGACCCGAGTATTGGAGGTGGGGAACAGACCAGGCTGAGTCGATGTTGTGGTTTGAATGGGATATCATTTGTTCATTCGGGAGTTGCACGATAATTTTCTGATTATTTTTTTCTCTCAGAATACATTTTTTAAGGCTGTGGCTGCAGTTGATTTAGTTGTTGTAGGAGTCCACAGATGGTGAAAAACAAGAAAACAGTAAGTTGGCTGCATTAGTCAAAAGTTTGTTCAGGAATAAAGAACATCTGACAATGAAGTCCCTAACGTTATTTTGGGGAAGAAAGATGAGCCGTTTAATGTGGGAGCAAGTGCTCAAACAAAGATTATCAGAGGTAGGACACCCCTCTTCCACATGTAGTGGTGAGAAGTAAAACCAGTTCTCTTTGCGGAGTAGTTGGGCTTTGGGCGCTCTTGTAGAAACCAGTTTTCTCATCTTGCCGGAGGGCTGTCCCTACCCAGTCTCTACCCTTAGTGGGTCTTCGGGTTCTGTTCATTCTTTGTGGGTGCTATGTGTTCCACCTTTGCTTGTGTGGTATTTGGGGGATCCCATGGGTGCAATGCTCTTCACTGTTGTACTTCCCAATTAATTCAAGGTACATGAAGAGTAGATCCCAACATTGAACTTCCTTTCATAAAAAAAAAAAAAGGAAAAAAAAAAATTTAGAGGTAGCAAACCGCAGAACAGCTTCCATGTGCAAGTGGGTTTAAGAGCTTCAAGTCAGGAGATTTAAGTTTCATTCCTCGAATACCTAACACAGGGCAAGTCGTTGACCCTTCTGTCTGTCAGAAGGACCACTGAATGCCCCATGCAAATTTTGGGCAGTACCTTTTATGTGAGCAGTTACCTCAGGTTAGGAGGTCAAGCTAGTTCTGGCAACTTTAGGTTCTAACCTTAAGATGGCCGCTCCTTTTCCATTAGTGCATGGATTCTGGAACGTTGTGTGAACTGATGATGTCGAACTCTGTGTATTACATGATAGCCATATTTCTTGAAAGATGGCATTATGATCTGAAGCGTGTTTATTGTGTCAGTCTTTGAGCAATGTGGTATTGGAGCCGCCGTCTTTGAGAAGTACCAACATGCACATCAGATGGAATTATGATCTGAAGCGTGTTTATTGTGTCAGTCTTTGAGCAATGTGGTATTGGAGCCACCGTCTTTGAGAAGCACCAACATGCACATCACCCCGATGACTGTTAGAGTCATTGAGCAGTACAGTGGTGGAGAGGCAGGTTTGATTGACAAAGTGCTGGAGCCATAGTGAGCTCAGGCCATATGGGTTGATTTATTGTGGCCTTCTCTGATGATCTCCGTTGTTGTGCAGCCTTAGAGCTAGGAACTCAAGTCATAAGAGACAGGTTTGCATTTGTGAGTGTTTTTCATCCTCAAGTCTCAAAGGAAGCCCAAAACATGTGATGCTTCACTCAATCCAAAAAATTTACCATTGATTGTCTTTCATGAATCAAAAGTTTGGTTTCTCTGAAAAAGGGGAATATCTGACAATTGAAGTCTCTAACAGTTTTTTTTAGAGGAGAGATGAGCCACCTAATGTGGAACCAAGAACCCAAGCAAAGATATCGGAGGTGTTGAGCTGTGGAGCAACTATTTTATGCAGGTGGGCATTAGAGCTCCCTAGTCGGTGAATGCAGTTAAAGTGCTGGTACAAATATTATCCTGATTGTGTTGACTTTATGAGTCTTTTGTAAGTGTGGTGTTGGAGCTATTCTGAGAAATGCCAATACAACCATAATTGAGATGTTTGTTAACTGTTGGAGTCTTCAACCAGTACTGTGTTGTAGTGGGAAGACTCGGTTAGCATAATGAGTGCGGGCCTTAGGCTTGGCAATCTTCATGTGTGTTGGGCTACTGTGACATCAGGCCATAGGTCCAGGTCATAGGCTTGGCATTCTTCATGTGTGTTGAGCTATTGCTGCCTTCTCTGAAGTTTTTCACACGATTCTGTAGTTCCAAGTCAGGAATCTGAGTCAGATTCATGTTTATGAGTGCTACAGATAAGCTGAAAAGACATGATGTTTTATTCAGCCCACAGACTTTATCATGGATTGATGAGTGTGCAAGGTGGATGATGAAAGCTAGAAATGTTTTGTATAGTATTCTTTTGCTAACTGACTTGATCTAAGCCCCTTGATTGGGAGAGTCCTAAGGCACTCTCATGTCAGCTGCTTCAAGAGGTGTATGTGGTTGGCTTATGGAATGCTTGGTGAGTGTTTTACACAATTTTCACAGAATTCAATTTGTTCTTGATTTCTCCACTTTTGTCGTTTATGTTTTCTGCCTTCTGAAATTGGGCCAACTACCTTGTGGTGGATCTGGTACAAAATCTGGGCAGGAGAGAAAATAAGAATGACATATGGTCTTCCAGTGGTTGGATTGACCTGTGAGACCACAGAGTTACATTATGGTGGATGTGATAGAATTTATAAGCAAGACATAATGGAAAGGAAAATACAGTTGTCTGACTGTGCCAAGTAAGTAAAAACTGTTATGGACTAGAAGCGTGGGTGTGTGCAATGCACTGGGCACCAGTGCAGGATTAAAGACGGTTGTATAGCTAGCGGTGATGAAAAAGGATGATGTAATGAGTCGAGCCTATATGTATGCTTGTTCAATATATGGTCAGCACTTCGTACATAGGATAGTGGGATTGAGTACTTCGACATGAAAAACTTTGTATGTGGTGAGGTGGCTGGGTAATTTGAAGGTGTAAGGCTTCTCTGTTCTCTTGGTTATTTCAAGGTCCACGATACCTTGGACACTTCTATGTCATCGTGGAAAGAGAGCTTATGCCTTGGACTTTGATGAAAGCTACTCTAGCACAAAGGTTGTTGTGAGATTCATTTTTATTTTGTAAAATGCCTTGCCGTCTATGGTCTGCTAGAAGATTCTTCCTAACAGATTTGACTTGAGCGTCCATTTCTTGACTCCTTTGGTGGATTGAACTCTTTTTAAATTGGATTGGCGATGTTGATAGGAGTCATTAACTCTAAGTTTAGCATATTTTTTATTTCATTGTTCTGCCAGTTTATATGTGACAAGTCCAGGAGAATCTTAGTTGAGTTCTCTGTGCATTGAATAAAGATGACAAAAAACCCAAGTAAATTGAGCATCCATGTCACTAATAATTCTTCATGATAGTCTTATAGTAGCCCAAAAACTATCTGGATGAATATGCTTGCAGTATCACTTGCGAGTTATGTTCTTCTCATTTAATTATGAGGGCACATAGTTGACTATTGTAGAGCCCAACTTTCTCTCTCTCTCTCTCTCTAGTGATTGAAGCATACTTCTCAATGATTGAAATGTTCTCTCCAATGATTGTAGTGTACTTTGCAATACTTGAAAGGGTACTTTGTACTTGTAGGTCTGAATGTACTCTTAAGGTAATTGTTCTTAATACTTGAGGTACTTGGATGAAGTATGTAAAAGAAGCCCCCTCACATTTTTTTTTTTTGATGTATACCCTTCGAATTATTTCTCATTTCCTAGACATGTGAAGTAAGTGTACAAGTCTCTCCTTGTATGCCAAGTGGCATATATGCCATGATACTTCTCTTGTCATGTGGCATGTGCTTTTCTCCCTCTCTCCTCTTTCCACTTGGATCTCTCTCTCTCTCTCTCTCTCTCTCTCTATTTGGAGTATCTTCTTACTTGCATGCCTTCTCAAGGGCATATCCCAAGCAACCTCCAAAACCACTTACGACTCCACTCTAGACAATTTTCCCTAGCTACCATCTTTAGTATCCATTAGCTCTTGTATTGTCCACCTTGTATTTGGTAGGTGTAATGCAAAGGGGTCGCTATGTGGGAGACGCATGATTAGGAGGTGGTGCTCTTGTGGGTCGATGCCTACTCTAGCTTCTCAAGAAGATCATGCCTTCCCATCTAAGGTTGTGGCTATTGTAATTAGTTTGTACTTGGTTGTTTCATGCAATCGATTCGTTCCACTTCTCACTTGACACTTGACTCTTCTTTGTGTTTACTAGTGTACCATTTAGTATACCATGTGCTTGTGCTTAGTGTACTTTTGAGTGAACTTAGTGTATCTCAGTGTACTTGCATTGTCGAGTGGTTCCATCCTCTTGATCCATTGTATTGAGCTCCACTATAGCAATTGACCAAGGGCGCTTCGACAATCTTCACTACCCCTTAAGGTTGATCCACCACCATTTATAAATGTTGGCACTCTTGATGGGACATAGGGTCACTATGATTCTATCATGTCTTGTTATCTTTTGTGTCTTGAAGTAACTTCATGCATACGATGAGCTTGACCCGGTCCTATCACAACTCTCTTAGCCCCATTTGAACTCTCCAGGAGCCTCATTGCCACAAGAGGAGAAAAATTTGCGACTCACCTCTAGAGGATAACGACTCACGAGCCTCATCGCTCGAACCACACATGGCCTAAGGGTATCTCGCTTCACTATTGTCTTGGATCAACATCAACTTTCCCACATTAGGGGAGCAACAAAGGAAGACCTGGATGACCATTTACGGAGATTCCCAGCATTATGCAAAAGCAAAGGCTTGGAGGGAAGGAAAGATGCATTTTTGGCTCTATTATTGGCAACTCATGATGAATTGGCCAAAAAATGGTTCAATCAATTCAGTGACGAATACTCTCTCATATGGGATGCCCTAAAAGAAGCTTTTTTTTTGCCACTTTCAGACTAGGTAACTCCATGGAACATATCCTAGTCCAATTGGAGAAATAATGGCATCCTTCCAAATAGAAGTAGTCTCTTGTGACCACTCTTACCATAGAATTGGCATGTGGCCATCATGGGGCATTCCATGTGCATGTCCTTGTGTATTATAGTATATAAAGGATAGTTCTCATCTCCTTACCTTAGATTTCCTCTCTCTCCTATCGTAGTTGTGATATAGTGTCGGCCTTTATAGCAACTCTCCTTTATAGTTTTAGCCATTCGAGCTCCCTTCGGAGTTGTGCCATTGGATCTTCCATTGTTGCTAGCAAGAGGGTCGTTTCCTCAAGGTAGACTCTAGCCTGCTTGATCCATGTGGCTATAGCAATGAACTCATCCAAGGAAGCACTTAGTGATAGCAAGTCTCTAAGCTTATGTCTAGTGGTGATTGGTAATGCTTTGTCCAACCACTTTTTGGTTAAAAAGTCATGGAGGGCCTCGAGCAACTTGGCTATCGATGCCCTTGTGCGTGTCAATAGCTCAAGGAAGGACTCACCAACTTTTAGTACCTCGAGGACTTGCCAACAATGTCTTCTTACCATACGAATATCAATCAACCCAACTAAGGAAACAATCATAATTGTTCAAGGAGACCTCTCATGTGTTTCCAGTGTGGTGAATGGGCATTTTCAAAACAAATGTTCTCGGCCAAAAGATGCTCCTCCTCGTAAAAATCTGTCTAGAAATTCGATACCATTATACTTGGGATTGTCCTAAAGAAATATCCCTGTTGCAAGATATATGGAGATCAAGAACCCTCACCATCTTACGAATGATATATGGAGATCAAGAACCCTCACCATCCCACATTAAGGTACGATCTCTGCCCCAAATTCAGACCCAATAAGCAAAAAAAAGGAGAAACTTTCAACCAAAGGGAAGGCTCCAATCGATGAAGCCTTCTTGGAAGCTAAGGCAAAGCTAAAGATCGAGGCATACGCTTTGCTTTACCCTCTAGCATGGCAATTGTAAGTGCAAAAGAAATTCTCCGTAAGACCTTCCATCATGAGAGCATTTATGATCTCTTAAAAGAAGAGACTAGATTCAGGAGTGACATGATGAATGTTCTCAACCGACTAAGAATGTGGAGCACTAGTGGCGGGCACCACTGCTTTGCCCCACTAGAGAGCCAAAATGCTTGGTAGTGGCACTTGCTATAGATTATGGAAGCCTAAGGCTAATTGTTGGTATCCTTGGAAAACAATTCTCTGGAGTTATTGTTGACAAAGGCTTTGGAATCAATATGATGCCAAATTATACTATGCAGACTCTCTAGTTGCATCCCATGAAGCACACTAACTTCACTGTCACTCTATCCGGCCAGAGTAAGGTAAACCCTATAGGAATCATGGAAGGAGGCAATATGGAAGTGCAAGGTCTTACTTGTAGAAAGGGGATGAAAACAAAGTGTGCTGGTTGAAGAAGGCATTATATGGGTTGAAGCAAGCTCCACGTGCTTGGTATGAAAATATACATGCCTAGTTGATTGCACATGGTTTTGAGAATAGTCCAACTGAGAGCACCTTATATGTTAAACATGCAGACAATGTACTTCTAATCATTGTTGTGTATGTTGATGACATGCTACTCACTGGTCCTAATGAGAAGCATATTGCTGAATTTAAGGTTGATTTTCATGCCTCTTTTGAGATGCCAAATTTTGGGCATCTGTTGATATATTTAGGTAGTGATGTGTGTGAACACACTAGGACTGCCAAGGCACTTTTTTCCCTCATTAGGAGGTTTTTTCCCCAGCTTGTATATATGCCTATAGCCCTTACAAGCTACTTATCTTTGTATATTCTAGTGGTAATACATTCAGTATTGTAAGTTGTGCTCCAAGCTTCTTCTTCTTCCTTGTGCTATTCATATGCTTCCACAGACGTCTAACTCCAACGATTGGTATTAGAGCAGGTTGCCGCTTCATCTAGGGCGTGGTCGATAGCCCTCCGTTCACAGTCTCAGAATCGCACAAAATTTGGTGAGCATACTCAGGGTGATTAGGAGATCAAAATTGCTTCACTGTATGGTGCCAAAATTGCAATTTGAGCTCGTTTCAGCCTCCGAACGCACTATCGTAGTGGTTGTGTAGGCTATTTCGTCTTTTTTTGCCAAAGATATATACAGGTTTCGGTTCGCTAGTATAAGCATCTCGAAGTCTGATACAAGTTTAGTAGAACTTGTCAGGGTAGTTCTGTTTAACTTTTTTTGATACAATCATTTTTTTGCATCAGGGTGTTCTAGTCAGTGGCCATGGCTGAAAACAGTGATGTATTCTGTATGTTGGCTGTTGAGGATAAGTTGGATGGTACCAATTATCCATTGTGGGCTTATATGATGCGACATGTATTGGTTGCAAAAGGATTGTGGAACATTGTGCAGGGTGTTGAAAAATGTCCTATTACACCTGCAAATATAGGTATTGAAGTTGATGTAGATGGCATTGAAGATGCTGATATTCTTCAGATCCCTGTTTGTGCTGCGGTTTCTGCTGCACCTACTATAGAGCAAATTCATTGGGATAGCAGAGATACTCAATCACATGCATTGATAGCCTTGTGTGTCAAACATGCCATTATTCCTCATATTCGCTCTTGCAAAACAACTAAGGATGCTTGGGATACACTTACCACATTGTACCAGGCTAGGAATGAGGCTCATGTTGATTACCTCCGAAAACAATTGGAGAGTGAGCATATGAATGAAGGTGATTCTATGGATAGTTTTCTAACAAAGATCAAAGACTTGAAGGAACAGTTGATTTCTGTCGATGAAGTTATACCAGATAGCTCACTTGTGCAGACTGTTTTGAATGGTCTTCCTGATTCATATCAGAGTTTTGTTTCTACTCTTCGTTTGATGATGAAAGGCAATCCAAATGCCTTGTCATTTGAGGAGTTAGTCTCTGTTTTGTTGTAGGAAGATCAGTCTAGACAAAAGAACTCCATTATGTGTGTTGCAGATCAAGCTTTCCTGGCTAGTCAGAAGGGCAAAGGTAAATGGAGCTCATCTACTAGTAAGCAGGAATATGCAAATATTGCACATTCAAAGAAGGAAGACAAAGATGAGAAGAAATAAAAAAAGCAGAAATTCTTTTGTAAGAACTGTAAAGGAAACGATCATATCATAAAGAACTGTCCAAAACTGGCGGCAAAAGGGGCAAAGAAAAAAGAGGTTGGAATGGTTGTTGGAGGCCTCTCTACACCGAGAATAGAGTCTGCTAATCTTATGCAAAATGAAGAATGGGTGTTTACTACTGTTTATAGTTTTGATCCATCTTCTCCTGACTAGTGTATGTTTGCAATAGACTCATATGTTTGGTACTTTGATAGTGGGACAACCAAACATATTACCTCGCAGCACAGTTTCTTCACTTCACTCGAGCCTGCCCCTACAGGTAATACTGTCACATGTGCCAACAACTCCTCTTATCCTGTCATGGGAGTTGGTAAGATCATTATGACTACTGCTGATGGTAGTTCTTTCACTTTGTCAGATGCTCTATTTGTGCTAGGGATCAATAAAAATCTGTTATTAGTTTTTGCATTAGCCAAGATTGGCTTGGTTGTGAAATTTATTGATGACAGATGTACAGTTCATGATCTGTCAAATGGCAACATGATTATAGCTTCTGGCATTTTATGTCGTGGGATGTATAAGCTCATAGACTATGAAAGATCTGTGAATGATTCAACATGTGCAATACATGATTCTCAGGCGATGTTAGATGCAAAGCTTTGGCATGCACGATTTGGTCATCTGAATTTTGCTAGTTTGCTACGCCCATAGAAATTTGAAATGGTGTCCTCTTTGCCAAAACTTAAGGCACCCAAAAAACATATCTATGAAGGCTGTATTTTGGATAAAATGCAGCGTTCTTCATTCCCAAAAGATGGTTCAGTTTGGGCTACTAAAAAATTACTGCCTGTTCACAGTGATGTCTGGTGTCCTATGCAGACACCCTCTTTTGGAAACTATCTTTACTTTGTGACTTTCATTGATGATTTTTCCAGGCATGCATAGGTATATCCATTGAAATCAAAGTCCGAAGTGTTCATGTGCTTCAAACAATTTTTGGTTTTGGCTAAAAAAATCAACATGTAAAATGGGCATCCTCCGTTCTAATCGAGGGAGGAATATATATGTCTTTTGACTTTAATGCATTTCTGGTTGAACGTGGGATAAAACATCAGTGTACAGTGGCGTATACACATCAACAGAATGGAGCTGTTGAACAGAAGAACATGTCACTCATGGAGATGGCGATATGTATGGTTAAGAGTCAGGCTTTACCACATAGTTTTTGGCTTGAGGCTGTTATGTATGCAGCATATGTACTTAACAGGTTTCCCACTAAAGCACGGCTGTCTATCACTCCATATAAGGCTTGGCATGGTCGCAAGCCATCTGTTGCTCATCTGCGTGTTTTTAGTTGTTTGGCATATGCATTAGTACCTGAACAACATCACAAAAAAATTGGATGATAAAGCAGTAAAAAGTATTTTTGTTGGGTACAGTTCTGAAAGCAAAGGCTATCGTCTGTATCATCCACAGACTAAATGCATTTTGGTTAGCAGTGGTGATGTTTTTGTGGAAGATGCTATTCAGGATTTACTTTCATGTACGAAGGAGACATCTGTTAGCTCCAAAGACATGTATGATACTTTGTTGCCTCTTTTTAGAGGTGGACAGTGTTGTGCTGGTTCTAATGAGGCAACTTCTCATCCATTGTAAATTTCATGTGATGATGCAGATCATTCCATTTTTGATACAGATTTGCATGATGCACTTAGTGATGAGAGCGTTGATATTGAGGCAGCAAAAACTATACCAAAATGGATAGTGCATGCTTTGCGTGAAAGCAAATTAGATGCACCTCTATCATACTGTACTTGTTCAGGCTCTCATGGTGCCTTTTTTGCATCAGATTTCTATGCTATGGCTGCCTCTAGTCTCTATGATGAGACTGAGCTTGTTTTGTTTGATGAAGCATAAAATTCTGAACATTGGATGGCTGCAATGCAATCTCAATATGATGCTATCATGAAAAATGGTTCTTGACCTTTATATGACTTGCCTTCTGGCAAGAAGGCCATTGGCACAAAGTGGGTATACAAGCTGAAGTGTAAATCTGAGGGAAAAATTGACAGGTATAAGGCTAGGCTTGTTGCAAAGGTTTATGTGCAGGAAAGAGGCATTGATTTTGATGAAACCTTTGCACCTACTTGCGAATGGATCACTTATCTTTTTACATTCACTTGGTAATACATTCAATATTCTGTGTTGTGCTCCAAGCTTCTTCTTCTTCCTTGTGTTGTTTGTTGACATATTTAGGTAGTGATATGTGTGAACACACTAGGACTATCAAGGCACTTTTTTCTCTCTCTAGGGGGTTTTTTCCCCCGGCTTGTATATATGCCTATAACCCTAACGGATCATCTTTTTTATCTTTGTACGTTCTCTTGGTAATACATTCAATATTGTGTGTTGTGCTCCAAGCTTCTTCTTCTTCATTGTGTTGTTCACGTGCTTCCGCAGACCTCAAACTCCAACAATTGGTATTAGAGTAGGTCACCGTTTCATCTAGGGCATCGTCGACACCCATCTGGTCATAGTCTCAACATCTTATGAAATTTGGTGAGCATACTCATGTTGATTAAGAGTTCAAGTCATCCAGTGCAAACTGTGTCGTCAAGGTTGGTTCTTTTGATGTGGGTTGCTTGATTTCAGCATTGTAATCTGCCATTAATACACAGAATGGAACATACAAATCATCGGATGTGCCAATCCACCTATGATGGGAGAGGTTTCTGAAGTAATCCGGTTTTATGACAACTTCCTCCAATCGTGACATAGACGCTATCTGAACTGCAACTCTCTCATCATGGGTTGTAGCAAGCTTCTCTAACCTTTGCATCCATTCAGGAGCTTCGATCTCAATCGTGTCCATTCCTTCTTCTGTTTGCTTACCTCTCGGTGCTGGCATGGGAACATATGGGTCTTCAAAAGTCTCCTCCACTTCAATTGGCACTAAGTCTTCAGGTTCCGGTTCCACCAGGGGAGAGGGTTGACGCTCGTACTGAAGAACTTTACGTCGTAGTTCTTCTAGTTCTGCTCTGAGTTCTATGACTTCTTCAGATGTGTCGGCTGCGGTTGTGACTTTGCTTGGTGACTCCTGTTGAGTTCCCAGTTGCTTTAGTAGATCATCTCTTTCTCTTTCTAATGCTGCGTGGGCTTCCAGGAGGTCGGCATGGGTTTCCAAGATGATTTGCATGTTTTCAGATGGGATAGTCTTGAATTTCTCTGGATCGATTTCCTACGGTGAACCCTCCATTACTGCTTCTAGGTTTTCCTCGTTCTGTTTTTGTAGTCGTTTGTTTTCTTCAAGTGCTGCGGACATGTGCTTCCGTAATAAGGCGAGATTGCGTCGAAGCTTGAGATTGTCTGTGATCTGAGCATGTAACATGTCATCGAGTTGTTGTTTTTCTGTAGTATCTGACTGGGGTGGATTGGCAACTAGTTGATCATGTTGTGCTTGCAATGTAGTATACTGCTGTTATAATAGCTGCTTCTCCTTCTCTAAATCAATGAATCTTGCTTGGAGCGTTTCATGGTCTCTGAAGAGGCTCGTATGCTGTGCGTCTAGGTGTTGGTAATGTTGTTGTAGTTGAGACATACACTGATACATATTATTAAATACATTATTAATGGGAGTGGATGTGGGAAAGGTGTTGAATGCAGAAGGGAAGGGAAAAGGGAATGGGAGCGTGTATGCTGTGCTTGAAAAGGGTGAAGTTGGTGGTGGGGGAATGGGAGATTGTGGACGTATGGGGGGAGGGAGGGGTGCGGAGGTGGGTGATATGTCCATGAAATCAAAGGTGGATGCAGTTGTGGGAGTGATTGTGAACATGGGAATTGTGGGTGCGGTGATGTTGGTGAAGGTATAAAGTGGTGTGTGTAGTTGTGAGTATGAACCGCCAGGAAGTGTGATCGGGGGAACGGGGTTGTCCGTGGCTACAGTTAGAATTACAGAGTCAGTGGTAGTGTAATCAAGAGAGGTGGTGATCGGTTGTCTAGGTTGTGTGGGTTGACTGGCGGTCTGTGCTTCGGTATGGGAAGTGGACCTTGAGGCGGTGACAGTAGTGGTTTCACTGGTAGTGGGAGGTGAAGGTGGTGGAGTTGGAGGGAGAGGAGGTAAGGGGGGTGACGGGGGTGCACTGGATTTATGGGCTTCCTCAGTGTCATGAATGGTATGAGCTGTGCCCGTGGTTGTGGATGTGGTGCCCTGTGGTTCTGATACTAATACATTCATTTGTTTTCCTGATCGAGGGGGGCGTCTGCCGTATCGTCGTTTCGATCTTCGTGAATATGCGAGAGCGGTATGCACCGTCTCAGGTACCCCCAATGCATCAGCTATCAGGTCAAGGGTCGCTCGGTATTGCTCGTCCACACCTTCCTCCTCAAGGATTTGGTTCATGAGGGCTTTTCCTACTGCCAGGGACAGTTTGTGTTGTTCTTGAACTCGATTGATGGTATCATACAGCTTTTTCAATTGCTTCGTATAAGCTGAGGCACCCTCAAGTTCCTGTAGAACTTCTTGCTTATATTCCTGCTCTTCTTCGTCGGACAGTCCTTCTCGTTCCTCCTCTTGCTCCTCTTCCTCGTCATCATCCACTTCGACTACTTCTGGTTGGACTGTATGGGGTTGGTCTGTGACTGTCTGCTGCCCGCTTGCCTGCTATGCCTCCATTTCTAAATTCGTAGCATTGATTATTCTGACTACCTCTTCATCAGTTAGATCTTCCAATGTAAAGCCATGAGGAAATTCTAAGTCGGTTGGTATAGGTGGAAACACCAGATTCGGTCCGTCCGTGCTATGTCTTGGTAATCTGATAGTGAAGGGTTGCACACGCCTTGGAAGCCGTGGAGTTGTCTCTGGTGTCAGTGTCGCACCGCGGGCCTGTGCATAGGGCATCTGAACTATGCCTCTTATTTTCTTGGATGGAGGCCCTGCGGTGGATAGTCTACGTTGGAATTCTTGCACCCTGGTCCAAATAAGTGCCCTTTGATATGCCAACCATCTGTAAACAATCCTTGTGAGAGCACAACATCCATACAGTACTGACTTTTGCTTCTTATACTACCGTTGATGAGCCAAGTGGATTTGGTCAATAATCCAGTGAGGCATGTTGATTGTCAAATCGAAGGCATTTGCTAAATATAGACTGAACCATATCTTCTTGGGTGGCATTGTGAACCTCTCTTGAGCGGGGAATGCGAAATGCTGCATGCACATCCGAAGATGAACGGCAATAGTGGGTGTCATTGCCACCATGTCCTTTAGTTTCGTCAGATTCCTGTTCTTCATGTTGTCGGGGACCATAGTCTCTTTCTTGGTGGGAATGTGCATACCTTTCATGCCGAGAGCTTCCCTCACCAAGTTGTTCGTCAATTTGAACCGCTTCAGCTCATTGCCCCTTGTGAGAGATGGGAGGACAAAGGTGCTGCATCCCTTTTTCTCTTTGCTCGGAGTGAGGGTGCTAATCAAATACGATCACCTTAGAAAGTCGGGCTTTGGCAATTGGGCTTTGAAGTAATCGTATAGTCCCGCCTTCTTCCATATAGGTTTCAGCCCTTCATTATTTTGAAGTCTCTCAAATTCCCTGGTGAAGAAGTGATACTTGCCCCAGCGCCCGTTGAACTCTATCTCTGCCTCCCACAGGTAAATGCCTTCTCCCAGAGGTCCTGCCACATCACTGAACCAATGTGAGTTTTTGCTGACTGGCATTGTGTGCCCCTGTGGAGGATTTTGAACCGGTAGGGCATGTAATGCTCTCAATGCCATTGGACGTTCCTTCAATTCCTCCTCAATGGGGAGACTTCCAATGTCCACAATCTAAGGGCTGGTGCATGCCTGGGAGCTAGTTCCTGCAGCCTCGGCCATATCGAAGGGACTAGTCACCGGTTCTGTGAGAATATACAAATGAATGTTAACATTGCAAATGGACACCAAGTGGTCACGTGTCCCCGTTACAACATTAACATGAGGTTTTAGTGATATGTTAGTTAGTTAGTGAGTGCTCGGTGATTGTGGGTGTGGTTAGTGGATGGATTGTCCTAAGAGCTAAATGGAAAGATGCAGTTAGTAGGTGGCGGTGAATTTACAAATGGGGTCGGGGGGTTTGTTACACGCTTTGGGCTGCCAAACAAATAGAATGGCTGTTGGTCTTGATTTTGTGGATACTCTGGAGGGCTTTATAAGAGTGTCTGCTTGGAAATGAGGTTTTTTAAGGACCCATTTTTTACTCCTGGAAGGACTAGGAGTTTGTGCCTTTCCTAGTTCCTTGAGTGCTTCATTTTCTAGCTCAATTGTAATACGATTCTGATCTACCCAGACTTGAAGAAGTCCACTTCTTAGGTTTAGGTTGACTGCATGATCATCGATCCAGTCCTGACCCAAGACAAGAGGCTCAGTGAGGTCCTCATCTTGACACACTAGCACTTTAACTGTCACTAATTGATCTTGAATGTAGAGGGGGAGTTCCACCTCGCCCATGCAAGGGGTTTCCACGCCTCCCAATCCTATGAGATACGCTTCAATGGGATTGATACTTAAGTTCAACTTTTGACAGTAAGAAAATCTAACCGCACTAGTGGCTGCACCTGAGTCAATTAAATCCCTTACCGTCCTTGCACTCTTTCCTTGTCCTAACTCTAAGGTTACAAAAAGACGTCGATCAATTATCCTATGAGAGCTAATACCTGAAACTTCACACATAGCCACATGATATCCTGGGTCCGCATAGTCACCTGCTCTAGGCTGATCTCTACCCTACCTTCTCAACTTCATCCTTCGGATGCGTTCTAAAGCTTCTTCTTGCGCCTCTTCTCGGATTCGCTTTTCTTCTTCCTTGCGTTTCTTGGCAGCGTTGAGTTGATTTAGCATCTCTTCAGTCAGGGGTTCTTGATATAATTTGACTCTGCATCCGCTGATGTAGCTCGAAAGAATATCACCTTCTAAGGTGGCCAGTTGTACTGCTCCACTCGTTGAGATCCTATTTATGATCATAGGTCCATAGCCACGTTTCTCTAATTTTCTTGCATGTTGCTTCAATGTGTAGACTAAAACTAAATCTCCTGCCTTCAAGCCTTTATCCTTCACGTGGGCATCAAAGTATGCCTTCTGTCTTTTCTTAGCTGCATATATTCCCGCTGCCACTTGTAGTCTTGTTTCACCTAGTCGTTCCAGATCAAGAATCCTCGAAGAGAGTTCATGACCCATCCATTCATGCTCCTGTGCTACTTTCAGTGTAGGTATCAAGAAGTCCAATGGTAGCACTGCATTTTGACCGAATACCATCTGAAAGGGTGTGGCTTCGAGTACCGTTTTATAAGCGACTCGGTATGCCCAAACAACATGGTGTAGCTGTTTGTCCCAATCAGAGCGTTTATTATTCACTAGTTTGGTCAACACATTGCACAGAATCTTATTTGTGCTTTCGGCTTGCCCATTAGCTTGTGGGTGATAGGGGGCAGACTTCTTGTGTACTACCAAGAATTCTTGGAGAAGATTTTCAATAACTTCATTCAAGAAGTGGGTGCCTCTATCACTTACTAGCTCTATGGGTAGCCCGTATCTAGTGAACACATTCTCAAATAAGAGCTTAGCGGTCGTCTGAGCATCATTCTTTGTCATAGCTTTTACCTCTACCCACTTGGTTAAATAGTCTGTGGCCACAATGATATATTCAGCATGTGAAACCTTAGCTGGGGGATTAATCGGACCAACAAAGTCTATTCCCCACTTAGAGAATGCACGTCCACCCATCATAGGTTTCAGTGGCATCTCATCTTTGCGTATAGGATACTGAGTTCGCTGACAAACATCACATCTCTTCACATAGGTATGTGCATCCATGTGAAGGGTCGGCCACCACAAGCCTGCAAATAGGATCGCTTTAATCAATCGGTCTGGTCCAAAATGTCCTCCTGCCACACCTTGGTGAGCAGTTTCCAAGATCTTGAGATATTCACTCTCATGGACACATAGTCTCAGGTAACCATCTTTACCACGCTTGTATAGATTATCACCAATGAGTGAGTAATCTAGGGCTTCTTGTTCTAGACTTCTTTGTCTCGTCAGGGTCATATCTTGAGGGAATGTTTTCGTCCTCAGGAAGGTTACTACTGATTCACTCCAATCTGGCACTATGGACACTTGATAAAGAGTGGCATGTTCCACAGGTGGTTTAGTGCAGCAGATTGGGCATTCCTTGCACAACTTTTGGACATCAGCTTCCATTGTCGGCCAATGCACTCCGAGTCTCCTTAGTGTCTGTAGGGTTCATTGCTTTGAGTAGTGTTGCTCTAAGGCACCTACATGTGCTAGTTGCAACCATTTAGTGTACTCATCCTCTCCCACACAACAAGCCAAGATCCCTTGATCTGTATGCTTGTACATACTTCCTGCCATGATGTGGTACTTTTGGGCCTTTACTACCTCTCTATCTTTTGTGTTTATGACTAGGTGATTAAGCCCGTATGTCAATACTGGTGCTAAGGTCTTAGTCCATTGGGGTACAACTTCCAAATTAAACAAGTAAGCATCAGGAAGGTCATCTGATACTCCTTGTGGGGCTTCTCCTGATGTGAGCCTAGAGAGATGGTCTGCTCTCAAGTGAGTCTTCCCTTTCCTCACCACAACTTCAAAGTTGTATTCCATTAGTAAGAGAAACCATCTTACTAATCTACCTGTATTGCATGGCTTGTTTACCAAGTACAACAGTGCTTGATGATCATTAAAAAATTTAAACTTATTTGCAAGCAAATAATGTCTAAACTTCTTAACTGCATATACCATGCCTAATCCTTCTCGTTCAGTGGTGGTATAATTTTGTTCAGCTGCATTCAACTGTCTACTAGCATAGGCAATTGGAAGATCCATATTACCTTCGCCAGTAGGTTGCGCGAGTACACACCCAATAGCATAATTGGATGCATCCACGTGAACATGAAAGGGCTTATTCCAATCTGGAGTGGTCAAGATTGGTGCTGAACATAATCGTCGTTTGAGCTCATTGAAGGAGTTTTCACATTCATCAGTCCACTCAAAGTTAGTCAAAAGTCCATACAGAGGCTTTGCTATGATGGCATACATGTGTATAAACCGTCGGTAATAACCACAATGCCCCATGAAAGCTTGTACTTCCTTGACATTCTTTGGCTTAGGTAGCTCTGCAATAGCTCTAACTTTTTCCTCGTCTGTAGATATGCCATTCTTTGACACTATGTGTCCTAGAATCTTGCCCTGCCGGACCATGAAAACACACTTTTTTGGGTTCAAGCAGACTTGATATTCTCTACATTTGTCAAAGATTTGTCTGAGTTCAAGTATGTGTGTATGTCTAATGTTGGAATGAGCACAGAGATCATCAACATAGACCTCTAAATTCTTCCTCAGGAACTCTTTAAATACATGACATATCAATCTTTGGAAGGTTGCAGGAGCATTGGTAAGCCCGAATGGCATTACCCTAAAAGCAAATATGCCCCACTCTGTGGCAAAAGCTGTCTTATGCTGATCTTCTGGGGCTATGGCTACCTGATTGTAGCCCGAAAATCCATCAAGGAAGCTGTACACTTCCTTGCCTGCTACTCTTTCTAAGAGATGTTCAGTGATAGGAAGCGGATAGTTATCTCGAATAGTGGCTGCATTAACCTTCTTCAAGTTAATGCACACACGTAACTTTCCATTCTTCTTGGGCACAACTACGATGGGGGATACCCACTCAGTGTGCTCAATTTCATAAATAAATCCCGCTTCCACCAGACAATCTATCTCCTCTTTGATCTTGGCAGCATAATTATCATTGTATGTGTATGGCTTTTGCTTAGAGGGTTTGGCATCTGAGGTCATGGGGATAGTGTGTGAGCATATGTCAGGGTCGACACCTTTTAAATCCTTGTAACTCCAAGAGAATACATCTCTATATTCTCTCAGCAAGGTTATTAGCTTGTGCTCTTCTTCCTCTGTCAAGTCATGGCCTATGTATGTGCATCTTTCTTCTCCTTCTTCTATGAGTACGACTACTTTCTTGGTAGTTTCTTTGTTATCATAGGCCTCTCCTGCTTGTGCCTCGCGTTTAGGCATTCTTACCATGACTCTCCTATCGTCTATCTCATACTTCTTAAAATTTTCAGGGACCTCAAACGAAGATTCTTCCTCTTCCCGTGTGACTTCTCTCTTCTTTCTTTTCTTTCCTTCATCCTTAGGGGTCACTTGTGTGGCTAACCTTACATCATTTGTAAGCTCTCCATGTCTCTGGGGTTGAAATTCTACTTCATAGAAGTATTCTTCATCTGATGCAAAAGGTGGGTCCATAATGATTGACTCTAGATCAGAGTCGCTCGCATCCTCAGATGCATCAGGGCTAGGTTCACATTCTTCTAAAACCAAATCTCCCATGATTGGCTCTATGGAGAAAACTGAAATATCATAGCCATCCTCATCACAATGTGGTGTCCATTGTTCTTCGTTGATGGCTACATCCATTGTTGCTAAAATCTCTGCCCAACCATGAGGTTCTTCATCAGGAAATACTACAGGTGCATAGGCTGGGTCTTGAATTGATCTATGGGTTTCCTTCGCACCTACCTCTCTGGCTTTTTCTCTCCTCTCTTCTTCTACTCTCACTTTGCACATCCATAAGTGGGTGTCTTCATGCATCCATGAGGATCCTGATCCTATGGAATGTACAGACTCAGTATCATCTTTAGCTCTATGGATGGGATTCCATTGGATAGGAGGGACATCTCTATGAGAGTAATCTTTGAGATTCACTTTGGTCGTGATACCTAAGTGTTGCAAATACAAAGAATTGGTTCCCCAATCCTGTACCACTTACAACTGTCGCATAAATGGTGTTCCCAAAATCATCTCATAGGCATGATTTTTGCTAAAGTCACATATGGCGAAAGTGTGCTCAAACTCAACACCGCATGTAGTGAGAGTTATTCCTTCTAGCAAGCATAAGGGTCTTTCTATGTGACCATCAGCCATCTGCAATTTCATTCTCGTTGGCCTAAGTGCTGGCTTACCCCAACGCTTCCATAGAGAAGTGGTAGCAATTGCAACTCCTGCACCCGAGTCGAGAATTGCCTTGGTTGTGTATCCTTGATGTGTGATGGGAAGATAGGTGTTTCCTTCTTCTCCTTCACTCATATCTCCTATCTTGTCTATAGGAATTTCTGGCACTGTTCTTTGAGAACCTACCTGGGAACGCGGTTTAGCTATCTCTGGCACTTGTTTGGCTACATGTTTCCACAGTTCTGGCCTAACCTTGAGTAACTCTTCTAAAGTGAGATTACACTGCACTTTAGTATTCTTTACTACCTCCGTATTCGTAGGTATGACTGAGTCTTCGTTTCGTACCATGATCGTGGGTGCTCTCATGCAAGTAGACTTTGCTTCCCATGGGCCTGTGAAGGGCAATTCGTGTAAAGAATTAGAATCGAAGTCTAATCTCTCCTGCTCTTCATAAATGGATGGGATGTCTTGTGGGAATTGGTCATGTGCATCATCCACAAGTTCAATGGGAGGAGGGACTTCACTTTCTTTAGCCCATTTGTCTTCTTGAATCTCTCATAGGAATTCTGGTGTGAACCGATTCATAGAAGAAGATGTGTCTGGCTCCGTAGAGTTAGGCACATAGGCTTCTTGGGCAGGTAGGCTTTCTCTTTCACTTGCCTTTCCCTTATTTGGCGGGGTGGGTTCCTTTTCTGATTGTGCAATTAACCTCTCCAATCTTTCTAACAGTCCATCAAAGTGCAACTGCGTCTTAGCTGAACTAGAGATGTTAAAGAGGCGATTGACTTCAAACATGGTTTGAGCCAATTCCACCATCTTAGCACAAGTTTTAGTTCGTTCAAGCTCTAGTTCCGCCCTAGGGCAACATTTTTCGTGATCCGTCACGTTTGGCCCTTCTTGGATCTTGGCATGATATGCCTTGAGCATCATGTTTAGGTCCTCGGGAGTGGGATCTGCTTAGACTGATCCTACTCTAGGGGGTGGTGGAATTGTGTGAGGTGGATTGGAAGGTGTTGGATCGGATGGTGATGGGAATGGTGGGGGTGGAGTAGTGTGAGAGGGAGTTTGAGATGTGAGTTCAACTATCTTGGCTTTTGTTTCTCTTAGGCTTTCCTCGAGTTCACTCATCTTCTTAGCCCATTGCCTCTTCATTCTTTCTCTACTATCTCTCCAGGCTCTAGTCCTCTTCTTGGTTATGCTCTCAGTTTCACTAGCCTCATCACTTTTTTCCTGGCCTAAACTTTGGTTCTGCTCCAAGGCTTGAGCTCTAGTGACTACTTGTACTGGTGCAGTGGAAGTCACACTTCCTGTAGAGTCTACTACTAACCCAATAACATTGATAGGAGTGATTTTTGGCATATTATTGGGATTCTTTGGGCAATCTCGTAAGAGATGCTCTTTGCTGCAATCTTGACAAAAGCCTTGGATTGTTACTGACTGGGGTTGTGTGGGTGCCGGCATGGGGCAATCACGAATGAGATGATCCCCCTGACATCTGTAGCATGGTCCTCTAGGGAATGGGGGTCTTACTTGCCTAGGTTGAGGTCTAGGGTTGGGATTTGTGTACATAACATTTGCGTAATCTGGCTCCCAACTAGGTTCACTCTGTTCTTCACTATAGTAGGACTCACCATGTTCAGGAGACTGCATGTAATAAGCCTGGGGGCTATCAATATGTGTAGAATCAAAGCTATGATCACTAGGATCACTTTCAGAAACCAATGGTGTTACAGGCACTATGGCTCTATTCAGGTTCTCTTCTACAGCTGCATACTTTACATGAATCACATTAGGTAGGGTTGGAGGTTGTTGAGCTAACACAGGTTGATGCCTTTGTTGGTTTTGGTAGGGTTGTTGATGGGATTGCTGTGGTCTACCATATTGCTGTGGAGGGTACTGGTTCTGGTATCTTCCCTGTTGTGGATAGGGCTGAGGGTAGGTTTGCCTAACTGCTTGCTTATTGTATGGGCAGTCTTGTGCTGTGTGATTTGTGTATCTCCGTTCTATGGTGCAATATTGGCTACTAGGGTTCACTTGGGGTTGAGCCATGATGGGACATACGTTCGCCATATGGTCACCACCGCAAGTATAGCACCTCTTTACTGGGGCAAACCTTGGGACTTGTTTGCTAGTGACACCTAGTTTTTGAGCTACTTTCTCCGCGAGTTCCTCAATTGATGTGGATTGCGTGGAAGGGAGGCTAGTAGAACTATCTGAATCTCTGTAGATTTTTGAAAGCTCCAACTCCTCCCCTAGGTTATCCTCGATATCAATGCACATGCGTACACACTCTTTTATGGTCCTAGGGTCTTTCAAGTACACATGATCTCAACTTTGTGCTTAGCAGTCCATCTAGGAATAAAACCACTTGTTTGGCTGGTGTGGGCAACTCAGGATCAGGGCATCTCTCAAGATATTGCCTAAACCTTCTTCCTGCAAGTCTCACAGTCTCTTGAGGGGTCTGCTTGAAGCTATGTATCAATGAGGAAGTATTACGCCTTATGTCACTTTTAGAGAATTCAGTGATGAAAGCCTCTAAGAGTTGGTCTATGCTCCTGAATTGTCTCTCATTCAATGGTTGAAACCACGTAAGGGTTGTGTTCCTAAGGGTTAGACCAAAGGCATTATACTGTGTGAATAGGTCCTCAACTTGCTCAGCTCTCAAGACTTGCCTAAACTCGGCCACATGATCATATGGGTCTCCTGTGCCATCGAAGTAGTTCTTCATGGACTTAACTAGCTAAGTCGGTCTCAAAGTTCTCGTGTGCTCCCTAGGTCTTGGTAGAAAGCATTCATGCGCATTCCTTTGGTTCCTTGGGGCTCTAAGTCCCTCAGGTTCCGCTCTATTTGTTTTCGTTCTCGTTCTTTCTCTACCCACTGGGTTGGCAAAGCTTACCTCTAGTCTATCTCTATGTCTGTCTCTTTGAGCTCCATGAGCTTGGGATGTTCCAGCTCCTGGGTGACCAAAGGACACATTCAACCTTGGTTGGGGAAAAATAAATTCACCTTTCCAAGTGTAAGCATGCCTATCATGTTCTGTAACCACAAAGATCCTCTGTGAAGTGTGATCTAAGTAGGTCACTCTGCCTGGGCTATCAGGATCTTTGAACTCATATATCATGATTGTTCCTACCTCATTTGGCTGATCAAATTTATACCTCCAAAAGGCTTCATCAGTCTCTCGGTTCAGGAGCAGATCTATGCTCTTATTGTCTTGGGGAATCCACTCTGGTGTGATAATCCTAGTGAGAACTGATTTGCCTCGAGGGGTTCTAGGTTCTACACCCATGTTTCCTTGCTCTAGGTCTCCTAAGCCCGTTTCTGGGATCACATTTCCGAACTCGTCTGTCCTATCTGGGTGACTGGTGACTACATATATGGTTCTCTCTTTGTCCAGGTATGCTCCATTTTCAAATTTGACAGCTGGGTGTTCTAGCCCAATGGATTGATCTGGGTTTTTGATCTGGACCACAGATCTCCCTAGGCCGTCCTCATAGATGCTAGCACCCAATCGGTTGGTCCTAAGGTATTCCAGCTGCATCTTGTAGGGGCCTTCTACCCTATGTAAGTATGGCACACCTGAACTTCCTGTAGGTCTCTCCATACCGTGGGACATCTCTGACTCACTAGTTTCAGAGCTAGGGTAGTGCGAATAATGGCTCAACTGATGGGCCCAAGACCTAGCAGTATGATTAACACTAGCCTCTGAAGACCTAAGACTTTGTCTATCTCTCCCTAGGTGTCGTCCTGATCTAAGGTTCATATGCTTAGCTGAGCAATCCCAATTTTTACCCAAGGTACAACCTCGTTGCTGAGTTCTTTTGTATCAGTCACTTGATTCTTTTTTAAGTTGATTATCGTGTTTATGGAGTCTTGTCTAATATCACGTCGTCAGGAATACTTGAGTTAATTTCTGCACTTTAATGTTGATCGTCTCACGTTAGGTTCTTTTCCTTTAAAGTTGTCGGTCACACACATGTTATCTCTTGACTTGAACTTGATTTCTTAGATAGTCTTGACTTGTCTCGTGCCTATCGTTGCCCTGACTTACTTAGCACTATTCACGTGTAGCCTAAGCTAGGAATTGACAAAGAGAGTTGAGAGTATTCCAACCTCACTTGCAGATCCCTTGCCCTTTAGTGCTCAAGAACCCGGTTCTCAAGCTTGCAAAAACCCTTGCTCTGGATGCCCTCAAGTGTTCTCAATGGACCTGTAAGAGTCCCCAAAGTTAGCTCAAGACTTAGATTCAAAGGGCACAAAAAATTCACTTTCATTCATGTAATTCAAAGATCAACTGTTCTTTTGGCTTTATGGAAAACAATCCTGAAAACCCCTTAGCTTTTCTTCCCCCTGAGTATATTTACTTCAAAATAGTATGTCTAATAATCCTGATATTAATTTTACCATAACGAGTGGAAGTTTTGGTTGTACTTCCCACGAGCTTTCCAACAAAACCAGAATCACAGCAATCGAATTTCGTATGAGGAAGATATGACAGTTCAGGGGTCTAGGGTTAAAACAGGGTAAAACAGTTCATCAGGAAAACAAGATTTTATCTCAAGCTACAAGTGTCGGAACCTCACAAATCACTATTTGCTTGATAAGTATGCCTAGAATTTTCCCCAAAATCAAGTAATATAAACCCTAGAAAATTGGCCAAAAAAGCCTGTCAATCGCGATTGACAGAGGTGTCCGTCGGGGCCTGTCGGTCGCGATCGACACGTCAGTCGCGATCGACAGTGTCAATCGCGATTGACCGAGTTAGTCGTGAGTCTTGTCAATCGCGATCGATGGTGTCAATCGCGATCGACACTTTTTCTGAGATTTTTGTCGTGATTTCAGTCGATCGGGGTTCTGTCCATCGCGATGGACACGTGGCAACGCGAATTTTTGTATCAATCATCAACTTTCAGTCAATTGCGATCGACAGTGTCAATCGCGATTGACTGAATCCTACGTGGCAGTCGGTCGGTCGTGGGGTCTATCGATCGCGATCGACACGTCTGTTGGTCGCCATTGACAGGTCTGTCGGTCGCGATTGACAAGTCTGTCGGTCTCGATTGACAGGTCTGTCGGTCGCGATTGACAGAGAAACTTGGAATTTTTTTACTATGTTTAGTGATTTAGGATGTGCTCATCATGTGCATCATTATGGTGTACTTTGTTTTACCAAATAGGCAATTTTTCTGTCGATCGTGATCGATAGAGGTCGACGACACAGAGACAGTTTCGAGCTTTTTTGTACCTGCGCAGCCTGCTCGAGATGGTGGGATGGCCAGATCCTGCAAGAAAACTCAAGAAACATGCAAAAAGAGTGCACACAAATCGCTCTCTCGCTCTCTCTCACAAGTAGAATGAGGGAAATGGAGGGGAGAAGGTGATATGATCAAAAACTGAAATTTTCGCGATGATGGATATGGAGGTGGGAGATGGTGAGGATAGGGATGGTGATGATGATGATGAAGTAAAAAAGAGAAAAATAAGAAAAAGTAAAGAAATTACCTACAACGCCAACGTCACAACTCTACGTCTTACCATCACATGCTCGTCCTCAAAGCTCGACCCCCGACAATGGCGCCAAAATTTGGTGTAGCTCAGTGATGAGTAGCACCTCCTTTAATGTCAATCCGGGAAGACGTGAGGATGGTATGATGACCTCGAGCAAGTGAAGGCACAAGTGCGTGAGTGAGAAGCACACAAACATGCACACACATACACACACACGCGCTCACACAGCAAGAACAAAGAGGAAGACAATGGAGTTCTTTTAGATTACTTCCAATATGATCCCCTGTCCAGACCTAGTGTCCGGCCTAGTTAAAAATTAGGTTCTCTAGCCTATTTGGAGGTTCAAACGGAGTCTAAAAAATGTGAAAACTGATAGGTAGGTACTTCTAAAGCTCCTCAAGCTCAATGACTCCTTGGCTTGCACAAAATGGAGCTACAAAAATATGAAATGATATTCACAATGGTTTTTAGTGATGAAAATCACTATTTTTGTAGGGATTTCTTCTAACAGTTTGACATACATTTCCAGGAGCTCCCTACTTGCTCCTTCTTCTTGTGTGCCCACCTCTTTGATACATGAAAATTTTAGATGGCCTACTTGCCAGATCTTCTTTGACTACTCTGTCTGCTTGTGCCTTCTCTTCGCTCCGACTCCCTTCGTTGGCTTCCTTGTCTTGTGAGTCCTTCAGTTCCTTGACTGCTGCCAACAGGGCCTCTTGCAAGGAAGATCTTGCACATGATCATTCTTGGTCCAATTATCATTATCCCTTGTGTAATCATCATTGCATCACATTACACTAGATTACACCACATTACATCACACTTAACATGACTATGCCATATTACACCACACTAAACATGATTACAAAAGATTACACCACATAACACCTGATTATACCACATTACACCACACTAAACATGATTACACCACATTACACTCGATTATACCACATTACACTATGATTACACCACACCATGTTTACACTAGTTTGCACCACATTACACCACATTACACTATACTACACCACAATATATCGTTGGACTCTATGTGAGAAGGTTCTTGGATACAACAAGGAAAAGCATAATGAGGAATACAAAAAGTTGGAAAGTTTGTGCCCTAAAGAGTGGGGAAGTGGGCGTCACATCCAAGACCAAGACCTTGGATACACATGTGGATCCAAATCAAGTGAAGTGGCATATGAAAAGAAGTGGACAAGCCAAGTAAGGAATATAGGAGAAAAGATTAAGCATGGAGACATAGAGAGACAAGGGAGATATGGATAAGCAAATAAGCTCTGTGTGCAAAGTGTGTAGAGAGACAAAGAGTGCAACGTGTGAAGAGTTACTTGTGTGTGGAGACCAAGGTCGTTCAAGGCAGAAGGCAACCAAGGTGTGACCATAGTTCTATCCAGGAGGTATTGCAAGTCGATAGTAGAAGTGACTAGGACTTCAAACTTATTGGAGTCTTCAGTCCAAGGTTACTCAAGAGCAAGTCACCGAGGTAAGGTGAAGAAGGGCCATAGAGCTTGATTGCACAAGTACTTGGTTGTACTTGTGCATACTTTTCATTCTAAGGGGTTACACACAATGAGTATTTTGTTTTATTCTAGAAAAGCTAGTGTAATCTTCTATTTTAATCAAGGCACATTGACTTTTGGTTCAAGGTGTGTTATCTTTCTTCTCTATTCTTCTGATACAAACACTCAAGTCCCTTTAACTAAAGAATCCCCCAATAAAGTACAAAGCACATTCTGACAAGTACAAAGTATTCTTTCGGGTACTACAAAGTACACTACAATTAGTAAAGATTACATTTTCAATCATTGGGAAGTATGCTTCAATAATTTGAAAGTGATTGTGAGAGTAAGTGGGGCTCTACAAGTGTTTTCCACTAAAGGGCTCTCCGTCTCAAAGAGCATGAGACCATGGAAGGCAATGGAGAGGTTTCTGATTGAGCGGAGAGAAGTTATGGATCACTTGGAGAGAAGAAAATCTTTACCAGGAAGAAATTAATCGCCACTAGTATAACCAAAAGAGGAAGAAAGATAATTTGAAGGGATGTCAGGAGCAACTCAACCATCCTCGTGTCCTTAATGTGAAAGTCTATTTTTACCACTTCATATGATATTACTAAACAATTAATACATCATTTCAAGTGTATCCATAACCAAACCTCCTTTCTTTATTTGTGTGTGTCATCTACACACAAGGGCCATGCGAATGGACCGTGCCTCAGTTTGTGCATGTCATCTGTGTGAAAGGATTATAATCAATGGATCATTTCCTAATTTTTTCACTTCATCCTTGTGCAAGGACCATGCTAATCTTCTGAATATGGTTCCAATTTTATCAGATGTCCCCAAGGGAACTGATAGCAAGAAAAAAAAGAGGGGAAGGTTTGGGGGAGTGGATGGAGGTGAGGGAGGAGGGCGGAGGGAGAGGGGGAGTGGATGGGAGAGGCGAGGTGGCACATGGAGAGGAAAGGGGGGTGGAGGTGGTGGGATAAGAGGGAGGGAGAGGAAGTGGTAGATTTTGTAGGGAAGGAGAGAGGGGACGGAGGGATGGAAGTGGAAGATAAGAAGAGAGGAGAAGGCGGAGGTGCTAGGGTAGGAGAGAGGAGAAGGTGGAGGTGGTGGGGTAGGAGAGAGGGGAAGGGAGGGGCGAAGGTGGTGAGGTAGGAGAGAGGGAAGGGAGGGATGGAGGTGGCGGGGAAGAAGAGAGGGGAAGGCAAAGGTGGTAGGGGAGGAGAGAGGGGGAGAGAGAGGTGAAGGTGGTAGGGAAGGAGATAGGGTAAAGGAGGGGGTGGAGATGGTGAGGTAGGAAAGGGGAAGGGAGGGGGCGAAGGTGGTGGGGGAGGGTGCAATGAGAGGAATGGGAGGGGCAAAGGGAGGGGAGGATGATGGTTGAAGGCGGGGTGGGAGGGAGGATGGAGAGGGGAGGGGAGGGAGAGGATGAGTGAATGGAGGAGGCGGGGTGGCACAAGGAGAGGAAAGGGGGGATGCCGAGGTGGTGGGGAAGCAAAGAGGTGGAGGGAGGGTGGAGGTGGCAGGGTAGGAGAGAGAGGGAGGAACGAAGGTGGCAGGGCAAGAGAGAGAGGGAGGGATGGAGGTGGCAGGGCAAGAGATAGGGTAAGGGAGGGGCAGAGGTGGTAGGGTAGGAGAGAGAAGGAAGAGGGCAAATGAAAAGGGAGGGGAAAGGGTGTAACAAGGGATCAAGGGGTGTGCAAGTGGCAAGGGAGAGGGGGAGAGAGAGAGAGAGAGAGAGAGAGAGAGAGAGAGAGAGAGAGAGAGAGAGAGAGAGAGAGAGAGAGAGAGAGAGAGAGAGAGAGAGAGAGAGAGAGAGAGAGAGAGAGAGAGAGAGAGAGAGAGAGAGAGAGAGAGAGAGAGAGAGAGAGAGAGAGAGAGAGAGAGAGAGAGAGAGAGAGAGAGAGAGAGAGAGAGAGAGAGAGAGAGAGAGAGAGAGAGAGAGAGAGAGAGAGAGAGAGAGAGAGAGAGAGAGAGAGAGAGAGAGAGAGAGAGAGAGAGAGAGAGAGAGAGAGAGAGAGAGAGAGAGAGAGAGAGAGAGAGAGAGAGAGAGAGAGAGAGAGAGAGAGTACATCTCACTTTAAGTTTTTTTTTAATGTTTGATTATGTGAATATTTCTTTTAAACGTTGTACACTTATAATGTTTATAATGTGATCAATGGAAATAAGTGGTATAGAAAAAGTGTAGAATGGATGACTTAATAATGGAAGGACTGTAGTGGAAGTCTACAGAAAACGTGCAATGGAAAATTAAAAGTACTTGCAATGGATAATTGGAATGCTTTTAATGTAAGATTGGACTGATTGTAGTGCAATGGATGATTTGAATAACGGCAAGGAAAAATCAGAATGAGATGATTATGGGTGCATGAAGTGATGGTGCAATCTTGGTGTAATGTCATTCAATCATGGTATAATGCAGTGTAATATGGTGTAATCCAAGTGCAATGTGGCATAAAATGATATAATCCACGTGAAATGTGGTGTATTACAATGTACTCATGATGTATCCTATTTTTTCATGTAGTGACTTTATAGAGAAGAAGAAAAAATTTAATGGAGGGCCACACATAGGCTTTTGCACTTACATAACCTCTTCATTTCTAACCTTGAATTCTCTAGAATATACACATATGGGAGGGTTCAAATGAACCTTCCAAACACTTTAAAACTCTTTAAAACCATTCAAAGTAAACTTTAGAACATGTAATTAAATTCATCGGCAAGACAACTATGAGCATACACATTGTGCACTACCTTTGTATCCATTGCCTAATAAATCCTTGGCCACATGTGCACCACCTCTGGACCACTTTCCGAAGTAAGCACCATGAAACAATCAATAGTTACCTAGCACCTAATGGGCTTTCCATCCCAAAGAGAAAAAATAAAAGCCATGAGCAATTTTAGGTGCACCCCAACACAAGTCTATTGTAGAACCTGGGAAGGAACATTTGAGCAACCTTGCCTAAGAAGAGAAGGAAACCTCTACAAAGAAGTTTCACCAAAAATTACCATCTCCAAGAGTAGGAGCTATTGAGACTAAGTAGCCAAGAGGGATCAAGATATTTGATGAGGGGAATCATGGGGAAAGAGGAAGAGGAGAGGGGAAAGGGTGGGACATGCTACTAGGGGGAGGGGTAGGAGGGAGTGAGGAAGGGGATTGGGTGGGTTAGGGGGAGTCTATGGAGAGGTTGAAAGTGGGGAAAAAATAAGAAAAGAGTAGATCAAGGGGTGCATGTGGAAAATGTGAAACATTTGGGGAAATAGAGAGAGAATAGACCATGTGGAACATGTGCAGGCAAAAAGTCACATTTACAATGTGAACAAAAGAGAGAAGTTTTGATTGAAAGAAGGAAAAGGGCTGGGATTTTGGGAAAATTAATGAAGAATATGAATCCAAAAATTGAGGAACATGATTGACCCCAAAACCAACAAAAATGGCCATTTGAGGCAAAATCTAGAGCCATGAACATTTCACATAAAAACAAAACTACATAGCATAGTATAAAATTTTATACTATAGTAGTTTGAGGAGGGGAGTTGGGCATGGGTGGGGGGGAGGGAGGGAGAGAGAGAGAGAGAGAGAGAGAGAGAGAGAGAGAGAGAGAGAGAGAGAGAGAGAGAGAGAGAGAGAGAGAGAGAGAGAGAGAGAGAGAGAGAGAGAGAGAGAGAGAGAGAGAGAGAGAGAGAGAGAGAGAGAGAGAGAGAGAGAGAGAGAGAGAGAGAGAGAGAGAGAGAGAGAGAGAGAGAGAGAGAGAGAGAGAGAGAGAGAGAGAGAGAGAGAGAGAGAGCTGTCGACACGAGGGACTTTTTCTTTTTTATAAAAAATAAATACCTTGAAGGTAAAGATTGAGGGAGATGGGCCTTGCATCTTTTTTTCTTTACTAAAGTAAAAATATAAAGGAAAATATGAAAGAAAATAAAACACATGCAAAAAGGCCCAAAAAGAAGTTGCAAAGATATGACACGTGCCAAAGGTATGTTCCTCACTCAAAATAGTAGAGAACTTCCATTTCCTCATTATAAATTCTCAACAAAAATGCAATAGAAAAGAGAATAAAAATAAAAAAATCCAAAAATATTAGAAAAAATCTTAAAAAACTCTTGGAGTTAGACGTTTGCGGAGGCACACGAATAGCACAAGGAAGAAGAAGAAGCTTGGAGCACAACACAGAATGCTGAATGTATTACCACTAGAATGTACAAAGATAAGTAGCCCGTTAGGGCAATAGGCATATATACAACCCGGAAAAAAAAAACCTCTTAAAGAAGGAAAAAAGTGCCTCGGCGATCCTAGAGTCTTCAGACACATCACTACCTAAATATATCAACAAATCCCCCCTGGGAGTGATGTGGTGAACAAGGAGCTGGCACTCATGTATAAGGAAGTGCCAAGCTATGTGGAATCAATCCACAAAAGGAAGTAAGCCCAAAGTTTTGTGGAAAGCTTTAAACTTCTCCCTGGCAGAGCCTTCGTAAAAGGGTCTGCAATGTTCTCCTGTGTGGGCACATATGCCAAGCTACACTCCCCAACAGAGAACCTCTCCGTGACATAATGATAATGCACCTCAATGTGCTTAGTGCGAGCATGGAACATAGGGTTCCTTGCAACTGCCAATGCGCTCTGACTGTCAGTGAAGATGGTGGTGGCAAAAGACTGACCAACACCCAAATTAGCCATAGGGCATCTGAGCCTTACACACTCAACACTCGCTGTGAAAGCTTCCCTATACTTAGCCTCACAACTCGAAGTGGCCACAGTAGGCTGCTTCTTGCTCAACCAAAATATACATGAGCTACCAAGCATGAAGCAAAAGCCACTGGTGGACACACGAGTGTCATAGAAACCAGCCCAATCACTGTCAGAAAAAGCATGGCAATCTGGCAGTAGTGATCCTTCTTGGGATAAAACAATCCAAGTAGCTGGGTACCACTCAAGTAGCAAAAGATGTGCTTAACCGCCTGCCAATGCTTGACACCTGGGCAATGCATAAACCTGCTCATCTATGAGACATCAAGCTGATTATCTGGCCGAGTAATGCATAAGTAAATCAAGCATCCAATAGCCTATTGATAGAGAACAACATTTAATGCATCTCCATCATCATGAAGACTCAATCGTAAACCCGTCTCCATAGGAGTGGCAATAGGCTTACAGTATTCAAGGCCAAAATGCTGCAATAATGTGTCAATATATTGTTTGACACAAAGCCATTCCACCATCAAATTGCATAAATTGAATGCCCAAATAGTGATGCAAATGCCCCAAATTAGACATCTCAAATGAGGCATGCAAATCAGCCTTAAAATCAGCAATATGCGTGTCATGAGGACCAGTGAGCAGCATGTCATCAACATACACCACAATGATCAGAAGCACATCATTAGCATGCTTACTATATAAGGTGCTTTCAGTTGGACTGTTCTCAAAACCATGTGCAATGAGATAGGCATGTATCTTTTCATACCAAGCACATGGTGCTTACTTTAAACCATATAATGCATTCTTTAATCTGGACACCTGGTTTTCATGCCCTTTCTGCACAAAGCCACGGGGCTGAAAACTGTACACTTCAATTCATGCAAGTCACCATTCAGAAATGCTGTTTTAATGTCCAACTGATGTACATTCCGACCATGATGAGCTGCAAGTGCAAAGATGCTACAAATAGTAGTCATTCGGAAAATAGGAGCAAAAGTTTCATCAAAATCAATGCCTCTTTCTTGCGCATAACCCTTTGCAACAAGCCTAGATTTATACCTGTCAATTGTTGCATCAAGTTTACGCTTCAACTTGTATACCCACGTAGTGCCAATGGCCTTCTTGCTAGGAGGCAAGTCACATAAAGACTAGGTACCATTTTTGATGGTAACATCATATTCAGATTGCATTGCAGCCATCCAATGCTCAAAATTTTGTGCTTCATCAAACAGAACGGGTTCAGTCTCATGATGATGTAGCAACACATATGACGGTCAAAATCTTTGACATCATGCAGATAATATTCAAAGTCTTCCGTCGTGTCAAGGCACCACATGTGAACACCCTGGGATTCAAGCATGGCAATCAAGATTTAGCATATGATATGAGTACGACACCATCGCTCCGGGTGTGTTGTGCCTGGCACTGTTGCATCAAATATTTACCGGCGTGCTATAAAATGACCTTCGAAGAAATGTTCACTACCTGTTTTTGGGAGTATCACTCAGAGGTGTTCATAAGCAGGCCTACACATCTACCCCAATTATTTTCCTGTGAACAACTGGTATAATCCATGCACTACAGACTCCCACAAGCAGAGGAACCTCAACCCATAGATTGGAAAAAACTCGAAGTCCATCTTGCAAGAGGTATCTGCATTTCAGAGCACACCCTTGCTCAGGACCTCCTACAAAATTATATCCGACAGAGCCCACAACAAGGTTCTGTCAAGGACGACAGAAGCGAGAGGGAGGGGGGTGTTGGCAGTAGTTAGAGGCATAGACATCAAGGAAGTATGTGAAGATAGAGCATGAAGTAGTGGGGAGCCAGATGGATTATTTTTCAAACAAATATGTTTTATGAAATACTTTTCAGAAACCTTCAACAATGATTTTCATCACTCATGTATCATATGTAACATAGAACAACCACTTTCGTAATTTATAGTTCCATTTCGTGCAAGCCAAGGAGTCCTCTAGCTTGAGGAGCTTAGGTAGAAGGAGCCTACCAATTTTGGCTATTTTTAGATCTCGTTTACCCCTTCAAATAGCACCTAGAACCTATTTTTTAACTATGCCAATCACTAGATGTGAAACCGGTCAAAACTGATCTAGAATCTATAAAAAGAGCTAGAGAGCTCATTTTTGGGGTTAGCTTATATGAGTAGAGAATAGCTTAGAGATATTTTGAACTTGTAATTGAGATCTTGAGGAATAGAGTCTATTTTCCTAGCTTCCATTGTGTCTTGCTTGTCTCCTACATGTGTGCGTATGGGTGTGTGCATCTCCATGCTTCTCACCTTCACTCTCACTACATCTCATATTCATGATCTTCATATCACTCCTATCTCTTTCGTGGATTGACATTAAGGAGGTGGAGCTTCTTAACGTGGTACTTACCATTGTGCTAAAGAAACACCTCAACTCCTCTCACACTTTCTACACCCACCCAACCTAACCCCCCCCTAGGACGTCCACCCTTCTATCCAGTCCATTTCTCCATCAATCCATCCCTTCCTTCCCCACCCCTCCAAGAACCCTATTCCCATTTCCACCTCCATTGACCTTCTCCCCCGTCTCACCTCCCTGACCCACTATATTTCCTCTTTGCCCTTTCCACCAAGCAGTACAAGAGACCCCATCTGTAAATTATTCGGAAACTTTTGTAAATCTTGTATTTACACCCACACACGCACCCACTATCACTCCACTCTTCATGGTCACTGCACTCGACACCACGTCCAATGACATGGATATATCACCACCCACTGCACCATCACTCACCTCATCCATTTCACCACCACATTTAGGCACATCACATTTTTCCACAGTCACTACTGCATCCACTTTCCCATCCCTATTCCCCCTTCCCCTTGCATCAACACCCACACCCACAACATCTTCACTCACTCCGTCGTTACTATTATCACCCACCATCGACACTGCATTCCGTCAGATGTTCGCATGCATGGCGCAAGTGAGAGATGAATTCACATCTCTAGGTACCAGTTATCAGACGCTGCAGCTGACCACGAATGACTTACAGTTGCAGCTAAATTCATTATCAATAGAGAATGCCTCTCTTAACACATGCTACCACGAGCTACACCAGGCCTACCACAAACTTGAACTCAAAAGTGAACAGAAGACAAAAGAGGCCAGTACCAATATTGACAATTTGTTAAGGGCTCAATCAATTCGCAATGCGACGCTCACTAGAAACATGGGACTACTCAGAAACCACCTCGTAGCAGCTAAAGAAGAGAACCAATGCTTGTAGGAACAGAATAGAGAGAATCTTGAAGCTTCTTTAGATCAACCGGACGAGCCCTTGAGTCCTAGTTGTTTCAAAGCTGTCCCCTCCAAATCCATGAAGATAGTATTGAGATCATGTCCGACTACTAGAGGAGTATGACAGTATGAATGAGGAATACCAGAAGCTCAAAGAGGAACACAAATTATTACAGTTACGAGCACCTATACAACAAGCACCACCAGCACCTGCGGCCACATCTCTTGAGATCATCGAGGAACTCAATACTTTACGGGCCTAGGTATTGACTCTTGAAACACAGATCGCAGCATACGAAGCACCCCCTAGGCCAGATTCCCCACTGAGACTACCAGTGGATGAAGAAACAGTGACTACCTCGGTGGAGGACACTTTTGAAGAAGCCTACGAACCCCAACCCATCCCAAGCGGACACGTCACAGCTGAAGGCTTGAACACATTTGAACTCCCTACCCTCGCTTGGATGAAGACTGTAGAAGAGCTTGGCAAGACCCACTCCGCACGTGTGGAAGCTCAGTTACACACAATGGCCATGATAGAGGAACATATACTACAATCACCTTACTTTGCTCACTTGGCCCCTTGCAGGTATATATTTGGGCATGAGCTACAATATAAGCCATATTTTATGTTAATGGCGGACTATCAGCTGGCCATCGAAAAGGAAACAGGCAAGAAACCCTCCCATGCAACTCACTTTGAGCCTGGCCATTTGCCACCAGACGCGCAAAGCGAAGAAATATATTAACCCACTTGGCGCCAAGATTTATTACAATAATATCTCGAAATGATGAGCACATGGGCCAAGGCACCACTCCATTTAAAGTATAACCCATGTTAGGGACCGATACCACGACGCCGCTCTTGGAAGGCCTTTGCAATCAAGGTACATAACAACAAGCAGTGCCAAGACTGGCTCAATTACCCGTACTTCACACCACCCCGCGGACCACCCATTGTAGGATATATGATGGCAATGATTCACCATTGGCTCCCTTGCTTACGACGAATGGATGATGTAGCAGCGCATATGACTGTCAAAATCTTTGACATGATGCAGATAGTATTCAAAATCTTCCATCGCGTCAAGGCACCACACATGAACACGCCGGGATTCGAGCATGGTGTTGAAGCTAAAGGTCAAGGAAAAAGCATAGGAGCACATCAAAGAGGTGGACACACAAGAAGAAGGAGCAAGTAGGGAGCTCCAAGAAGTGTATGTCAAAATTTCAGAAGAAATCCCTATAAAAATAGTGATTTTCATCAGTAAAAACCATTGTAAATACCATTTTCTATTTTTCTAACTCGATTTTGTTCAAGCCGAGGAGTCCTCAAGCTTGAGGAGTATTAGAAGTATCATCCTACAAATTTTCATAATTTATAGACTTCGTTTGAGCCCTCAAATAAACCCTGGAACCTAATTTTTAACTAGGCCGGACACTAGGTCTGGACAGGGCCAAAACTAGTCCAAAAACTATAAAAAGAGCTAGAGAGCTCATTTTTGAGGTTAGCTTGGTTAGAGAATAGAGATTTTGTAAGAAAACTCTTTGGTAATCGAAGCTTTCCATTGTTCCTTTCTTTGATCTTGCCTTGTGTGCGTGTGTGTGTATGTGTGTGCATGCTTGTGTGCTTTCACTCACACACTTGTGCCTTCACTTTCTCGTGGTCTTCATACTGGTCCTCACGTCTCCGCGGATTGACAAGTAAAGGAGGTGGTGCTTATGCTTGAGCTACACCAAATTTTGGCACCGTTGTCCGGGAGAGAGCTTCGAGGACGAGCGTTGTGATGGTAAGATCATAGATTTGTGACGTTGGAAGGTAAAAAAACTATCATTTTGTTCATTTTCTGATTTTTCTTCTTCATCTTCATCATCATCACCATCTCCATCTTCTTCCATATTCTTCTTCATAGAAATTTCTTGTTTTTTAGTGCATTTTCATCATTTTCATACCATCTTTCATGCATTATTGTGCGAGGAGGAGTTAGGAAGTGCAAGGGAGAGCAAGCGCCTGTGTTTTTTCACGATATTCTGCACATATGGAGCTCGCCATTGCTCGACGCTCAGAAATTCAAAGTTCCCGCCAAAAAACACGATTCTGTGAAAAATTCAATTTTTTTTTTAAATCACGATCTTCTATTTCCTGCCTAAGAGCTTTCTGAAGGAAACACGATTTTGAGGTCATTCTCAAAATCACGATTCTCTAGTTGTGCTCAGAATCATGATTCTCTAAGTTTTTCAAAAGCACAATTCTCTAGTCACCCTTAGAAGCGTGATTTCTTTAGCGATTCTCAAAAAACACGATTCTCTAAAAAATACGATTCTGAGTAAAAACACGATTCTCAACCAAAATCATGATTTCCAAGTAAAAACACGACTTTGAGAAAACACGATTTTCACTGGGCTCAAAATCGCGATCCTCACAAATCAAGATTTTTAGCCAAAAAACACGATTTTCTGAAAACATGCTTCTCTGTGGCCTCAAAATTGCGATTTTCAAAACACGATTCTCTCCCAAAATCGTGTTTTTCACGACTCTCACTCAAAATTGCATTTCTTGGGGATTGCTCAGAATCACGATTCTCTTGATTTCATAGCATCGCGATTCTCTTGATTTCATAGCATCGCGATTCTCTTGATTTCATAGCATCGCGATTCTCTTGATTTCAGAGCAACGCGATTCTCTTGATTTCACAGCATCGCGATTCTCTTGATTTCACAGCATCGCGATTCTCTTGATTTCACAGCATCGCGATTCTCTTGATTTCACAAAATCGTGATTTTCACACAAAATCGTGATTTTTCCATAAGTGCCTGTTTCCCTGTTTTGACCCCCAAGAGCTTGATTTGACATAACTTTTTCATCCAAAGTTCATTTTTTGAGCTCTATAGCTCGTTGACTAATTTGAAGTTGACCCTCAGGTGGGACTAGGGAACCAACGAGACTCCAAAGGATTTTGAACCATACCAAGGGGAAATTTTGGACTCTTAACCAAAGTTTATGAACTTGAGATCTGGTAGACACCTAGGCAAGGATAGACAAAGCATTATATCTTTTCAGTCTAGTGTCAACCATACAGCTAAGTCTTGGGCACAACAACTAAGTGGCTATCCTTACGTACTAAATCTGACACAAGTGACTCAGAAATGTCTTTTAGCATGGGGAAACCTGTAGCTAACTCAGGCACTGCCTATTTATAAAACCAGAAGGTCCCTATAAGACACAGTTGGAATATATTCGGACCAACCGATTAGGTTCTCGCATCTATGAGGACGGCCTAAGGCGATCAGTGGTCCAACGCAAAAATCCAGATCAACCCTTTGGACTTGAACACCCAATAGTCAAGTTTGAAGAAGGTTCATACATTGATAAGGAAGGAACCATGTATGTGGTCACCAACCTACCAGATAGGACTCATGAGTTTGGAAATGTCATTTTTGAGAATGAGATAGGAGACCTAGAACAAGGAAATGTAGGACAAGGACCCCAGACTCCTAGAGGTAAGTCAGTTTTGGCCAGAGTGATCACTCCAGATTGGATCCCTCAAGACAACAAAAGCATAGAACTATTCTTGAATAGAGAAACAAAGGAAGTCTTTTGGAGATTCAAGCTAGATCAACCTAGCCAATTGGGCATAGTCATCATCTACGAGTTCAAGGATCCAGAGATACCAGGCAAAGTTGTCTACCTAGATAACACATCAGAGAAAATGTTCTTGGTAACAGAACATGATAGACATGCATATACTTGGAAGAGTGAATTGATTTTCCCTCCACCAAGATCCAATGTGTCCCATGGCCTCCAAGGAGTAGGATCATCCAAAGCTCATGAAGCCCAGAGAGAAAGAACTAGAGAGATACCTGAGGTAAGTTGTAGCTCAAGCGTAAGCACCACCTCCTTTACTTGTCAATCCGCGGAGACGTGAGGACCGGTATGAAGACCACGAGCAAGTGAAGGCACAAGTGCGTGAGTGAAAGCACACAAACATGCACACACATACACACACGCGCACAAGGTAAGATCAAAGAGAGGAACAATGGAAAGCTTCGATTGCAAATGAGTTATCGTACAAAAGCTCTATTCTCTAACAAGCTAACCTAAAAAATGAGCTCTCTAGCTCTTTTTATAGTTTTTTGACTAGTTTTGGCCCTATCAAGACCTAGTGTCCGGCCTAGTTAAAAATTAGGTTCCACGGCTTATTTGAGGGCTCAAACGGAGTCTAAAAATTATGAAAATTGGTAGGATGATACTTCTAATGCTCCTCAAGCTCGAGGACTCCTCGGCTTGCAGAAAATGGAGCTACAAAAATAGAAAATGGTATTTACAATGGTTTTAGTGATGGAAATCACTATTTTTGTAGGGAATTCTTCTGAAAAGTTGACATGTACTTCTTGGAGCTCCCTACTTGCTCCTTCTTCTTGTGTGTCCACCTCTTAGATGTGTTCCTATGCTTTGTCCTTGACCTTCAGGTTCAACACTCCCCCCCCTCTCGAGTCTGTCGTCCCTGACAGACCCTTGTTGTAGTGGTTGTTCCATGTAGTGCTTGGGAGGTAGTATCCATTTTGTATGAACAAGAGCCGTCTATCTTCCAAATTTGGCAGTGTTGGTTGTCCGGTCCTTCATTTGTCACTGCACGCCTTTGCAAGTCGTAGTCCCTTGGTATGTGCTTCTTCCGTGGATTCCCGCATGAATGCGTATCAAGATTGAGTTGGAGCAACTGCTAGCTTCGAATTGCTTCCTAGGTATTGATGTTGCCCCAGGATGTCCTCTAGCGCTTCTAAAGATGATGTTCAGAGTAGTCATGCCAAGTGCTCATAACCCATAGTGAATGATGGATAAGTGTGTATGTGCATGGGTTGAAAAACGTATGTGCCTTGTGCACGGCCTTGTAATGTAGCCCTACGCATGCTTACTTGGAAAATGCATTGGAAGAAGAATGGTGCAAAAATTGCGGGTCTTGAGCTAAGTGCTCAAGGGTATGCTGACGAAGAGGTTTCCTAATCTATCATGGTTATGGTGTTGCCAGAGTAAAGATACTTACCGTGGTGAAGGGTTGATTGATGTCTATCTCTTCATGTTGTATGCCCGGCATTTGTGATGGAACATTGTCGATGAATGTCCATGTTGCTGGTCCACCAAAAAATTTTTTGAGTGCCTGGTTCTGTCTTCTCTTTTCAAAGCAACGTTTGCCAAATACAGAGAATTGAATTTCTTTATATTTCTTGACCAACAACATTCGATAACTACACCAAGATTAGTTTCACATATTCTCTCTAGCTCACCATAAGCAGGAGTCTTCTCATCCAGTATACATACAAAGATTTGCAGGGTACCAGAACTACCCCGTGCAGAAATCTCCCTGGATGCTCTCGTACATGCAATAGTTATGCATCACTCAAGTTGCAGACCTTCAAGCTCTTCACTCCTACCATAGTAAGAGGAAACCATAGTTGTGGATGCCATGCTCATGCCCAGTTCTTGACATCTATGAGATAAGGCATCAATTATATCATCTGCTAGCCAAGACACACTTCTATCCCAACTGATAAATGCCCATTAATCAACAGTTCCACCTTTAACCAAGCATGACTCATTCATGTTTCATGTGCCAAACCTGGGAACAAGTGCTTCCACTCTCTCTCTTTTTTTTTTTGTGGAACAATGTCATCAAACAAGAAGATAGATGTTAGTATCAGAAAAAATAGTTGACATATGTCAATGTGCTCTTGTGCATGGGACTCTCCAATGTGTCTATGCACGGCCCTGTAATGTGGCCCTATATTAATGCATACTTTGGAAATGCATAACCTGAATGGTGCAAAAGACCGGATTGTGCAAGGAGCACATGGTGTTCGCTTGTCGAGGCTTTTCGATGTTATTTGCGGATGTTGATGCCATCTATCATGGAGGTATCCATTGGATCTTGAGATGACAACTGATCCTTCCTCCTTATAGGGATCCATTTTAGAACAGCATTTGGCACTGTAGAGATCACTTCAGGCGTCTTCCTCTTTGGATGATTTCTGAACTGTGGTATCCAATGTGCTACTTGTACTTTTGGCTTCCAAACCCATAGACTTTTTGCACGTCTTCCTACTATTGTTGAAGAGCTGATTTGATCTTCTTTTGGTCTCTGTACGTGGTTCTTACCCTTTCCTCTTTTTGGCTTCGTTGTTGAGACCTTTCGCATGTGGGAGAACATAGGTTGTTGTGGATGTAAGAGCTTCTTAGGTACCCACATCTGTAATCGCCCTTGTTGAGCTGCAGCTAATTTCTTAGGCACCCAAACTTGTTGGATACCTTGTGATTGAGCTTGTTCGAGCTAGTCCCTTTGTCTTCTGGCCTGGTTGGCTTGCCTGGATGGGCTTTGTGGGGGCAAGGCTGGTGGTTGCTCTCCTTTGCGTACCCAGATCTGTTTCATACTCGGAACTGCTTTCTTGTCGAATGGTGTCTTTCTATTTGATGTAGCAGTTGTCGTGAACGGTTGTGTTTGCCTGTGTGGTGGACTCACTACTGTGGCTACTTGATTCTTTGGAGAAGAAGAAAGATCCACCCACCTTCGAACCTGTTCTTCCACGATTGACTCCTTCTGCATCATAGAGCTTTTGACACATACAACATCTTCTTCCATATGATTAGTCTTAGAAGAACTACAAGATGTGACATCTAGATTTGTGAGCATGCCATTTTCTAGTTCTAATGTAAAGCATTGTCCCTGGACCCAAACTTGAAGAAGTTGACTTCTTAGGTTTAAGTTGACTGCATTGTCATAAATCCAATCTTGTCCTAAGACAAGTGGTTCTGTAAGGTTCTCATGTTGACACACTAGCACTTTGAATTTCATTGGAACATCTTGCAGGTAGATGGGAAGCTCCACCTCGCCCAAACAAGGGGTTTCCACACCTCCCAATCCTATGAGATAAGCTTCTATGGGATTGATGTTCAACTGCAAGTTTTGGCAGTAGGATAGTCTAACTGCACTACTTGCTGCACCTGAGTCAATCAATGCTTTCACAGTCCTTGCATCCTTTCCTTGTCCTATCTCTATGGTCACAAAGGGTCTTCGGTCAATGACTTGAGAAGTCACTATGCCTGACTTTTGGCACATATCCATGTGATATTTTGGGGCTTTTGAGTTGACATCTAGGCCTAGTCGCCTTAACTTATTTCGCCTTATGCGCTCTCTAGCCTCAGCTTGTGCTTCTTCTCTCACCCTTAACTCCTCTTCTTTTCGCTTTTTAGTAGTGTTGAGTCTCGTAAGCATATCCTCTGTAAGAGGTTCTTGGTATAACTTGACTCTACAACCACTGATATAGTTTGGCAAGATGTCTCCTTCTAGAGTGGCCAACTGAACTGCACCGCTAGTGGAAATTCTATTAATGATCATGGGTCCATATCCGCGCGCACGTTTCTTGGAGCAAATTTGTGATCTTGTCGGTTATGGCTTTGTTGTCTCTCTTTACCTTCTTGCTGTTATATTCATATTGGTCTGCGTATGTCGATAATGAGAAGTGTGTGTGGCTGTAATGATATGTACCTGTTAAGAGAGAACCATGCTCTTGTTAACATTGGTGCCATCTATGGGAATCAACAATAGCACCTTGAGTGGCTCACAACAACAGCAACCAACACCACCACAGCCGCAACCACAATTTAAGCAACAACAACAACAGCAGCCACAACCAATCGTTCCACATCGACCGGTCCCAACCGGAGTGACCTATACAAAATTCGGTGGATTTCCGGGGGATGATCTCGACGCACATGTTCACACATTCAAAATTTGCTATGCAGTGTTGAACCATCCACCAGATCTCGCGTATAAGGCCATAGTGTTTCAGGCCACATTGGATAATGAAGCAGCAAGGTGGTTGACAGAATACGATATTAATCATTTTGGTAATTATGATGATATGAAGGACGCATTCCTGTAGAGGTTTCGTCTCAAGAAGAACCCTGCAGAAATTTTTGAATATTTGCAAAACAATCGACAGAAACCACACCAGAGTGTTCAGGAGTATGCGACATTGTTCAGAACTCATTTGCGGCAGTTGCCTCCGGCGCATGCCAACCTACCAGATCATGTCATAACACAATGGTTCATTAACGGATTGAATCCACATTTAAAACAAATTATGATCATTCGTTGTGTGGGCAGAATGACATTGGATGCTGTCATTGCAATGGCTTTACAATTGGAGGATTTACAAAAGATTTGGAATGGTTGAAAGCAAGTAAGAATGTAACAGAGGATCCGTCCAAACAAGTGTATTGTACTAAGTGTAAGAATCCCGATCACACCAGTTCCACATGTGCTCTCAACCAAATGTACTCTGCCATCTGTAACATGATAGGGCACTCAACAGAAACCTATGCATATAATGCAAAGGTGCAGGGTAGAGCGGTAGTAAACACCATAATATAGGAACCGGGTCAGCCAGCCACCCATTACGTACCACCACAGTTGCGGACCAATCAGCAGTAGGGATATAGGAATTATCAAGGACCGCGAAGTAACAATTTCAATCAAAATCGATGGCAGGCGGGTACATTGGTGGAAGGTACCTCTCTCCCACCCCCTTGATATCATTTTTGCGACAAAGTTGGCCATATTTGTAGATTTTGTAAAGAAGCCGCAGAGTACGACAAAAGAAAGAAGGAAAGACAAAATCTGATGACAAATATGGTTTATATTTCCCCAGTGGATTCCCAAGAAGCCATAGTACAAACAAGATCGAGAAAACAGTTGCAACCGATAGCTAAAGTTTTCGAGCCCGAAATTCGTGAGCAACAGCGGATGTTTGCAAAGGCTAGTCAATGGACAACTAAGGAGCCAATGGTATTCCCTGATCCAGTTTCAGTAAGACAGGTTCCTCTGCCAAATACAAGATCAAATGCACAGAATTCGGCCCTGACCACATCAGAATCACCATCAGAGTCGGTTATAACCACAAGACAAACAGACCAGGTATGGGACGTGATCTCTAAGGCTTCAATCACACTCCCTTTGGGACAGTTGCTTGCCCTAGTTCCTAGTGTACGACAACAATTCCAACAGCACGTCAGCTCGGGACCTTCTTGTACTCCGGCAACTGCGACCATACAACTCGAGCTAGATTCTACGGTGGATCATACAGTACCTTTGATTACAGTGTGGTATAAAAACCACAAGATCACCCAAGTTTTAATTGATGGAGGGTCAGATGTGAATATTGCAACAGCTTCCCTCTGTAAGAAATTAGGTTGGACCCAAATTGAACCAGTGCAGTTCTTTGTGCGAATCGCAGACCAATCCAGAGTCCATCCGGTGGGACTAGTACGTAATATTCCTATTACCTTGCAGGGAACTACATTCAAAATGACTTTTGTAGTCCTGGAGTTACCTGAATCTAGCCTCGACTACAATTTACTTTTCGGTCGACCATGGCTCAAGCAAGCCAAAGTCGTGGAGGATTAGTAAGCTCAAGAGTTAATTTTCAAAGACAATCACCGGAAATATGTAGTTACATTGGATGCTATGCAACCCTGTGATCTACACGCATGACCATATGTAGCAGAGCCAGTCCATATGTTGGATGGGCTATCTGATGATGAGGAGGAGGCTTTCCTCAAGACAAATAAGGACCTTATCCCATTAGGTACTGTAGACTTACAGTCGGTAGCAGATAAGTGGAGTCCGGCAACGTGTACGGTCGTGCCAATGACCGGAGAAGCAGAAGCAGATGATGACATACCTATGGATGAAGCGGCCTTACAACAACTGTTGCAGGTAGCTAATGAATTGGCCAAGCCTCGACAGTTTTATGTACCAGAGGATCAATTGGTAACGTACAACTTGGGCGACATGGTTAACCCGAGGCTCGTCAAAATTAAGGCAGGATTAGCAGAGAAATTCCAAGAAGATTTGGTACAACTCTTGCGTGAGTTCTCAGATGTCTTCGCTTGGGATTACAAAGATATGAAAGGTCTTGACCCATGAATTTATCAACACCGGGTGGTGCTGAAGCCAGATGCGCAACCCTTCAAGCAAGCCAGCTATCGGATGAATTCACATTATGCAGCCCAGGTAAAAGCAGAGTTAGATCGCTTGCTGAAGGTTGGATTCATTGTTCCCATTGAACATGCAGAGTGGATCTCACCAATAGTGATAGTGCCGAAGAAAAATAAACAGTTACGCATTTGTGTCAATTACCGGAAGCTTAACGCAGCCACCGTACCGGATCCATTCCCTCTTCCTTTTCTAGAATCGAAAACATAGAGTACACAGAGCTCGCAAACACACAAACACAATAGCGATTATTAGTGGAAAGAACAAGATTAAGTAAGAGCACGGGAAACATTAGGTAGCAAGAACCCTAATCATAATGCAGTATTGGAGAGATATCTTTCATAATTGCAGCATGCATGCATGAACAGAAGCAGTGACACAGCGATGGCAATTAATCATGATTAATTCAGCAAAACGGCAGGATTACGACAAATGGTCAACCTAAATACAAGGAGCAAAAAAAGGGAAAGAAAAAGAAAAAGGATTGAATACACCTCAGTGTTGCGAACATTTGTTTTATGTAGGGTACAAGTTTCAAATTATGTAAATACCTTTGGGAAGTCTTCAAATACTTCAAGAAGGCTCATATTATTCATAAAATGTAGCAAAAATACCACGTGAGTTCTAGAACATGGTGAGTCAAATTAGTGAGTCACAAGGGAGCTTCAGTGGTGTCCTAGTGGAAGGTCGATGTGGCTAGTTCTCAAAGTCCATCAATACTTTGCTTATTTGAGCACTTGAGTCATGTAATACCTCCATCCAAGTGTCTACCACGAATTTAGATGTATTAGGAAGTTTTTAGATTAGTTTCCCATGTTGGAGTTTATTGATCTCCAAAGTACAGCTAGAAGTAGGTGAAACCCAACAGGACCTAGTTGACTTTTTCACAAACTTGTATGCACAGACCAATTTTCTTGCAGAGCAAATTTCTCTTTACTCACTTGGAATTTTCCAAAACTGTTTCACACACATAAACTAGACTCTAAGAGCTTTCCAACAAGATATAGAACACCTCAAATGGATAAATACACAATGAGCTATGACCTCTGCAATATGCAGCTTTAATGGAGACCTTGAAACAGAGATGAACCTGAGGACACACATCACTTGCAGAGACTACTGCTCTTAACTCACAACTCCAATGACTTTGAAACTTTCCAGAATACAAGTAGACTTAAAGATCTTTCTAACAAGCCAAAGAACACATGATTTGGATACATACACAAGGATATATGACCTCTGCAAATTTGAGGTTTAATGGAGACCTTCAGCATGGATAAAAAACAGAGAACACACACTACTTGCAGAGAGTATTGCTCTCAGCTCACAAATCCAATGATTATGAAAATACAGGAAGAAAGTAGACAGTAAGAGCTTTCCAATGAGCTATCAAACATGTAATTTGGATATATAATGAGGGAGATACAAGCTCTGCAATCTCTGCATACAAAACTACAGCAGTGTAGAGATACACATATGACTCTCTTGGACATCCCACAAGATCACGACTTTTCTCCTCTTTTTATAGCATGGGAAACTAATCTAAAACCTTCCTAATACATCTAAATTCGTGGTAGACACTTGGATGGAGGTATTACATGACTCAAGTGCTCAAATAAGCAAAGTATTGATGGACTTTGAGAACTAGCCACATCGACCTTCCACTAGGACACCACTGAAGCTCCCTTGTGACTCACTAATTTGACTCACCATGTTCTAGAACTCACGTGGTATTTTTGCTACATTTTATGAATAATATGAGCCTTCTTGAAGTATTTGAAGACTTCCCAAAGATATTTACATAATTTGAAACTTGTACCCTACATAAAACAAATGTTCGCAACATTCTTCCCCTCAAGTTTCAAAGGGTATTTCCTTCATGCCAAGAATATAGTTGAATCTTTGAAGCTTTGGTCCATCCAAGGATTTGGTGAAGATATCTGCAACTTGATCCTTTGTTCCAACAAAAGAAACCTGCACTTCATTGTTCATGGCCTTCTCTCGAACATAATGATAGTGAACCTCTATATGCTTTGTTCTAGCATGAAAAATAGGATTTGAGGTCATATGAATGCTGCTCAAGTTATCCCCATATATCAGTGGTACATCAACCTGCACATTCAAGTCATGAAACAACTTTTTAAACCACATAACCTCAATAGTAGCCAATGCTAAACCTCTATACTCAGCCTCTGTAGAAGATAAAGCAACTGTAGGCTGTTTCTTTGAACTCCATGTTAATGTCTTGTTTCCTGCTATTACCACATATCCACTTGTGGATCTTCTGTCATCTTTGCTTCCAGCCCAATCTGCATCACTAAAGACTTTAAGAGTTAGATCAGCATCATGACTATAAAATAATCCTTCGTTCATGGTACCTTTCAAATATCTAAGCACTCTTTTCGCTGCATGCATATGAGGTACTCTAGGTTCATGCATAAACTGTGACAATACTCCCACTGCATAACATATATCAGGTCTAGTTTTTGTTGCATAAATCAAAGATCCTACCATGGATCTATATACATTCATATCATGCAACTCATCACCTTCCTTTGCGCTTAGCTTTACATTACATTCCATTGGAGTAGAAACAAATTTACATTCCTGCATACCAAACCTTTTCAGCATATCACATATATACTTTCTTTGTATCAACCACATACCTTCATCGCTATACACAATTTCAATCCCAAGAAAGTATCTGAGCAAACCAAGATCTGAAATTTTAAATTCCTTTCCCAAATTACCTTTTATCTCATCAATTGCTTTTGCATCATTCCCTGTAATCAACAAGTCATCCACATAAATGCATACATAGACACACATGCCATCTACATGTTTTACATAAAGTGAAGGATCAGCATGACTCGCTGTGTATCCTTGCAGCATAAGATACTTTACCAACCTTGCATTCCATGCCCTTGGTGCCTGCTTAAGACCATACAATGCCTTCTTTAACCTGCATACATGATTAGGACATTTTGCATCCACATAACCATCTGGTTGTGACATATACACTTCTTCATTTAACTCACCATTAAGAAAGGCATTCTTTATATCGAGTTGATATATATTCCACCTTTTACTTGCAGCTAAAGCCAACAAAGTTCTCACCGTTGCCATATTTGCTACTGGACTAAATGTTTCCTCATAGTCCACACCTTGAGTTTGATTATATCCTTTTGCTACAAGTCTAGCCTTATATCTAGACACACTACCATCACTATTTCTTTTAATCTTAAAAACCCACTTGCAACCAATTACCTTTTGCTTTGGTGTACTTGGAACTAAATTCCAAGTCTTGTTATCCTGTAGTGCTTCCATTTCTTCTCTCATTGCTTTCTCCCACTTTTCATCTCCTTTGGCCTCATCATAACATGTGGGTTCATTTTCCTGCTCAACTTTTGTCATAAAAGCATAATGAGTATTCATGAAATATTCATAAGTATACCTTTGAGGTTGCTTACTTACTCTTGAAGTTCTTCTTACCTCCAATGTAGATGCTCTTCCTTTCTTATTAGGAACCTTTGATGATTCTCCATACTCACATACATCACTAATTTCCTCTCCTTCATCATTAACTTCAACAAGTTTGAGTTTACCTTTACTTTTAACACTTGGAGGTGACTCTTGCCTTAATCTTCCATTGAAAGGTGATCCTCTTTCTTCATCTAAACCACTCCTTTCATCATTTAAACTTCCTGATGGCTGAACTATGCATTCATCTCCTTCAACCACACCTTCTTCATTTTCATCCATGACCTGCAAACAATTCTTATCTGCATACCATGAAAGTGATTCATCAAAGTTTACATCTCTTGACACAACAACCTTATTGGTATGAGGATTATAGCATCTATATCCTCTTTGAGTATCTGCATAACCAATAAATATACATTTTTCTGATTTCGCATCAAGTTTAGATCTCACCTCACTAGGTACATGTACATAACATACACAGCCAAATACTTTCAAATGACTTACACTTGGTTTCCTTCCATGCCATACCTCATATGGTGTCAAATGATGAACTCCAGCAGTCGGAACTCTATTCATAATGTAAACACTTGTGCTAACAGCTTCAGCCCAAAAATAATTAGGCAAACACATATCATTAAGCATGCTTCTAGATGCTTCTGCTATGATTCTGTTTCTTCTTTCTGCGACTCCATTTTGTTGTGGAGTATACCTGCATGTAACTTCTCTTTTGATACCTTCATCATACAAAAAATCAGTAAAAGCTTGAGAGAAATACTCTCCTCCTCCATCGGATCTTAGCTTCTTAATATACCTTCCTGTTTGCTTTTCGACATATGATTTGAACTTCTTGAAACAATCAAAGACCTCACTCTTATGTTTAATAAAATACACAAATGTCATTCTACTATGATCGTCAATAAATGATACATAGTACTTATTACCAACCAAGGATGCCTCTTTAGTAGGTCCCCACACATCTGTGTGTATGAGATCTAGTAAACCATCACTTACATAGCTTGAATGCTTGAAAGGTTGTCTACTCTGCTTACCCATTTGACATGCTTCACAAAGATGCACCATATGTTGCTTAGTAAGATCAGGTAATCCTTCAACAATCCTCTTCTTTGATAGCTCCTTTAACCTGTGTACATTCATATGTCCAATCCTTTTGTGCCATAGATCAAGCTCTGCTATTCGATGCATACCATAAGACAAATAGTTTGTATGATTTGGGTTTACCTTGAATGTAAACAATCTACCTTGTTTTTGACCTCTAGCAATTAACCTCCTTTGCTTTGGATCCTCAATGAAGCAACCTGCATGATTAAATCTCACTTGTAGACCTTTTTCTACCATTTGACCAACCGACATCAAATTCTTAGTGATCGTTGGCACATAAAGTACATCCTTCAAGCAATTTGTCTTGCTCTTATCCTGCATAACAACATCTCCAACCTGCATAATCTTATGTGTTGTATCATCGCCTGTTTCAACATGACCTTTACATGACAGATTATGCATATTAGAAAACCATGAAGCATCATGAGACATGTGATTAGAACAACCACTATCTACATACCATACATCGCTATTGCAATTCATCTTAGTTTCTACATTCATCATAAGAAGAGAATCATAATCATCACTTTTACCTTCAACTGCATAATTTCCTTGTTGTTTACCTCTTCTTGAATAGCCTCCTCTTCGATTACCACCTTGATTATTTTCATTTTGATAACAATCTTTGGCATAGTGTCCATACCTTCCACATATATAGCAATTGTTCTTATTATCTTCACTCCTTTGTCTTTGGTTGTAGTTGTAGTAGCCTCTCGTACCTCTAGCGCTTGATCTTCCTCTTCCTCTTGTGTTGAAGAAGCCACTTGAAGTCCTTTGATCATCGCTCCTTCTTCCTCGACCTCTATTTGAACCTCTTCCACCTCTGTTTCCACCTCTTGATGATCCTACATAAAGAGCTTGTCCTTGAGATCCTTTTTGATTTGAAGTAGAACCATTTAGATTCATCTCCTCCGTGACCATAAGGGCAATAAGTTGATCAAAATCTGGTAATTCTCCTCTGACATAAACTGAAGTAATGAAGGGTTTCCATCTCTCATCATCTTTGAGTCCGTTGAGAGTATGTGCAACCAAGTCATCGTCCTCCACATGAGCTTGAATTGATCCTAGTTGATCTGCAATCTCTTTAACTTTCAATATGTAATCATTGACCGATGTCCTTGTATCTTTCTTTATGTTATTCAACTCATTTTTGAGTTGAATCTTCCTTGCTCTTGTACCTGTAGCATACAACCTTTCCAATGCAAGCCAAACATCTCTACTTGTGTCTAGATCTTGTATGTGTCCTACCATTGAATCTTGAATATTTTGTGATAAAATGAATATAACCCTTTTGTCTCTCTCATTCCAAAGTCTAAACTCCCTCAATTGTTGCTGAGTTGGGTCCTCTGGTAATGTGGGTTTGATATCTGTGCCGTCAATCAAACCATACAAGCCTCTACCTTGCAAGTATGCTGTGATTCTAAACTTCCATGCTTGATAATTGGTCTTATCAAGCTTCTCTATTTGTGCATGTTGGTCTCCCATAATACAAATGCTAAGCTTCCTCCTTTAAGCCTCCTTTCCAATGTGTGTGATGAGAAGAAATATAATATTTACCTTGTAAATGAGGTATGTGCACCTTTCTTTGCTTGGATGTTGCTTCAGATGCCTCCTTGCAATCTTCTTCTACCTTTGTGTAGTGTTGATGATGAACTGCTTCCTTGATAGCTTCAAATTCTTCCTCAAGGTATGATAACCTTCTCCAAGCCTCCAAGTACTTGCTCTGATACCAATGTTGGAGTTTATTGATCTCCAAAGTACAGCTAGAAGTAGGTGAAACCCAACAGGACCTAGTTGACTTTTTCACAAACTTGTATGCACAGACCAATTTTCTTGCAGAGCAAATTTCTCTTTACTCACTTGGAATTTTCCAAAACTGTTTCACACACATAAACTAGACTCTAAGAGCTTTCCAACAAGATATAGAACACCTCAAATGGATAAATACACAATGAGCTATGACCTCTGCAATATGCAGCTTTAATGGAGACCTTGAAACAGAGATGAACCTGAGGACACACATCACTTGCAGAGACTACTGCTCTTAACTCACAACTCCAATGACTTTGAAACTTTCCAGAATACAAGTAGACTTAAAGATCTTTCTAACAAGCCAAAGAACACATGATTTGGATACATACACAAGGATATATGACCTCTGCAAGTTTGAGGTTTAATGGAGACCTTCAGCATGGATAAAAAACAGAGAACACACACTACTTGCAGAGAGTATTGCTCTCAGCTCACAAATCCAATGATTATGAAAATTTACAGGAAGAAAGTAGACAGTAAGAGCTTTCCAATGAGCTATCAAACATGTAATTTGGATATATAATGAGGGAGATACAAGCTCTGCAATCTCTGCATACAAAACTACAGCAGTGTAGAGATACACATATGACTCTCTTGGACATCCCACAAGATCACGACTTTTCTCCTCTTTTTATAGCATGGGAAACTAATCTAAAACCTTCCTAATACATCTAAATTCGTGGTAGACACTTGGATGGAGGTATTACATGACTCAAGTGCTCAAATAAGCAAAGTATTGATGGACTTTGAGAACTAGCCACATCGACCTTCCACTAGGACACCACTGAAGCTCCCTTGTGACTCACTAATTTGACTCACCATGTTCTAGAACTCACGTGGTATTTTTGCTACATTTTATGAATAATATGAGCCTTCTTGAAGTATTTGAAGACTTCCCAAAGATATTTACATAATTTGAAACTTGTACCCTACATAAAACAAATGTTCGCAACATCCCATGCTATAAAAAGAGGAGAAAAGTCGTGATCTTGTGGGATGTCCAAGAGAGTCATATGTGTATCTCTACACTGCTGTAGTTTTGTATGCAGAGATTGCAGAGCTTGTATCTCCCTCATTATATATCCAAATTACATGTTTGATAGCTCATTGGAAAGCTCTTACTGTCTACTTTTTTCCTGTAAATTTTCATAATCATTGGATTTGTGAGCTGAGAGCAATACTCTCTGCAAGTAGTGTGTGTTCTCTGTTTTTTATCCCTGCTGAAGGTCTCCATTAAACCTCAAACTTGCAGAGGTCATATCTCCTTGTGTATGTATCCAAATCATGTGTTCTTTGGCTTGTTAGAAAGCTCTTTGAGTCTACTTGTATTCTGGAAATTTTCAAAGTCATTGGAGTTGTGAGTTAAGAGCAGTAGTCTCTGCAAGTGATGTGTGTCCTCAGGTTCATCTCTGTTTCAAGGTCTCCATTAAAGCTGCATATTGCAGAGGTCATAGCTCATTGTGTATTTATCCATTTGAGGTGTTCTATATCTTGTTGGAAAGCTCTTAGAGTCTACTTTATGTGTGTGAAACAGTTTTGGAAAATTCCAAGTGAGTAAAGAGAAATTTGCTCTGCAAGAAAATTGGTCTGTGCATACAAGTTTGTGAAAAAGTCAACTAGGTCCTGTTGGGTTTCACCTACTTCTAGCTGTACTTTGGAGATCAATAAACTCCAACATTGGTATCAGAGCAAGTACTTGGAGGCTTGGAGAAGGTTATCATACCTTGACGAAGAATTTGAAGCTATCAAGGAAGCAGTTCATCATCAACACTACACAAAGGTAGAAGAAGATTGCAAGGAGGCATCTGAAGCAACATCCAAGCAAAGAAAGGTGCACATACCTCATTTACAAGGTAAATATTATATTTCTTCTCATCACACACATTGGAAAGGAGGCTTAAAGGAGGAAGCTTAGCATTTGTATTATGGGAGACCAACATGCACAAATAGAGAAGCTTGATAAGACCAATTATCAAGCATGGAAGTTTAGAATCACAGCATACTTGCAAGGTAGAGGCTTGTATGGTTTGATTGACGGCACAGATATCAAACCCACATTACCAGAGGACCCAAATCAGCAACAATTGAGGGAGTTTAGACTTTGGAATGAGAGAGACAAACGGGTTATATTCATTTTATCACAAAATATTCAAGATTCAATGGTAGGACACATACAAGATCTAGACACAAGTAGAGATGTTTGGCTTGCATTGGAAAGGTTGTATGCTACAGGTACAAGAGCAAGGAAGATTCAACTCAAAAATGAGTTGAATAACATAAAGAAAGATACAAGGACATCGGTCAATGATTACATATTGAAAGTTAAAGAGATTGCAGATCAACTAGGATCAATTCAAGCTCATGTGGAGGACGACGACTTGGTTGCACATACTCTCAACGGACTCAAAGATGATGAGAGATGGAAACCCTTCATTACTTCAGTTTATGTCAGAGGAGAATTACCAGATTTTGATCAACTTATTGCCCTTATGGTCACGGAGGAGATGAATCTAAATGGTTCTACTTCAAATCAAAAAGGATCTCAAGGACAAGCTCTTTATGTAGGATCATCAAGAGGTGGAAACAGAGGTGGAAGAGGTTCAAATAGAGGTCGAGGAAGAAGGAGCGATGATCAAAGGACTTCAAGTGGCTTCTTCAACACAAGAGGAAGAGGAAGATCAAGCGCTAGAGGTACGAGAGGCTACTACAACTACAACCAAAGACAAAGGAGTGAAGATAATAAGAACAATTGCTATATATGTGGAAGGTATGGACACTATGCCAAAGATTGTTATCAAAATGAAAATAATCAAGGTGGTAATCGAAGAGGAGGCTATTCAAGAAGAGGTAAACAACAAGGAAATTATGCAGTTGAAGGTAAAAGTGATGATTATGATTCTCTTCTTATGATGAATGTAGAAACTAAGATGAATTGCAATAGCGATGTATGGTATGTAGATAGTGGTTGTTCCAATCACATGTCTCATGATGCTTCATGGTTTTCTAATATGCATAATCCGTCATGTAAAGGTCATGTTGAAACAGGCGATGATACAACACATAAGATTATGCAGGTTGGAGATGTTGTTATGCAGGATAAGAGCAAGACAAATTGCTTGAAGGATGTACTTTATGTGCCAACGATCACTAAGAATTTGATGTCGGTTGGTCAAATGGTAGAAAAAGGTCTACAAGTGAGATTTAATCATGCAGGTTGCTTCATTGAGGATCCAAAGCAAAGGAGGTTAATTGCTAGAGGTCAAAAACAAGGTAGATTGTTTACATTCAAGGTAAACCCAAATCATACAAACTATTTCTCTTATGGTATGCATCGAATAGCAGAGCTTGATCTATGGCACAAAAGGATTGGACACATGAATGTACACAGGTTAAAGGAGCTATCAAAGAAAAGGATTGTTGAAGGATTACCTGATCTTACTAAGCAACATATGGTGCATCTTTGTGAAGCATGTCAAATGGGTAAGCAGAGTAGACAACCTTTCAAGCATTCAAGCTATGTAAGTGATGGTTTACTAGATCTCATACACACAGATGTGTGGGGACCTACTAAAGAGGCATCCTTGGTTGGTAATAAGTACTATGTATCATTCATTGACGATCATAGTAGAATGACATTTGTGTATTTTATTAAACATAAGAGTGAGGTCTTTGATTGTTTCAAGAAGTTCAAATCATATGTCGAAAAGCAAACAGGAAGGTATATTAAGAAGCTAAGATCCGATGGAGGAGGAGAGTATTTCTCTCAAGCTTTTACTGATTTTTTGTATGATGAAGGTATCAAAAGAGAAGTTACATGCAGGTATACTCCACAACAAAATGGAGTCGCAGAAAGAAGAAACAGAATCATAGCAGAAGCATCTAGAAGCATGCTTAATGATATGTGTTTGCCTAATTATTTTTGGGCTGAAGCTGTTAGCACAAGTGTTTACATTATGAATAGAGTTCCGACTGCTGGAGTTCATCAGTTGACACCATATGAGGTATGGCATGGAAGGAAACCAAGTGTAAGTCATTTGAAAGTATTTGGTTGTGTATGTTATGTACATGTACCTAGTGAGGTGAGATCTAAACTTGATGCGAAATCAGAAAAATGTATATTTATTGGTTATGCAGATACTCAAAGAGGATATAGATGCTATAATCCTCATACCAATAAGGTTGTTGTGTCAAGAGATGTAAACTTTGATGAATCACTTTCATGGTATGCAGATAAGAATTGTTTGCAGGTCATGGATGAAAATGAAGAAGGTGTGGTTGAAGGAGATGAATGCATAGTTCAGCCATCAGAAAGTTTAAATGATGAAAGGAGTGGTTTAGATGAAGAAAGAGGATCACCTTTCAATGGAAGATTAAGGCAAGAGTCACCTCCAAGTGTTAAAAGTAAAGGTAAACTCAAACTTGTTGAAGTTAATGATGAAGGAGAGGAAATTAGTGATGTATGTGAGTATGGAGAATCATCAAAGGTTCCTAATAAGAAAGGAAGAGCATCTACATTGGAGGTAAGAAGAACTTCAAGAGTAAGTAAGCAACCTCAAAGGTATACTTATGAATATTTCATGAATACTCATTATGCTTTTATGACAAAAGTTGAGCAGGAAAATGAACCCACATGTTATGATGAGGCCAAAGGAGATGAAAAGTGGGAGAAAGCAATGAGAGAAGAAATGGAAGCACTACAGGATAACAAGACTTGGAATTTAGTTCCAAGTACACCAAAGCAAAAGGTAATTGGTTGCAAGTGGGTTTTTAAGATTAAAAGAAATAGTGATGGTAGTGTGTCTAGATATAAGGCTAGACTTGTAGCAAAAGGATATAATCAAACTCAAGGTGTGGACTATGAGGAAACATTTAGTCCAGTAGCAAATATGGCAACGGTGAGAACTTTGTTGGCTTTAGCTGCAAGTAAAAGGTGGAATATATATCAACTCGATATAAAGAATGCCTTTCTTAATGGTGAGTTAAATGAAGAAGTGTATATGTCACAACCAGATGGTTATGTGGATGCAAAATGTCCTAATCATGTATGCAGGTTAAAGAAGGCATTGTATGGTCTTAAGCAGGCACCAAGGGCATGGAATGCAAGGTTGGTAAAGTATCTTATGCTGCAAGGATACACAGCGAGTCATGCTGATCCTTCACTTTATGTAAAACATGTAGATGGCATGTGTGTCTATGTATGCATTTATGTGGATGACTTGTTGATTACAGGGAATGATGCAAAAGCAATTGATGAGATAAAAGGTAATTTGGGAAAGGAATTTAAAATTTCAGATCTTGGTTTGCTCAGATACTTTCTTGGGATTGAAATTGTGTATAGCGATGAAGGTATGTGGTTGATACAAAGAAAGTATATATGTGATATGCTGAAAAGGTTTGGTATGCAGGAATGTAAATTTGTTTCTACTCCAATGGAATGTAATGTAAAGCTAAGCGCAAAGGAAGGTGATGAGTTGCATGATATGAATGTATATAGATCCATGGTAGGATCTTTGATTTATGCAACAAAAACTAGACCTGATATATGTTATGCAGTGGGAGTATTGTCACAGTTTATGCATGAACCTAGAGTACCTCATATGCATGCAGCGAAAAGAGTGCTTAGATATTTGAAAGGTACCATGAACGAAGGATTATTTTATAGTCATGATGTTGATCTAACTCTTAAAGTCTTTAGTGATGCAGATTGGGCTGGAAGCAAAGATGACAGAAGATCCACAAGTGGATATGTGGTAATAGCAGGAAACAAGACATTAACATGGAGTTCAAAGAAACAGCCTACAGTTGCTTTATCTTCTACAGAGGCTGAGTATAGAGGTTTAGCATTGGCTACTACTGAGGTTATGTGGTTTAAAAAGTTGTTTCATGACTTGAATGTGCAGGTTGATGTACCACTGATATATGGGGATAACTTGAGCAGCATTCATATGACCTCAAATCCTATTTTTCATGCTAGAACAAAGCATATAGAGGTTCACTATCATTATGTTCGAGAGAAGGCCATGAACAATGAAGTGCAGGTTTCTTTTGTTGGAACAAAGGATCAAGTTGCAGATATCTTCACCAAATCCTTGGATGGACCAAAGCTTCAAAGATTCAACTATATTCTTGGCATGAAGGAAATACCCTTTGAAACTTGAGGGGGAGAATGTTGCGAACATTTGTTTTATGTAGGGTACAAGTTTCAAATTATGTAAATACCTTTGGGAAGTCTTCAAATACTTCAAGAAGGCTCATATTATTCATAAAATGTAGCAAAAATACCACGTGAGTTCTAGAACATGGTGAGTCAAATTAGTGAGTCACAAGGGAGCTTCAGTGGTGTCCTAGTGGAAGGTCGATGTGGCTAGTTCTCAAAGTCCATCAATACTTTGCTTATTTGAGCACTTGAGTCATGTAATACCTCCATCCAAGTGTCTACCACGAATTTAGATGTATTAGGAAGTTTTTAGATTAGTTTCCCATGCTATAAAAAGAGGAGAAAAGTCGTGATCTTGTGGGATGTCCAAGAGAGTCATATGTGTATCTCTACACTGCTGTAGTTTTGTATGCAGAGATTGCAGAGCTTGTATCTCCCTCATTATATATCCAAATTACATGTTTGATAGCTCATTGGAAAGCTCTTACTGTCTACTTTCTTCCTGTAAATTTTCATAATCATTGGATTTGTGAGCTGAGAGCAATACTCTCTGCACGTAGTGTGTGTTCTCTGTTTTTTATCCCTGCTGAAGGTCTCCATTAAACCTCAAACTTGCAGAGGTCATATCTCCTTGTGTATGTATCCAAATCATGTGTTCTTTGGCTTGTTAGAAAGCTCTTTGAGTCTACTTGTATTCTGGAAATTTTCAAAGTCATTGGAGTTGTGAGTTAAGAGCAGTAGTCTCTGCAAGTGATGTGTGTCCTCAGGTTCATCTCTGTTTCAAGGTCTCCATTAAAGCTGCATATTGCAGAGGTCATAGCTCATTGTGTATTTATCCATTTGAGGTGTTCTATATCTTGTTGGAAAGCTCTTAGAGTCTACTTTATGTGTGTGAAACAGTTTTGGAAAATTCCAAGTGAGTAAAGAGAAATTTGCTCTGCAAGAAAATTGGTCTGTGCATACAAGTTTGTGAAAAAGTCAACTAGGTCCTGTTGGGTTTCACCTACTTCTAGCTGTACTTTGGAGATCAATAAACTCCAACACTCAGGAGTTACCAGACGCCTAGTGATAGGGATGGAGCTTAGAGCCATTAATTACTTTTGGAAGGAAAACACCTGTTAAGGTCGCCAACCGAAAAGTGGAGGGTCCCACTTGCTCAGCAATCCGGTATGGACCGAACCACCGTAACTTCAATTTTCCAGCAGATCTGTTGGCTTTAGCATTATAGAATAAAATGAGTTGGTCAATCGTAAAGACAGGGGTTTTGAGGAAACGATCATGAGTACGGGCTTGACGGAGCTGAACTTCTTGAAGAGTCATGAAGCTTTCCCAACATTGTTCATCCAATGATCAGAGCACATCCAACCGAAATGGAAAAGATTCTTTCGGTAGCAATTTTTGAGATAAGGCTACTCATAGACTCGGTACCACTACTTCCATTGGCGCAATAGCTCCAATCCATAAGCAAGTTTAAACGGAGTTGTTCCGGTTGCCACCTTGTACATGGTCCGGTAAGCCCACAATACTGCAGGTAAGAGTTGGTCCCAACGTTCCAGACACTCCAAGATCAGTTTCTGTAGAATATTCAATAGGGTCTTATTGGTACTCTCAGCCAAACCGTTCGCTCGAGGATAGTAAGGTGAGCTGAGCTTATGTAGAATCTGGAAAGTCTAAGTCAATACATGCATTAAGGTGTTTGCAAAATGTGTGGTCCATCACTATTTCCAGAGGTAATCCATATCGAGGGAAGACATCCTTCATCAAACATTTCGCCACCGAAACAGCTGTGGCAGAACGTAAAGCCCAAGCTTCCGCCCACCTATTGGCATAATTTGTATAGGTCAAAATATATCGATTGTTGGTGAGGATAGCTGGGGGTGAAATTGGGCCAATGAAATCTAAACCCCACTTCTGAAAGGGCTCCAATGGTAAAACCAGTTGGAGAGGAAAGAAATGGCGCTGCAAGGGCTGTCCAGACCGTTGACAAACATCACACTGCTGCACAAATTGAACAACATCTCGATACATGGTAGGCCACCATAGCCCGCTTTGCAAGATTTTGCGATGAGTGAGATCAGCGGTGAAGTGTCCTCCAGTGGGTGCTGAGTGAGCCATGGCAATAACTGATGCCGATTCATGTGGAGGGATACATCTGAGCAAGACACCAGTATGATCTATGTAATACAGTTGTCCCACAATCAACCGGAATCGTCAACTGTAAATTGCAAATTTTTGGCGTAGAGCAATAGGATTATTAGGAGGTAGACAACCCTCAGTGAGAAAAATCATTAATGTATCATAATATGTAGGGGCAACAGGAAGGTCTGTAGATTCTTCAGGAGTTGCCTCGGTGACATAAATAGCCGGCGTTGTGTCATCAACACCTATCGGAGACTCACCGGAATCAAGTCGAGATAAAAAGTCCGCTAAGACATGTGCCGTACTGGGTCGGTGAATAACTTCATAATCAAAATCCTGTAGTAATAAAACCCATCTTGCCAATTTGCCACTTAAATGTTGTTGTCGAACCAAATAGACGAGTGCGGCATGATCCACATGGAAAGTGAATTTGCATCCCAGCAAGTAATGTCAAAATTTCTTAACAGAGTATACCAAACCAAGACACTCGCGTTCTGTCACAGAGTAATTCCTTTCTGCAAGAGCTAATCTGCGGCTCGCATAGTACACAGGCCGAAACCATTTGTCAGTTTGTTGCATTAGCACACTGCCAATCGCTATGTCTGAAGCATCCACAAATACATGAAACAGACGTTCCCGATTAGGCGGTTGCAAGATCGGAGTGTACGTCAATAAGACCTTCAAATGATCAAATGCCATTTGACACTCATTAGTCCATTTATACTTCCGCGGGGTACTGGTCATAAGTTTGTTAAGTGGCGTCGCTAGATGAGCTAACCACCGTGATCTACCTGTATTCCTTGTTTAAAGATGATATGATTGAGCAGCTTTCCACAGGAGACCGCAAAAACTGATTTGGTAGGATTTAAACATAATCAATACTCCCGGCACTTTTCAAAGCAACACCGTAAATGATACAGGTGTGCTGAAGTGTCGCCAAACAATGAAAAATCATCCAAATAAACTTGCATAAATGTTGTCAGGTAAGGTGAGAACACTTCCTGCATACATCTTTGGAATGTGCTTAGGGCATTCCGTAAACCAAACCACATGACAGTGCAGGCATAGACACCCCAGTTGGTGATGAATGCTGTCTTTGGTATATCCTGTTCCGCCATCCTCACTTAATTGTATCCACTATAGCCATCCAGGAAGGAATACATTTACCATGGAAGCTCTGGCCAATATAGCAACCTTCCGTGCGGGACTCACTCTAGATGTGAGTGAGTACTTGCGCACTCGGGGATTGCTGACCTTCACTGAATTGCTTTGGCATTCAGTGGAGTGTCATCCGTTCAATGCGCAGATTATTTCTACCATTGCCGCCACACCTGCTACAAAGCAGTGTTGGCCGGTTACATGTTTAAACCCCCGTACTGTAGTTATGCTCAATACGTTTGTTTAGGGATTCTGCCTCCCTCAGGAAGGATTGGAGCATGGACCGCTCCTTCCTCTTGCCACCATGAAGGAACCATTTCCCCGGCACTTATCTAATGAGTTTGCCATCCTTTGTCGCCCCGAACCAGAGCGCACTGCTCTACAATTCCTTGTCGCCGCCCTGAATTTGCAAAAACGTACCTATGGTATATCCCGACCATTTTATTCCATGATAGATATGGCTTCCCGTGAACCTGTAAATTTCGCAGCCTTTTTCTTCCGGTGCATTCACCGTGAATGCGTGACGGTTACAAAGTAAATCGCAAAGAACGACATCCCTCGTACCCACTTACCCCATATTCTAACTTTCCTCTTTCCGGTGATCGAAGCCGCCCAACCACCTCTGCCTAGGACATTGGTAAGCATGGTGTGGGATTCGAGTCCACCTTGCATGCCAGTGTTAAAGTGGCACGTACGCGTTGGCATTTTATGGTTTTATTAAGGCTTAATTTGAAGGGTCTATGGAGGGTTGCAATGAAAAGGCATGAAACCCCGTGCAAATGGGTGTGACAAGTTGTATAAATATATCACTTGGTTTAATAAAAAGAGCGCGCACGTTTCTTGGAGCAAATCTATGATCTTGTTGGTTTTGGCTTTGTTGTCTCTCTTTACCTTCTTGCTGTTATATTCATATTGGTCTGTGTACGTTGATAATGAGAAGTGTGTGTGGCTCTAATGATATGTACCTGTTAAGAGAGAACCATGTTCTCGCTAACACTTGAAAGAGCCTAGACCCATAGAAGAGTGTGTGCGGACGTGCATTGACATAGAAGATAACTTGGGTGAGGAGTTAGGATTGTCCAAACTCTATAAGGATTCTGATAGTTCTACTAGTCACACTTCAAGAATTTCCACGGAAATAGATGAGATAGCTGAGCAAGTTGCCAAGAAGCTGGGAGTCCAAAATAGACAAACATAGAGAGTCATCTCATTGAACCGATGTTATACTTGCGGAGGGGACCACATGGCTAACGTATGCCCAAATCAAAACCAAAATATTAGAGAAAGGAATGCTCCATATTGCACTATTGAGAGAAAATACACGAACCACATGACTCAAGATTGTCCCTACAATAGGCAGGCTGTTAGACAAACTTATCAGCAACCTTACCAACAAGGTAGGTATCAGAACCAATACCAACAGACATAGTATAGACCACAACAACAATATCAGGCACCATATAGGCCACAACCAGTCTTGGGAAACCAACCACTAGCTCCTGCCAACGTGATTCCAGTCAAGTATGCTGCAGGAGAGGAAAATCCTAATAGAGCATTGGAGCCATTAACCCCATTGATACCATATAATGACTCTCATGCTCATAGCTCAGACTACTCCCATGAAGGTAGTCCACATGCTTATTACATAGAGTCACCTGAGCATAGTGAGATTTACTCGTATCCATATGAGGCACCACCTATGGAACAAAATTGGAAGCCCGAATACTCGAATGTCATGTATACAAATCCTAACCCTAGGCCCCAATTGAGACAAATGAGAACAAAAGCTCCTAGAGGACCATGTTTCAGATGTCAGGGAGACCATTTCATTTGTGAATGTCCCCACTCACCAACTCTAGGACAAGGACAAAACATCACAATACAAGCCTTTTGCCCTGAGTGCGGCAAAGACCATCTCTCGAGAGATTGTCCAAGGAACCCCTCTACTGCGCCCAAGGTCACGCCCATTGATGTGGTAGGCTTAGTGGTGGATTCAAGTGCTAGTAGCAGTAATGTGGCTCCTGTACAAGCAGTCACTAGGGCACAAGCCTTAAAACAGGATAAGCCAGCTGAACAATCAGAGTCAAGTGAATCAGGAGAGCCTAGCAAGTGGAAAACAAGAACATGGAAAGATACGAGAGAGAAGACCAATCGCAAGTGGAACAAAAAGTTATCAGAACTAGAAGAAAGCCTGAAAGAAGCGAAAACAAAAATAGACGACATTGCTTCTCAAAGCTCCTCGCATGCTGAAACTCCATCTACTCCACCTCATCCCACCCCACCACCCATTGTAAATAAGCATTTTGAAAGACCTGTAGAAGGGATAATTCTAACCACTTGTGGTGTAGAGTTTGAGCACACATTTGCTATATGTGACTTTAAGAAAAATAATGTTTATGAGATGATCCTAGGAAGACCCTTCCTACGACAATTGCAAATAGTACAGGATTGGGGAACCGACTCCTTGTACTTACAACACTTAGGGGTCACCACCAAGGTCAATTTGAAGGATTACTCCTTCAGAGATGTACCACCCCTACAGTGGAATCCTATCCACAAAGCGAAAGAAGATTCCATCTCTGTGCATTCTGAAAGTTCACCTGATCCATCATGGCTGTATGAAGATACTCATTTGTGGATGTGCAAGGTCGCAGAGGAAGAGGAAAAACGTTCAAAGGAAAGAGAAGAAGGAACTTCACCAGGAGATAGACCAGTTAGAGACCCAACCTACACACCGATGATCTTTCCAGATGAGGAATTTGAGCCTCATGGCTGGCCAGAAATCTTAGCCACCATCGACATTGCTGTCAATGAAGAACAATGGACACCTCATTGTGATGAGGAGGGTTATGATATTTCAGTGTTCATGTGTCAGCCCTTGCTAGAAGAATGTGACCCTAGTGATGTCATAGAAGAAGAAGAGAATGACGATGATATAGAGTCCATTGTGATGGATAGTTGCTTTAACTCAGAGCAGCACTATCTAGAAGATATAGGAGTGTTCACCCAGAAAGAAGAAGAACCTCTCACGAGTATTAAAACGGTAAATTCAAATGATGGAAATGAGAGCAGTGAAAAGAAAAAGAAAAGAAAAGCAGTGAAACAAGAAGAGGAGGAATCATTGTTTGAAGTACCAGAGAATTTCAAGAAATATGAAGTTGAGGATCAAAAAATTTTGGTACGAATGCCTAAGAGAGAGGCCATCATAGGAGAATCATATGATAATAAAGAAAAGACCAAGAAGGTTGTAGTGACCATTGAAGAGAACGAAGAGATATGCACGTATATAGGAGATGACCTAAGTGCAAGAGAAGAAATGGAGCTCGTAGCTCTATTAAGGGAATATAGGGATGCGTTTGCATGGCACTATAGAGACTTGAAAGGGGTAGATCCAAGAATGTGCTCTCATACGATCCCCATGACTGCCGATGCCAAGCCCACCAAACAGAAGCCCTACACATATAATGACACTTATGCAGCTAAAATAAAAGAAGAAATTGATAGACTAATTGGAGCTGAATTTATCTATGGGATTGAGCATACTGAGTGGGTGTCCCCCATTGTAGTAGTTCCCAAGAAGAATGGAAAATTGTGAGTATGTATTAACCTCAAAAAAGTTTATTCCACTACGATCAAAGATAGTTATCCACTTCCAATCACTGAAAATTTACTGGAGCATGTTGCAGGCAAGGAAGTTTATAGCTTCCTTGATGGATTTTCAGGTTACAACCAAGTAGCCATTGCCCCAAAAGATCAACACAAAACAGCATTCGCCACGGAGTGGGAAATCTTTGCATTTTGAGTGATGCCATTAGGGCTCACAAATGCACCTGCAACATTCCAAAGGCTCATGTGTCATGTCTTCAAAGAGTTCTTGCGAAAGAGCTTAGAAGTGTATGTGGATGATTTATGTGCTCATTCCCAAGAAAGAAGATTTCACATCCCTGAGCTCAGACAAATCTTCAACAAGTGTAGAGAATATCGAGTGTGTCTGAACCCAGAAAAGTGTGTGTTCATGGTGCGTCAAGGTAAAATCTTAGGTCATATTGTTTCTAAGAATGGAATCTCAATAGATGAAGATAAGGTACGAGCCATAGCGGAGCTGCCAAGGCCAAGGAATGTTAAAGAGGTAAAAGCCTTTATGGGCCATTGTGGATATTACCGTAGGTTTATCCACATGTACGTGATCATAGCTAGACCCCTTTATGCCTTGTTGTCTAATTTTGAGTGGAACGACGAATGCGAGAATTCTTTCAATGAACTGAAGAAACGTTTGTGCACAACACCAATACTGACCACTCCTGATTGGAATAAACCATTCCATGTCCATGTGGATGTTCCAATCACGCCATAGGATGTGTGCTAGCACAACCCACATGTGAAGGAAACTTAGATTTGCCCATAGCATATGCTAGTAGACAGCTCACCGCAACTGAACGAAGCTATACCACAACTGAGCGAGAAGGCTTAGGCATGGTATATGTTGTGAAGAAGTTTAGACACTATTTATTGGCCAACAAGTTCAAGTTTTTCACTAATCATCAAGATTTGTTATATTTGGTCAATAAACCTTGCAGTACTGGACGCTTAGTAAGATGGTTCCTCTTACTAATGGAATATGACTTTGAAGTTGTTGTCAGGAAAGGCAGAACACACCTTCAGGCAGATCACCTTTCTCGCATCACTTCAGGAGAGTCACCGCAAGGAGTGTCTGATGAATTACCCGATGCTTATCTGTTCAATTTAGAAGTTGTTCCTAAATGGGTAAATAAGTTGGTACGAGTCCTAACCTTCGGCCCTGCAAATAAGAATGTGAAAACATCACAAGAAGAAATTGTAAAATCACAAAAATATCACATATTGGTAGGAAGCATGTACAAACAAGATACTGAGGGTGTATTAGCTTGTTGTGTTGAGGACGATGAACATACTAGTTGGTTGCAACAAGCTCATGAAGGATTGCTAGGAAATCATTATTCTAAACAGTGCACATTACAAAATATGAAACGTTTAGGAGTGTATTGGCCTAGCATGGACAAAGAAATACATGAGTGGATTAAGAATTGTCCAATGTGCAGAGAGAGACCACCAGTGGAGCATGCCACCCTTTATCAAGTGTCATTAATTCCTGATTGGAGTGCTCCATTGGTAGAGTTTATGAGATTGGGAACCTTACCCAAAGAGGCTAGTCTAGCAAGAAGACGAAGCATGGAGCAAGAGGCTCATGACTATGCTTTAGTTGGAGACAACTTATATCGAAGAGGCAAGGATGGTTATCTAAGATTGTGCGTTCAAGAATCAGACTATTTGAAAGTCTTAGAAACTGCACAGAGCGGTGTTGCAGGTGGACACTTCGGTCCTGATCGAGTAATCAAGACCATTCTATTCTCAGGACTTTGGTGGCCCACTCTTCATATGGATGCTCATACCTATGTGAAGAAATGTGACACATGCCAACGTGCACAATATCCAGTTAGAAAAGACGAGATGCCTTTGAGGCCAATGATGGGAGGGCGTGCATTTTCGAAGTGGGGCATAGACTTCATAGGTCCTATTAACCCCCCAGCTAGAAACTCCCATGCAGAGTATATTATTGTAGCCACAGATTACCTTACAAAGTGGGTAGAAGTGGAAGCCACAACAAAGAAGCATGCTCAGACTACAGCTAAGTTCTTATTCGAGAATGTGTTCATGAGATATGGGCTACCAATAGAGTTAGTGAGCGATAGAGGCACACACTTCTTGAATGAGGTCATTGAAAATCTTCTCCAAGAATTCTTGGTGATACATAAGAAGTCTACCCCTTATCACCCACAAGCTAACGGACAAGCCGAGAGCACCAGTAAGATCCTCTGTAACGTATTGACAAAACTGGTAAACAATAAACTCTCTGATTGGGACAAACAACTTCATCATGCTGTTTGGGCTTATCGAGTTGCCTACAAAACGGTACTCAACGCCACCCCAGTTCAGATGGTCTTCGGACAGAATGTTGTTCTACCATTGGACTTCCTCATCCGAGCCTTAAAAGTAGCACAAGAGCATGAGTGGAATGGACATGAATTGTCCTTTAGGATCTTTGATCTAGAATGCTGAGGTGAGACAAGGCTACGCACGGTGGCAAGCATCTATGCTGCAAAGAAAAGACAAAAGGCATACTTTGATACACACATCAAAGATAAAGGATTGAAAGAGGGAGACCTAGTGCTGGTTTATACGCTAAAGCAACATGCCCATAAGTTGGAAAAAAGAGGATACAGACCCATGATCATTAATAGAATTTCCACTAGTGGTGCAGTTCAGTTGGGCACTCTAGAAGGAGATATCTTGCCAAACTATATTAGTGGATGTAGAGTCAAGTTATACCAAGAACCTCTTATAGAGGATATGCTTACGAGACTCAACACTGCTAAGAAGTGAAAAGAAGAGGAGTTAAGGGTGAGGGAAGAAGCACAGGTAGAGGCTAGAGAGCATATTAGGTGAAATAAGTTAAGGCGACTAGGCCTAGATGTCAACTCAAAAGCCCCAAAATATCACATGGATATGTGCCAAAAATCAGGCATAATTACTTCTCAAGTCATTGACCAACGTCCCTTTCTGACCATAGAGATAGGACAAGGAAAGGGTGCAAGGACTGTGAAAGCATTGATTGACTCAGGTGCAGCAAGTAGTGCAGTTAGACTATCCTACTGCCAAGACTTGGAGTTGAACATCAATCCCATAGAAGCTTATCTCATAGGATTGGGAGGTGTGGAAACCCCTAGTTTGGGCGAGGTGGAACTTCCCATCTACCTTCAAGATGTTCCAATGAAAGTCAAAGTGCTAGTGTGCCAAGATGAGAACCTTACAGAACCACTTGTCTTGGGTCAAAATTGGATCTATGACCATGTAGTTAACTTAAACCTAAGAAGTCAAATTCTTCAAGTTTGGGTACATGAACAATGCATTACATTAGAATTAGAGAACTGCATGCTCACAGATCATGGCACCACACACTCTCTTAGTTCCTCTAAGACTAATCTTCACGAGCAAGATGTTGTATGTGTCAAAAGCTCTATAATCCAGAAGGACTCAATCATGGAAGGACATTCGCAAAGGCAAGAAAACCCTCCTTCTTTTTCAAAGAGTAAAGCATCCCCAGTAGTTCAACCTAAGAAGCAAGCACAACAATTCAAGACAACTGCTATAGCAAATAGAAAGACACCGTTCAACAAGAAAGCAGTTCCGGGCATGACGCAGATCTAGGTATGCAAAGGCGAGAAACCTCCAACCTTGGCCCCACAAACCCCATCCGGGCAAGCCAACCAGGCCAGAAGACGAAGGAAGAAGCTCAGACAAGCTCAACCACAAGATCTCCGACAAATTCGGGTGCCTAATAAATTAGTTGCAACTCAACAAGGGCGATTACACATGTGGGTACCTAGGAAGCTCTTACATCCGCAACAACCTATGCTCTCCCATACGTGAAAAGTCTCAACAAAGAAGCCAAGGCGAGGCAAAGGTCAGAACCAAACACCAAGAACAAAAGTAGACCAACTAACCTCTTCAACGTGAGTCAAGCAACCGACCACATAGGTATGGGTTTGGAAGCCAAAATCATCAACGGCCCCTACAAAACCAAAGCACCAACCACAAGGGACACAACAATCACGAAACCAGCCAAGGAGGAATAGGCCAAAGGTGCTCACTACACAGTCACAAATCGTTCTCAAATGGATCCCCATAAGGAGGCAGGATCAATTTTCATCTCGAGATCCAATGGATACCTCCACGATAGATGGCATCGACATCCGCAAATAACATCGAAAGCCTCGACGAGCGACAACCATGTGCTCCCTGCACAACCTTGTCTTTTGCACCATTCAGGCCATGCATTTCCAAAGTATGCATTAACATAGGGCCACATTACATGGCCGTGCATAGACACAACTAAAGAGTCCCATGCACAAGAGCACATTGACATATGTCAATTATTTTTTTTGATACTAACATCTATCGTCGTCTTTGGTGACATTGTCTCAAAAAAAAAAAGACAAGAGAGAGAGAGATTTTGTTCCCAAGTTTGGCTCATGGAACATGAAATGAGTCATACTTAGTTGAAGGTGGAACCATTGATTACTGGGCATTTATCAGTTTTGATAGAAGTGTGTCTTGACTAGCAGATGATATTATTGCTGCCTTATCTGGTAGATGTCAAGCACCTGGCATGAACATGGCATCCACAACTACTGTTTCCCCTTACCATGGTAGGAGGGAAGAGCTTGAAGGTCCACAACTTGAGCGATGCTTAACTCTGTATGTACGAGAGCATCCAAGGAGATATCTGCAAAGCGTAGTTTTGGTACACTGCAAATCCTTGTATGTATACTGGATGAGAAGACTCCTGCTTATGGTGAGCTAACGAGAAGATGTGAAACTAAGCTTGGTGTAGTTACCCAATGTCGTTTGTCAAGGAATATAAAGAAATTCAATTCTCAGTATTTGGCAAATGTTGCTTTGAAGAGAGCAGACAGGACCAGGCACTCAAAGAATTTCATATGTGGATCCTCAACACGGACATTCATCAACAATGTCCGTCACAAATGCCGAGAGCACAACAGGACGAGATAAACATCGATCGATGCTTCACCATGGTAAGTATCTTTTACCTTGGCAACACCATAACCATGATAGATTAGGAAACCTCTTTGTCGGCATACCCTTGAGCACTTAGCTCAAGACCCCAATTTTTGCACCATACTTCTTCCAATGCATTTTCCAAGTAAGCATGTATAGGGCTACATTACAAGGCCATGCACAAGGCACATATTTTCCTCAACCCATGCACGAACACACTTACCCATCATTCATTATGGGTTATTAGTACTTGGCGTGATTACTATGAACATCATCTTAAGAAGATCTAGAGGCCATCAATGGCGACTCACAACGACACAATCATGCTGGAATCCAAGGAAGGAGCGCATACCAAGGGACAACAACTTCCAAAGGCTTTTAGTGACAAATGAAGAACGGGACAACAAACCCTGCCACATTTGGAAGGTAGATGGCTCTTGTTCTTTCCGAACAGACACTACCTCTCAAAGCACTACATGGAACAACCATTACAACAAGGGTCTATCAGGGATGATAGACTCGAGAGGGGGGGGAGTGTTGAAGCTGAAGGTCAAGGACAAAGCACAGGAGCACATCAAAGAGGTGGAAACACAAGAAGAAGGAGCAAGTAGGGAGCTCCAAGAAGTGTATGTCAAATTTTCAGAAGAAATCCCTATAAAAATAGTGATTTTCATCACTAAAAACCATTATAAATACCATTTTCTATTTTTGTAACTCCATTTTGTTCAAGCCGAGGAGTCATCGAGCTTGAGGAGTATTAGAAGTATCATCCTACCAATTTTCATAATTTTTAGACTTCGTTTGAGCCCTCAAATAAGCCCTGGAACCTAATTTTTAACTAGGCTGGACACTAGGTCTGGATAGGGCCAAAGCTAGTCCAAAAACTATAAAAAGAGCTAGAGAACTCATTTTTGAGGTTAGCTTGTTAGAGAATAGAGATTTTGTAAGAAAACTCTTTGGTAATCGAAGCTTTCCATTGTTCCTTTCTTTGATCTTGCCTTGTCTGCATGTGTGTGTATGTGTGTGCATGCTTATGTGCTTTCACTCACACACTTGTGCCTTCACTTGCTTGTGGTCTTCATACCGGTCCTCACATCTCCGCGGATTGACAAGTAAAGGAGGTGGTGCTTACGCTTGAGCTACACATGGAAATCAAGATTTAGCATATGATATGAGTACGACACCATCGCTCCGAGTGTGTTATGCATGTCACTGTCGCATCAAATATTTACTGGCGTGCTATAAAATGACCTTCGAAGAAATGTTCACTACCGGTTTTTGGGAGTATCACTCAGAGGTGTTCATAAGCAGGCCTATACATCTACCCCAATTATTTGCCTGTGAACAACTGGTGTACTCCACACACTACAGACTCCCACCACCAGAGGAACCTCAACCCATAGATTGGGAAAAACGCGAAGTAGATCTTGCAAGAGGTATCCACCTTTCAGAGCACACCCTCGCTCAGGACCTCCTACAAAATTATATCCGACAGACCCCACAACAAGGTTCTGTCGAGGACGATAGAAGCGAGAGGGAGGGGGGATGTTGGTAGTAGCCAGGCATAGACGTCGAGGAAGCATGTGAAGATAGAGCACAATGAAAAAGTGGGGAGCCAGATAGATTCTTTTTCAAACAAATATGTTTTATAAAATACTTTTCAGAAACCTTCAAGAGTGATTTTCATCACTCATGTATCATATGTAACATAGAACAACCACTTTTGTAATTTATAGCTCCATTTTGAGCAAGTCGAGGAGTCCTCAAGCTTGAGGAGCTTAGGTAGAATGAGCCTACCAATTTTGGCTATTTTTAGATCTTGTTTACCCCTTCAAATAGCACTAGAACCTATTTTTTAACTATGCTAGTCACTAGATGTGAAACCGGTCAAAACTAGTGTAGAATCTATAAAAAGAGCTAGAGAGCTCATTTTTGAGGTTAGCTAGTGTAGACTTGTATGAGCTAGAGTGAGCTTGAGCTTTTAATTGATCTTGAGAATAGATTCTATTTTCCTACCTTCCATTGTGTCTTGCTTGTCTCATACTTGTGTGTGTGTATGTGTGTGTGCATCTCTATGCTTCTCACCTTCACTCTCACTACATTTCACATTCACGATCTTCATATCACTCCTATCTCTTCCACGGATTGACATTAGGAGCTGAAGCCTCTTAACGTGGTACTTACCATTGTGCTAGAGCAACCGATACTAAGAGAAATTAATTTAGAAACATTGGGGTGTCCTCCCGACATTTTAGGAATCATCTGCCAGAATACATATGCAACTTCAAATAGATACAGCTCATAGAATAATGAATAAAAAATGATGAAAATTGATATGATGCAACTAGACAACACAATGTGTGCTTCAACAATGGCTTGATACATGATCAAAGTCCCCTCAGAATGTAGCTTGAAGTGCTCTACTTTTCATGACTATTCTCATGTGTACATATAGGATATTTTTAATTCAAACTTTGGAAGGATGCTGCCTAAATGTTCCCTAAAGTTAGGGGAATATTGGGTTGATCAATCTCTCCTAACTAGACTCATGATTGTGCCAAACATGGCCGTGAGATTCTCAAGTAATTCTTACTTTTGATCTAGTTACTCTTCATCTATTACAAGAGATAGTTTCTATGGCTCCTCTCATTGAGAGTACAAGTAATGTCTTTTATACTGGGGATTATTCAAGCACTAGGCTTGGATGAAAATGCACCAAAATTAGCCACCCTAGAAGGCGATATCCTACCTAGTTACATCAGTGGATGCAGAGTCAATTTGTATCAAGAACCCCTCATAGAGGAAATGCTTAGTCGACTCAACACTGCAAAGAAACATAAGGACGAGGAAAACCGAGTCTTAGAAGAAGTGCATGTAGAAGCCTTAGAACGCATTCGGCGAATGAAATTGAGAAGACAAGGTAGAGGTTAGCCTAGGTCAGACACTCATGATGATCCAAGATACCACATGGCCATGTGTAAAGCATTAGGTGTAATTTCCCCTCGAATTATTGATCGACATCCTTCTATGAGCATAGACGTAGGACAAGGAAACAATGCTAGGACTGTAAGAGCCTTGATTGAGTCTGATGCAACCACTAACACAATTTGCGTTTCTTAATATCAAGAATTGCAATTAAAAGTTGATCCTAAAGAAGCATATCTCATAGGACTGGGAGCTGGGGAAACCCCTTGCATGGGTGAGGTGTTGCTTCCCATCTACAATCAGGATGTTCTTATAATAGTGAAGGTGCTAGTGTGTCAAGATGAGGATCTCATAGAACCTCTTATCTTGGGTCAAGAATGGATTTATGATCATGCGGTTAACGTAAACCAATAAGTGGACATCTTTAGGTCTGTGTGGATAAAAAATGCATCACAATTGAGCTAGAAAATCATGCACTCAAGTACTAGGAAAGACACCCACTCTTTGTCCTTCTAGGAACACACTTGAAGATAATGATGCTATTGTTGTCCAAAGTTCTATGATGTAGAACAAGGCCACTCATGAAGGAGTTGTGGTAGCCAAAATGGAACTCCCTTCTTTTCCAAAGAAGACCAAAGGAAACCAACCAAGATGACCCAGGCATTAGGTTTTACAGACAACCAAGTTGCAAGGTCAACACTTAGGGAAAAACAACACACCTCATGGAGTGAGGTAGATTTGGATATGCAAGGGCCAACAACCCTATGCTCCGATGACAGAAACCCAAAGATGCAATAGAAAAACTACTCAGTCAAAGACTACAATGAAGGAGTATGCTAGGAATCAACCGAGTTGGACTATTTCTATTTGGATCCCAAAGTAGCCGATGAAGGTTGACCCAAATCCCCAACAAATTTGGGTGCCTAAGACTTTCTTACTAGTTTGCATAGCTGCACATAGGCTCATAAGCTCGAATCACCACCCAAAAACATTCACATCATACACTTCATGGAAAACATCTACAATTAACACCTCCACACCTAAAATCACACCTAGGAATGTCTACAAATGGGTACCCAAAAAGTCCTAAATCCAAGAAGACTTATTTTAAAAACATGTAATGATAATAATAGCCGAAAGATGCAATCCCACAAAGAAAATTTGGAAAGTTAAACCCTGTAATAAACCCCCTGAACCAACCATGTGAACTACTGTGCACATGAATAAATGCACTTGAGTACAGTGCACAACCAGAGTATGCATATAGAAACATTACTGACTTCCGAACTCTCACTCACACCCACACAATACACCAATTTGACTAACCGCTAACCTCAAAGAAGAACATTTTGGTATTTTAGAGGGAACATACTTGTTGGAATCAATATCCAACAATGGTCCAAAATCTGCATAACAGTCAAGATATAATCTTCTTAAGCTTTAGTATATAACAAAAGGCACTTGGTGCCGTGGCTAAGGCATAGGACTTTCAACAGGGCAATCCAGGTTCGAATCCCATCAGACTCAGCGGCACAACAAAAAGTTGTTTTTTTGACTTATCTATGCATGATTGATTATCATCGCCAAATGCAAGGGTGATCGTTTTCACGATGGGCAATAAATTTTTTCGTTATTGCTTTGTGTTGGTAGTAGTCAAGGCAATCAAAGCATTACAAGACAAGAGAGCCAATGTAAAGAATCAGAACAGAGAGAAGGATCAAGCATGAAAAACAGTCAAAGAAGATTGGGCAACTAAGGCCACACAAATTTTCCAAAAATTAATCCTTTATAATAGTGATTTTTATCACTACATGAACATTGTAAATATCATTTTTGGTAGATTAGACTCCATTTTTTTTAAGCCGAGGAGTCCTTGAGCTTGAGGAGTATTAGAAGTAGCTACATACCAATTTTCATAATTTTTAGACTTTGTTTGAACCCTCAAATAAGCGCTAGAACCTAATTTTTAACTAAGCCGAACACTAGGTCTAGATAGGGCCAAAGCTAGTCAAAAACTATAAAAAGAGCTAGAGAGCTCATTTTTGAGGTTAGCTTGTTAGAGTTTTGAGCTATTGTAAGAGACTTTTTGAGTAGTACAAAGAACTCCATTGTTCCTCTCTTTGTTCTTGCCTTGTGTGCGTGTGTGTGCATGTGTGTGCATGCTTGTGCGGTTCTCACCCATGCACTTGTGCCATCATTTGCTCATAGTTGTCATAATAGTCCTCACGTCTCCACAGATTGACAGTTATCAGGTGGATCTCCTCACGTTGGTACTTGCCATTGTGCTAGAGTGACACGAAATTTGGTGCCGTTGCTGGGGAGAGAGCTTCGAGGATGAGCATGTGATGGTAAGATGTAGAGTTGAGACGTTGGAGTTATAGGTAATTTCTCTAATTTTCTTTATTTTTCTCTTTCTTACTTCACCATCATTATCACCATCATTATCCTCACCCTCTCCCACCTCCATCTCCACCTTCGAAAAATTTTTCAGTTTTTTGGTCATATCACCTTTCCCACCTCATTTTCTTCATTTCACTTGTGAGAGAGAGCAAGAGAGAGCTTGTGTGCTTGCTGTTTTTGTGTTTGTGAGCATTTCTTACAGGCTTTAGCTGTATCATCATCTCTAGCAGCTTGCACAGGTACGAAAAAGCTTTGCACAATCTCCAAGGCGTGGACCTCGGTCCATCATGATTGACAAAAAATGTGACTCTTTGGTAAAACTAAGCACATATTCATGATCTACAAGCCTTACGCATCACATCCACACAAAAATTTCAAAAAAAATTGCATTTTCTCTATCCATAATGATTGATAGCATCAATTGCAATTGACAGCATCCATCACAACGGAAAACCTCTCCATCGTGATTGACTAAAAACACTCAAACATGGAAAATTTCTTGTCCATCACGATGCATAGAGGCCCGACTGACAGGAGGTAACACAAAAATCCTAAAAATTCAATCAATCGCGATAGACACCCCATGACGGACAGCTAGTTGTCCATCACGATTGACACACGTACATCACGATGGACACCCTTGTCCATCGCGACCGACAAAGAAATCATGATTGACAACCCAAATCACTGAAAAAAGCTATCGGTGAAAAAAGCTATCCATCACGACTTATGGGCCATGATTGACACAATATAAATTAAGAAACTCGAGATATTCTATCCATTGTGATTGACAACATCCATCACGACAGACAGCCCTGTCCATCGTTATTGACACCCATCAATCATGATTGACTTAGTCCATCGCGTTTGAGAGGCCGCGACAAATAGCTCTGTTTATTACGATTGACAGCCAATTTTAGTTAGATTTTAATGAGCATAAAATTCAAGCCATTAGAGCATTGTGAGGCCCCTATACAAGTAAGTCAAAAGATCCTGTTTGCTTGTTAGTGTTGGAGATCGACGCCTACGGAAGCACGCGAACAACACAAGGAAGTAGAAGAAGCTTGGGTCATAACACACAATATTGAATGTATTACTAGAGAATGTACAAAGATAAGTAGCCCATTAGGGCAATAGGCATATATACAAGCCGGGGGAAAAAACCTCCTAAAGAGGGAAAAAAGTGCCCCGATGGTCCTAGTGTGTTCACACACATCACTACCTAAATATATCAACGAATCCCCCTTAGGAGGGATGCGATGAACAAGGAGCTGGCACTCATGTATAAGGAAGTGCCAAGCTATGTGGAAATGACTCCACAAAAGGAAGTAAGCCCAAAGCTTTGCGGAAAGCTTCAAACTTCTCCCTAGGTAGAGCCTTCGTGAAAAGGTCTGCAATGTTCTCCTACTGGGCACATATGCCAAGCTACACTCCCCAGCAAAGAACCTCTCCCTAACGTAATCACAATGCACCTCAATGTTCTTAGTGCGGGCATGGAGCACAGGGTTCCTCACAACTGGCAATGTGCTCTGATTGTCAGTGAAGATGGTGGTGGCAGAAGACTCACCAACACCCAAATCAGCCATAAGGCATCTGAGCCACACACACTCAACAGTCACTGTGAAAGCTGCCCTATTTTCAGCCTCACAACTAGAAGTGGCCACAGTGGGCTGCTTCTTGCTCAACCAAGATATACATGAGCTACCAAGCATGAAGCAAAAGCCACTACTGGACACATGAGTGTCATAGCAACTAGCCCACTCAGAGTCAAAAAAGCATGCAAATCTGGCGATAGTGATCCGCCCTTGGGATAGAACAACCCAAGTAGCCGAGTACCACTCAAGTAGCAAAAGATGCACTTAACTACCTACCAATGGTTGACTCCTGGGCAATGCATAAACCTGCTCATCTGTGAAACAACAAACTGAATATCTAGCCGAGTAATGCATAAGTAAATCAGGCATCCAACAGCCAGCTGATAGAGAACAACATCAAATGCATCTCCAACATCATGAAGACTTAGTCGTAAACCTATTTCCATAGGAGTGGCAATAGGTTTACAGTCTTCAAGGCCAAAACATTGCAATAATGTGTCAATATATTTCATTTGACACAAAGCCATTCCACCATCAACGTGCATAGATTGAATGCCCAAATAATGATGCAAATGCCCCAAATCAGACATCTCAAATGAGGCATGCAAATCAGCCTTAAAATCAGCAATATGCTTCTCAATAGGACTAGTGAGCATCATGTCATCAACATAGACAACAATGATTAGAAGCACATCATTAGCACGCTTAACATATAAGGTGCTTTCAGTTGGACTGTTCTCAAAACCATATGCAATCAGATAGGCATGTATTTTCTCATACCAAGCACGTGGTGCTTGCTTTAAGCCATATAATGCCTTCTTTAACCTGCACACCTGGTATTCATGCCCTTTCTGCACAAAGCCACGGGGCTGAAAAACATACACTTCTTCATGCAAGTCACCATTCAGAAATGTTGTTTTAATGTCTAGCTGATGTACATGCCACCCATGATGGGCTGCAAGAGCACATATGCTCCGAACAGTAGTCATACGACATGTAGGTGCAAAGGTCTCATCAAAATCAATGCCTCTTTCTTGCGCATAACCCTTTGCAACAAGCCTAGCCTTATACCTGTCAATTGTTCCATCACGCTTACGCTTCAGCTTGTAAACCCACTTAGTGCCAATGGCCTTCTTGCCAAGAGGCAAGTCACACAAAGACCAAGTACCGATTCATCATTATAGCATCATATTCTGATTGCATAGCAGCCATCCAATTTTTTGAATTTTGTGCTTCATCAAAGGAAACAGGCTCAGTCTCATCACAGAGACTAGATGCAGCCATAGCATAGCAATCTGATGCAAAAGAGGCACTATGAGAGCCTGAACGAGTATGATATGATAGAGGTGCATCTAATTTGTTGTCATGCAAAGTCTGCACCAGCCATTTTGGCAGAGTTTTTGCCTTCTCAATATCAGATCTCTCATCAATTAGTGCATCATGTAAATCTGCATCAGAAATGGAATGATCTGCATCATCACATGAAACCTACAAAGGCTGAGAATTTGCCTCATTGGGACCAGCACTAGACTCTCCACCTGTAAAAAGAGGCAGCAAAGTATCATACATGTCTTTGGAGCTAACAGATGTCTCCTTAGTACATGAAATCAATGGCTGAATAGAATCTTCCACAAAAACAACACCACAGCTAACCAAAATGTGTTTAGTGTGTGGATGATATAGATGATAGCCTTTACTTTCAGAACTGTACCCAACAAAAATACATTTTACTGCTTTATCATCCAATTTTATGCAATGTTGTTCGGCCACTAATGCATATGCCAAACAACCAAAAACACACAGATGAGCAACAGATGGCTTGCAGTCATCCCAAGCCTCATATGGAGTGATAGACTGCATCGCTTTAGTGGGACACCTATTAAGTACATATGTTGCACACATGACAGCCTCAAGCCAGAAACTATGTGGTAGAGCCTGACTCTTCACCATACACCTCACCATCTCCATGAGTGCCATGTTCTTTCATTCAACAACTCCATTATGTTGAGGTGTATATGGCACTGTACACTAGTGTTTTATCCCACGTTCAGCCAGAAATGCATTAAACTCATAAGACATATATCCCCCCCCCCGATCTGAACAGAGGGTGCCCATTTTACATGCTGAGAGGTTTTTAACCAAAACCAAAAACTGTTTGAAGCACATGAACACTTCAGACTTTGCCTTCAATGGATATACCCATGCATGCCTGGAAAAATCATCAATGAAAGTGATGCTTCCTAGTTTGACAAGTATGAGTTGTGATGCTACAACATCAACAACTTTTGGCGCCGTTGCCAGGGAGCATTCTCTTGTCACTTACGTGCTGGTTTATGACATGAAAGAGACGTGTAAGCAAGCTTTTCATGATGATTTTTTGAGTTCTTCATTTTATTACGTCCTTGTGAGCATTTGCGGCTCGCAAGATTTGCAATAACTAGTATGGGATGAGCTCGTTGTGATGGTAAGAATCTCCATTTTGGATGATGAACCATTCACTAGTAGTGATCCATAGAGTTACAAAACGATAAAGGAAGTAGAATAGGTTTCTTTGTACATTAGGTTGTTGTTGATTTTCAAGTTTCTTCTTTACCATGTGTGAATAAATATGTTATAGGGGTCCACCAACAACAAATTACAGAGTTTTTTCATTGAAGATTCTCAACAAGCTTGGAATGAAAGAGGTAAACAACACAAATCTTGCAAAGCTTGGAAACATGAGGTACATTCATCCAATCTTTATGCACATGCAAGATTGCTCTTAATCCTAGACGATGGCAAGAACATAGGATTTTGAAAGAATAGCTCATATCAAAAGGCGATACCAAGAGAGTCATTGGAATGCTAGGAAGAAAATTAGATGATAAGAAGATAGCTCAGCTCTGCCGTAACGTCTCAAACATGCTTTGAACATGTCAGAACGGTCTTCTATGTTCTGGACTTGTTATACGAGCTGGATATTATCGAGTCTCCAAAGTCTCCTTCGTGATAACTAATGCATGAAAACCTACCAATCATATAGAAGATGATAAGCATGAGAAAACTGGTGGTACAAAGGAGGGAAACGCTAAAGAAGAAGCGGGGAAAATCTGTAAAGAGGAATAGGTCGATCATGAAAGGAGGAAGTAACAAAGATCATGTTAAGAATAAGTAACCATTCTTGAAGAATCAGGTGAAAGCAACTGATTTAGGAGATAGGGTGAAGCAGAAGGATGCTAGCATGCAAGAACATGTCCTGAGAGTGACAGCACTGGTAGTAATGGTAACGCAGTAAAGAGCAGGGTTCTGGATGAAAGAATGAATTACTAAAAGTAAGTGCTGCTCATAAGGCCAATCTATTCCAAAGGAGCAACTTGGGTAGGGTTCTTGATGTGATAGACTCATGATAGCTTCTCGATTCTGGGCTTGCACTTTGGTGTGCAAGGCGCAGACGCTCAGGGTATACACTATTTGAGAGAGATTGAAAGATGCTCAAATTGAGGGAATTCATGCGAAACCAGGCGGAAAAGCAGGTGATGATTAGTTAGGGTTACTTTAGCCTGTAACTTACTGCAGATTTAATTTCTAAACAAGTTAGATGTTACTGTTGCGTATCCTAAGCCTGAATGCATGCTCCGCCTCCTTACTGCGGAAACAATAGCATTCCATGGGTTTAGTATCAAAGCAAGGGAATAAAAATTGTGAAGTGAACTATCACTACAAGTCTCGAGCCAGATGCATCTGAAGAGATGAACTCCCAGAGAAAAGATGGTTCGACTACAAATTCTCTCTTATCTTCTCCAAATATACTAGGAAACCCGAAATCAATGAGAGATTTCTTAAAGCATTGATTCATGACAGCGTCGCTACTGAGAGAGGTGCTATATCAAGAATGTGTCTGTCTGTAGAAATCCTTAAAATATCAATGTTCTTATTCGACCTAGCACATCTCTTTTAGACTTTCAAAACACAGGCTGTGAAGTTTTCACTGATAAATGCCCAGAAGAGTATTTTGAAGAGCTGTAGACCTATTTTGAGAGGCCTTCAGATAGTGCGCACAGACCTTGCGGAGTGCTCTCAGCTCTGTTTAGTCATAGATTTGAAGACTCTAAAATTTGAATAAGGAGCAGATAGTATTGTAATTTGTGCGTCAGGGATGATCCATCGAGGGTTCTGCACAAATTCTATTTTTGGCTACTCTGGCATCAAGATGTTAACCATTGGTTGCAAACGAATCTCTGCTGCTGTCAAGTGCACGAATCAAGACGTGAATTTTCAATGAGTCGCCTGAAGTTGGCAGGAGCAGCCTTCAATGACTCATCTCACTTTGGCAAAATGACACACAAATCATAGGCCTCTTTTACTCTGCTGACTGATATGCCCATGCGGTGCAAAGCTTGGCGTGCACGATCCCTTAATTATGGATCCGAGAAGCGGTGGTAGTGATTCGTGAAGAAAGAAAACACCAGAAAAGAAAATTTTTATGTGTGCGAATGACAAGCCGAAACTCTCTCTCTCTGGGCCTATGGCGATCTGGTTCTTGTTTCCTAAATTATAGGTTCACTCTGAGAACGGGATGAAGTCTTAGCACTGGAGGTCCCATGCTTGCCGAAATTAAGATACTTTTTGTATTATAACCAAAAGAGGGTCTGGTGGCTCTTGACGGTGATTGTCTTCACTGACGGGCTAGGTCTGCAGCGCATCAACAGATACAGGATCTCAAAAAGCGAGCTGGGATGCCCCATCGATCCTCAGGATCAGGAAGCAGAATGGTCCTCTTGGACTTCTATACATGCTTTGGAGCAGCAGTGGCTACCAGAGATTTTTTGAAGTCAAAGCTGAAAAGTCTGCTCTATGCATGGAGTATAGGATTCTTACCCTACGAAAGTACCTTGCAAATCCAGGAAAGTGTTCGCTTTAAACTGATATTTCTCAAGTTATTGAGCAGAAAGGAGGACAATTGGAGCCTACAAAGAAAATTTTTGAAGTTTTTGAATGACTGGAGTCTCCTAAAGCTCGATTAGTGCCCAGGAGGAATGATCAAAGAGTTGGGTTATTTTTGCTGGACCAGCTCGGGCTTTGTCTCATCTACCTCTATTGGATACGCTAGTTAATCATAAGCAACATAGATCAGACTATATTGATGGACTTACAATGGTTATGAGGGGAAGCACTTAAAGTAGTGCTCTCCAGCATGACTTAACAATTGCTAGTGGAATACTTTAGGGAGAAAGCAAGCAAAGCATTAATCACAAAGAGAAAAGAGACAATTTGAAGGATCAGAATGGTAGCACAGTTATCACAGGTACACTCGAGGAGGAGTAGGTGGTGAAGAACAGGGAATCCTTAAAATTTGTGCTCTTGCCTACTTATAATGTTTCAAAGGACGAGTCCAGCAAACCCGAGATATTCTGAAAGGTTTCTGTTTCGTTAATTGTTGTCCTATGATGGTGAAAAAGAGATGCGACTGTCACAGGAATTGGGTATAGCTGCTTTTCCGTGGCTTAAGTTGGAAACCCAAATCCTTCTTCGAAGCCCATTTCCATTCCGAAAAATGCAAAAGTCAAGACAGTGGCAAAGGGAAAAGTTCATAGAAGAGAAGTCTCCTACCGCTTGGACTGCATTTGCACATAATAGTGATAAGAATAGCAGCACTAAAGCCAAAAGCATAGCCGCTCAGTCTTATCATTTCGACTATATGGTATGGAGAAAGGTTCAAACTACTGCAAGTCAAATCAATGGTGTGCGAATCAGGTTTTGATCGCAGATATGAGGGGAGGCAGAATTTTCAAACTATTACAGCACCCTGGTTGAACTACCGGGTCTGCCTCTGTAATAACCTTGGACTGGTTACTTCTACAAATGCAAGTGATGGTACTTGAACCCACCTATCTCAGTGTACACAATCTGATTTGGATCATTCATGAATGATGCCCCTCGTTGGATGTGCACACCGATCTGTGGGAATAGTTGGCATAAATATAGTAACTAGCATGATGCATCGCTGCACTCGTGCCATGGCAATTAAAACGGTGCCCTTTTTCATCCACCGAGCCTGAAGCCACTTTCCTTCTTTAGCATGGCTGTGAACAGATGGGCGGAGTGAAGCCCATCTTGCAGCATCAGTTTTTGAATTGCAGAAATCATGTGACCGCATAGCATTGATTATCGGGAGAACAAAATGCCTCTTCGATGCGGGAATCTAGTAGCTTCACCTTGCAGGACCTAAAATTAACAGGCATTTTGCCTGTCATTGGCCATTTTGGCTGTCAAAACAAGTGTTTTTTGAAACTTCTTGTCAAATGACAGGCTCTGATTGGCCCTGCTGGCAAGAGGCCCGCCTGAAAGAACCAACTGGACACTCCGGTTTTTCACGCTGGCAAACACTTTAGATATGGAGAAGGAGAAACAAAAGCTCATCCTCACCTTTTATATTGTCTTAATGATGATAATTATGGTAAGTCAGCAGTAGTTCTTTTTCGTGTGCATCGGATTACTTATCTTGAAGAAAGAAAAGCAACAGCAGGCACTGCAGCAGAGGAGTTTTTTTCATCTCAAAAACGGCCAAAACGTACACTCATTACTAGAAATATTCAAGGGTTTGAGATCCTAGCATTTCGAACGAATATTGACTCATGGCCTCTAGGTGGGGCAACTATTTCAGAGGACAGAAGGGGCGAAGTTGCAGCAAGCTGAAGCAGCAGGGAGTCATTTTGAAAGGCTTACTCAAGGGAGGTCAAACAAAGTTTCTTCTCAAGATATTGGCAGATTTTACAATGGAGATTGCTACGTGGTGCTTTACACTTATCAAGGGGATTGTAAAGATGAATATTTTCTTTGTTGATGGTTTGGAAGGTGTTGGCAGTAGTCAAGGAACTGAAGGAGTTGCAAGACAAGGAAGCCTACAAAGGAAGTCGGAACGAAGAGAAAGCACAGGCAGACACAGTAGTCAAAGAAGATCTGGCAAGTAGGCCATTTCAATTTTTCAGGCATTAAAGAGTTGGGCACACAAGAAGAAGGAGCAAGTAGGGAGCTCCAGGGAATGTATGTCAAAATGCTAGAAGAAATCCCTACAGAAATAGTGATTTTCATCACTAAAAACCATTGTAAATGCCATTTCACATTTTTTTAGCTCCATTTTGTGCAAGCCAAGGAGTCCTTGAGCTTGAGGAGCTTTAGAAGTACCTACCTATCAGTTTTCACATTTTTTAGACTCCGTTTGAACCTCCAACTAGGGTAGAGAACCTAATTTTTAACTAGGCCGGACACTAGGTCTGGACAAGGCCAAAACCTAGTAAAAAACTATAAATAGAGCTAGAGAGCTCATTTTTGAGGTTAGCTTGTAATTGATTTGAACTTGTAAGAGCTTTTTGAAAGTAATCTAAGAACTCCATTGCTTCTCACTCTTTGTCTTACCGTGTGTGCGCGTATGTGTGTATGTGTGTGCATGTTAGTGTGCTTCGCACTCACACACTTGTGCCTTCACTTGCTTGAGGTCATCATACCATCCTCACGTCTTCCCGGATTGACATTAAAGGAGGTGCTACTCATCACTGAGCTACACCAAATTTTAGTGATGAGTAGCACCTCCTTTAATGTCAATCTGGGAAGACGTGAGGATGGTATGATAACCTCAAGCAAGTGAAGGCACAAGTACGTGAGTGCAAAGCACACTAACATGCACACACATACACACACACGCGCACACACGGTAAGACAAAGAGTGAGAAGCAATGGAGTTCTTAGATTACTTTCAGAAAGCTCTTACAAGTTCAAATCAATTACAAGCTAACCTAAAAAATGAGCTCTCTAGCTCTATTTATAGTTTTTGACTAGGTTTTGGCCTTGTCCAGACCTAGTGTCCGGCCTAGTTAAAAATTAGGTTCTCTACCCTAGTTGGAGGTTCAAACGGAGTCTAAAAAATGTGAAAACTGATAGGTAGGTACTTCTAAAGCTCCTCAAGCTCAAGGACTCCTTGGCTTGCACAAAATGGAGCTACAAAAATGTGAAATGGCATTTACAATGGTTTTTAGTGATGAAAATCACTATTTCTGTAGGGATTTCTTCTTGCATTTTGACATACATTCCCTGGAGCTCCCTACTTGCTCCTTCTTCTTGTGTGCCCAACTCTTTAATGCCTGAAAAATTGAAATGGCCTACTTGCCAGATCTTCTTTGACTACTGTGTCTGCCTGTGCTTTCTCTTCGTTCCGACTCCCTTCGTAGGCTTCCTTGTCTTGCAACTCCTTCAGTTCCTTGACTACTTCCAACACCCCCCCCTCTCTCACGTCTGTCGTCTCTGACACACCCTTGTCTAGCAGTGCGTTGGACATAATATTGGACAACATCGGCAGCGAGGTGGTGGTGTGCTAGATCTGTTAACAATGCATCCCAATTCACTGGTCCTGGTACGTCCGGATGTGGCACCCGCAATTGTTCTGAATGGATGGTTCTCTCCACAGCAAATAAGTGGAGGAGGTGTGAGGGCATGGGTACAAATATTTCTGAGTGATATTCCCAGAACCCTGTTACGAACATCTCCTCGAATGTCTGTTTAAAGCAAGCTGGGAGGTACTTTATTCTGGCGTGCCAAGCATATATTACCTCTATTGATGGGGTGGTACTCATGTCATATACCAAATCTTGGTTGCCTGTAAGAAAGCCAACACCTGAGAAGTGGGGGTCTTTAATATTCTTGAATTTCCTGAATGTGATTAGCATTAGTTCAAAGATTTTCATGCACATTTGGGCCATCACATCGGGGGTATTCCGTAGTCGAGCGCTCCAGTGATGGATGGTAGAAATCATATAATTCACAGTGGGAGGGCCTTGTGGGGGTGCTAGATAAACATAGTTTAACCACTTTGCACAACCTTTGATGTTCTTGACAGCAATTGTAAACTCTGGCGAGGTGCGCCTGCGGAAGACTGGAACATAACAAGGATTGTATTTAATAAAAAGTGGCATGTTAGTCCAAGTACGAACCATCTCTGGGTAGGTCTCAAGAAGACGGATCCTCCAGATGGGTTGATGAATAGATCCTTTCTTAGCACTTTCTGGGATATCATTGGGCCCAAATTGTGTGGCGAAAGTTGGGGGTTTGCCACATCTGCGTTGAATCTCTGCGTTGTAATCTGCAAGGAGTACACAATAGGGCACATATTGATCGTCATTGGTGCCGATCCATCTATGGTGAGACATGCTGCCGAAATATTCTGACTTTATGATGGTGTCTTCTAACTTTGCCATTGATTGGATTTGAATTGCCACTCGATCTTCATGGGTTGTTGCTGTTTTCTCTAGTGTCTGGAGCCATTCAGGTACTTCAACTTCTAAGGTATCCATTCCTTCTGAGGTCTGGGTGCCACCTGGCATCGGCATAGGAACATATGGTTCCTCAAACATTTCGTCCACCTCAATGGGTACCAAGTCCTCAGGCTCTGGTTCTACAACTGGAGAGGACTGCCTTTCATATTCCAGTAACTTCTTCTGCAGCTCCGCCACGTGCTCTGTCAATGCCTTTACTTCTGCTGAAGTCAAGGTCGTTTCTATGACTTTGGGTTGTGCCTCCTGTTCCCTGAGCTAGATACGTAGTTCATCCTGTTCTCTCTCCAAATCATCATGTGCTTCTAATAAATCAGCATAACTTTCCAAGATGGTTTTCATGGTCTCTGAGGGAACTGCTTTGAATTGTTCTGGGTCAATTTCATGGGGAGAGCCTTCCATGGCAGCTTCCAGGTTTTCTTCGTTTTGTTTCTGCAAACGTTTGTTTTCTTCAAGGGCTGTAGCCATATGTTTTCGGAGTAGAGTTAGATTTCGCCGGACTCTCAGGTTATCTGTTTGGTAAACTTCCAGTAAGGCTTCGAGTTGTTTGACACCTGACTCTTGTGATGGTTGGGGTGTCTCCAGGAGAGTTTGATGAGCTTGCTCGAGGGTAGTGTAGCGTTGATTGAGTTCTGCATTTTCTTCTTCTATACTGGTAAGCCGTCTTTGTAGTTGTTGATGATTCGTTGTCAGCTGATGATGACGGTCTTCGAGAGCCTGGTACTCACTCTGAAGTTGATACACGCATTGATGTAAAGCTATGAATATACTATTTACATTAAACGATGCAGGGAAAGATGAAAATGCAGGGGGGATGGGGAACGGGAAGGGATTTGTGAATGCTGTGGAGTCAAGTGGTGAGGTAGGTGGAGGGGGTATGGGAGATTGAGGTTGTGTGGGGGGTGGGAGTGGTGCTGTGGTTGGTGATGTCTCCATTGTGTCGAATGTGTGTGTGACTGTAAAGATGGGAACAGTGGGTGGGGTGGATGTGATATTTGTGAAGAGTGTTGTGTAGGTGGGCATGGTAACTCCTCCGAATTGGATGCCGGGCGAGAGAGGAATTCCCATGACGACTGTGGTAATGGCGGAAATAGGTGTGGTAGTGCTAGGTGGTGAGGTGACATGTGTAGTGAGAGGTGAGGTGGGTGGTGAGAGTGGTTCCTCCTGATGTTCTTCTGTTTGTGTGTTGCCTCCTGGTTCTGATACATTGATGTGTATTTGTTTGCCAGATCGCATGGGACGGGTAGGCACACGTTTCTCAAATCGATTAATATAAGTCATGGCTGCATGAACAGCCTCATCTAAGCCCACTGCATCAGCGTTCAGGTTCATTGATTCGATGAACATGTCATCCACACCTTCCTCGGCTAACATTTGGCTCATGATCATCTTTCCTGTTTCGAGCGACAGCTTGTGTTGCTCCTGGACTCGCTTCATTGTTTCATATAATCTTTTTATTTGTGCCGAGTATGCCGGGGCACTTGCTAGTTCTGAAAGTTCTTCATATTCTTGATCATACTCTTCGTGTGCCTCTTGTTCTTCTGTCTCTTCGTCATCGTCTTCTACTTCTACTACTCCCGGTTGGGTCGGGGCGGAAGTGGTAGTTGTGGGTTGTTGTTCTTGGGTTTGCTCCACTTCTGTCTCCAGGTTAGATTCATTGATCAAACGGGCGATTTCTTCATCTGTTAGATCAGCAAGGGTGTAACCTTGAGGGAACTCCAAGTCTGAAGGAACAGGAGGGAACACAAGGTTGGGTCCTTCTGCACTTGGTCGGGGTAGGCGAATGGTGGATGGTCGGACACGCCTCGTTTGTGGAGGAGTCACCTCGGGTGTGGTAGTGGCTCCCCTTGGTTGAGCGCATGGTAATTGAACTCCCCCTCTCATCTTCTTCGATGGAGGGCCCGCTGTTAAAAGTCGTCTTTGGAACTCTTGGGCCCTGGACCATACTAGTGCTCTTTGAATGGGCACATCGTACGCTAAGCACCTCTAAATTATTCTTGTGAGAGCACAACATCCATGCAATACATTTTTCTGTTTTTTATTCCACCGTTAATGGGCTAGATGTATTTGATCGATGATCCAGTGCGGTATGTTGATGGTGAGATTCTCTGTCTCCGCCAAGTACAAGCTGAACCATATCTTTTTTGGTGGCATAGTGAATCGTTCTTGGGCGGGAAAAGCAAAATGTTGCATGATAGTTCGTAGGTGTAGAGCAATGGTAGGTGTCATTGCAACCATGTCCTTCAATTTGTTGAGATCCTTATGCTTCATCCTGCCTGGAACCATTAGTTCTTTCTCAGTGGGAATATGCATTCCTTGCATGTTCAATGCTGCTCGTACTAAATTGAGGGTCAGTTTGAATCTCTTGAGTTTGTGGCCTGGCAATAGTGAGGGTAGCACAAAAGTACTATCGCCTCCCTTGGCCCTGCTAGGAGTGATGGTACTGATAAAGTAGGAGCAGCGAAGAAAATCTGGCTTAGGCAAATGTGCTCTGAAGTAGCTATCCAATCCTGGTTTGGTCCAAACCGATCGCATTACTTCTGCATTCTGATAGTTTTCAAATTCGCGAGTGAAAAAAATGATAACGTCCCCATTTGCCATTGAATTCAATTTCTGCCTCCCAGAAATAGGTGCCATCACCCAATGGCCCTATGACATCACTAAACCAATGAGCGTGTTTCCCCACTTGAGAAGTGTGTCCCTGAGGAGGGTCCTGAATAGGGAGAACATGCACCGCTTGAAGTTCTTGAGGCCTTTCGGTGAGTGGCGGTTCCAGGAGGAGGGTTTCGATGTCCACAATCTGTGCGCTAGACCCAGCCTGGGAACTGGTGCCTCTTGCTTCTGCCATTGTTATTGCTTGCTTGCTGGTTCTGTGAGAATATAGATCATGCGTTAATATTGTAATGGACAAGATAGAACACTTTTTGTCCCCGTTACAACATTATCATGAAGTGAGTAATGGGTTAGTGGGTTAGTGAGTGCTCGATGACTGTGGGTGTAGTTAATTGATGGATAGTCCTAGGAGCTAGATGGAAAGATGTAGTGTATGAGTGATGTAGTTAGCAAGTGGAGATGAATTTACAAATGGGGGTCGGGGGGTTTATTACAAGTCTTAGGTTGCCAAACACAATGGATGGCTTTCGGTTTTGGTTTTGTGGGGACTCTGGAGGGTTGTATGAGTAATTCTGCTTGGGGATGATGCGTCTTTGGGACCCATTTACAAGTGAGTCTGTGCGTGCTTCTGGGCGACTGTGTGTTCGTGCGTATTAGACTACAGTGGGTAACGGCTCCTTGAGTGAGTGAACACTGTCGTGTATGATGTGATTCGTGCGGGACTAGTTGAGCCCGCAAGCAAGTCTTAGGCACCCAAATTTGTCTTGATTGTGGGCCAACCTTCATCGACTTCTTGGGCACCCACATAGATTTCACTTTCTCAAAAGAAGTTTTGGACGTCTTCTTATTAGTATCATGTCGTTGATTACTAGTAAGAAGTTGAGATGATTGTTGTCGCTTGACTGTAATAGGCCGCTCTCCTTTTCGCACCCACAATTGATTCAATGGCTGAGTCATTCTGCTTCGCACGTTCTTTTGGCCTCCCGCATAGGTAGTCTTCAGTAATTGATCTGCCTTTGGTTGTTGCCTCCCTCTGGCCTTTGGAAAAGAAGAGAGTTCCGTCGAGGCCTTGACTTCTTTATTGAGATCTCCATTCCTTTGCATCACATAGCTTTGAACAAGAACAGCATGGTCAACTTCATGTGTACCCCTGGAGGGACCAGGAGTCTGTGCCTTTTCTAGTTCCTTGAGTGCTCCATTATCTAAATCAACTGTAATTCTACTCTGATTCACCCATACCTAAAGAAGTCCACTTCTTAGGTTTAAGTTGACTGCATGGTCATAGATCTAGTCTTGACCCAAGACCAGAGGCTCAGTGAGATCCTCATCTTGACACACTAGTACCTTAACTGTCATTGGAGCATCTTGAATGGAGAGGGGAAGTTCCACCTCGCCCATGCAAGGGGTTTCCACACCTCCCAATCCTATTAGATATGCTTCTATAGGATTGACTTTTATTTTCAATTCTCGACAGTAAGAAAGTCTCACCGCACTAGTGGCTGCACCTGAGTCAATCAATGCTCGCACAGTTTTTGCACCAACTCCTTGTCCAATTTCTAAAGTCACAAAAGGACGTGGATCTATTATCCTTTGGGAACTTATTCCTGAGACTTCACACATTGCCACATGATATCCTGGATCCTCATAGGCACCTGTCCTAGGTTGATCCCTACCTTGCCGTCTCAACTTCATCTTTCTGATGCGTTCTAAAGCTTCTGCTTGAGCTTCTTCTCGAATTCGTCTTTCTTCTTCTTTGCGCTTCTTAGCAGTGTTGAGTCGACTTAGCATCTCTTCCGTCAGAGGTTCCTGATATAACTTGACTCTGCACCCACTTATGTAGCTCGGGAGAATATCGCCTTCTAATGTGGCTAGTTGCACTGCTCCACTAGTTGAAATCCTGTTTATGATCATGGGTCCGTAACCACGTTTTTCTAGCTTTCTCGCATGTTGTTTCAGAGTATAGACTAATACTAGGTCTCCGGCCTTTAATCCTTTATCCTTAACATGGGCATCAAAGTACGCCTTCTGTCGTTTCTTAGCTGCATATATTCTTGCTGCAGCTCTTAGTCTGGTTTCACCTAATCGTTCAAGGTAAAAAATTCTCGAAGAGAGTTCATGGCCCGTCCACTCATGCTCCTGTGCTATTCTCAGTGTGGGAATCAAGAAGTCCAAAGGTAGCACCGCATTTTGGCCAAATACCATCTGAAAGGGTGTGGCTTGGAGTACCATTTTATAGGCCACTTGGTATGCCCAAACAACATGGTGTAGCTGTTTGTCCCAATCAGAGCGTTTATTATTCACCAATTTGGTAAGCACATTGCATAGAATCTTGTTTGTGCTTTCGGCCTGGCCATTAGCTTGTGGGTGATAGGGGGCAGACTTCTTATGTACTACCAAGAACTCTTGGAGCAGATTTTCAATAACTTCATTCAAGAAGTGAGTGCCTCTATCACTAACTAGCTCTATAGGTAGCCCATATCTAGTGAACACATTCTCAAATAAGAACTTAGCTGTTGTTTGTGCATCGTTCTTCATGGTAGCTTTTACTTCTACCCACTTGGTTAGATAATCTGTGGCCACAATGATATATTCAGCATGAGAACCCTTAGCTGGGGGATATAGGACCGACAAAGTCTATTCCCCACTTAGAGAATGCTCGTCCACCCATCATAGGTTTCAGTGACATTTCATCTTTGCGTATAGGATACCGAGTTCTCTGACAAACATCACACCGTTTCACATAGGTATGTGCATCCATGTGAAGGGTCGGCCACCAGAAGCCCGCAAATAGTATTGCCTTGATCACTCGATCTGATCCAAAGTGTCCTCCTGCTACACCTTGGTGAGCAGTTTCCAAGATCTTGAGATATTCACTTTCATGGACACATAGTCTCAGGTAACCATCCTTACCACGCTTGTATAGATTATCACCAATGAGTGAGTAATCTAGGGCTTCTTGTTCTAGACTTCTTCGTCTGGCCAGTGTCATATCTTGAGGGAATGTTTTCGTCCTCAGGAAGGATACTAGGAGTTCACTCCAATCTGGCACTATGGACACTTGATAAAGAGTAGCATGTTCCACAGGTGGTTTAGTGCAGCAGATTGGGCATTCTTTACACATCTTATGTACATCAGCTTCCATAGTAGGCCAATGCACTCCGAGTCTCCTTAGTGTCTGTAGGGTTCGTTGTTTTGAGTAGTGTTGCTCTAATGCACCTACATGTGCCAATTGCAACCATTTAGCATACTCATCCTCTTCCACACAACAAGCTAAGATCCCTTGATCCGTGTGCTTGTACATACTTCCTGCCATGATGTGATACTTTTGGGCTTTTACTATCTCTCTATCTTGTGTGTTTATTACTGGGTGGTTAGGCCCGTATGTCAATACTGGCACCAATGGCTTAGCCCACTATGGCACCACTTCCAAATTGAACAAGTAAGCATCAGGAAGGTCATCTGATACTCCTTGTGGGGCTTCTCCAGATGTGAGCCTAGAAAGATGGTCAGCTCTCAAATGAGTCCTACCTTTCCTTACCACTACCTCAAAGTCATATTCCATTAGTAAGAGAAACCATCTTACTAATCTTCCTGTATTGCATGGCTTGTTCACAAGATATAGCAGTGCCTGATGGTCAGTAAAAAATTTAAACTTATTTGCAAGCAAGTAATGTCTAAACTTTTTAACCGCATATACCATGCCTAGTCCTTCTCTCTCAGTAGTGGTATAATTTCGTTCAGCCGCATTCAACTGTCTACTAGCATAGGCAATTGGAAGATCCATATTGCCTTCGCCCGTAGGTTGTGCGAGTACACATCCAATAGCATAATTGGATGCATCCACATGAACATGGAAGGGCTTATTCCAATCTGGTGTGGTCAAGATTGGTGTTGAACACAATCTTCTTTTGAGCTCATTGAAGGAGTTTTCACATTCAATAGTCCACTCGAAGGTAGTCAAAAGTCCATACAGAGGCTTTGCAATGATGGCATACATGTGTATAAATCGTCGGTAATAACCACAATGCCCCATGAAAGCTTGTACTTCCTTGACATTCTTTGGCCTAGGTAACTCGGCTATGGCTCTCACTTTCTCTTCATCAGTGGATATGCCATTCTTTGACACTATGTGTCCTAAAATCTTGCCTTGCCTGACCATAAAAACACACTTTTTTGGGTTCAGGCAGACTTGATATTCTCTGCATTTGTCAAAGATTTGTCTGAGTTCTGGTATATGTGTTTGTCTAATGTTGGAATGAGCACAGAGGTCATCAACATAGACTTCCAAATTCTTCCTCAAGAACTCTTTAAACACGTGGCACATCAGCCTCTGGAAGGTACCTGGAGCATTGGTAAGCCCAAATGGCGTTACTCTAAAGGCAAAAATGCCCCATTCAGTGGCAAAAGCCATCTTATGCTGATCTTCTGGAGCTATGGCTACTTGATTGTAGCCTGAAAATCCATCAAGGAAGCTGTATACTTCCTTGCCTGCTACTCTTTCTAAGAGATGTTCTGTGATAGGAAGCGGATAGTTATCTCGAATTGTGGCTGCATTAACCTTCTTCAAGTTAATGCACACACGTAGTTTGCCATTCTTCTTGGGCACCACTACAATGGGGGATACCCATTCAGTGTGCTCAATTTCATAGATGAATCCAGCTTCAACCAGTCTATCTATCTCTTCTTTGATCTTAGCAGCATAATTATCATTATATGTGTATGGCTTTTGCTTAGAAGGTTTGGCATCTGAGGTCATGGGGATAGTGTGTGAGCATATGTTAGGGTCCACACCTTTCAAATCCTTGTAGCTCCAAGCGAACACATCTCTGTATTCTCTTAGCAAGGCTATTAATGCATGCTCTTCTTCCTTTGTTAGGTCATGGCCTATGTACGTGCATCTCTCCTCTCCTTCTTCTAGGGCCACTACTACTTTCTTGGTGGTTTCTTTGTTATCATAGGCTTCTCCTGATTGTGCCTCTCGTTTAGGCATTCTTATCATGACTCTCATGTCATCTATCTCATATTTCTTAAAATTTTCCGGGACCTCAAACAAAGATTCTTCCTCTTCTGGTGTGACTTCTTTCTTCTTTCTTTTCTTTCCTTCTTCCTTCGGGGTCACATGTGTGGCTAGCTTTACATCAGTTGTAAGTTCTCCATACCTCTGGGGTAGAAATTCTACTTCATAGAAGTATTCTTCATCTGATGCAAAAGGTGGGTCCATGATGATTGACTCTAGATCGGAGTCACTTGCATCCTCAAATGCATCAGGGCTAGGTTCACACTCTTCTAACACTGCATCTCCCATGATTGGCTCTATGGAAAAAACTGAAAATGTCATAGCCATCCTCGTCACAGTGGAGTGTCCATTGTTCTTCATTGATGGCTACATCCATGGTTGCTAAAATTTCTGCCCAGCCGTGGGGTTCAAATTCTTCGTCAGGGAACACTACAGGTGCATAGGCTGGGTCTTGCATGGATCTGTGTGTTTCTTTTGCATCTATCTCTCTGGTGTTTTCTCTCTTCTCCTCTTCTACTGCCACTTTGCACATCCATAAGTGAGTGTCTTCATGCATCCATGAGGATCCTGATCCTATGGAGTGCACCGACTCTGTATCATCTTTAGCTCTATGGATGGGATTCCATTGGATAGGAGGGACATCTCTATGAGAGTAATCTTTGAGATTGACTTTGGTCGTAACACCTAAGTGTTGAAAATACAAGGAATTGGTTCCCCAATCCTGGACCACTTGCAACTGTCGCATAAATGGTCTTCCCAAAATCATCTCGTAGGCATGATTCTTACTAAAATCACAGATAGCAAACGTGTGCTCAAACTCTACACCACATGTAGTGAGAGTTATTCCTTCAAGTAGTCCTAAAGGCCTCTCTATGTGGCCATCAGCCATTTGCAATTTCATCCTCGTGGGCCTGAGTGCTGGCTTGCCCCACCGCTTCCATAGGGAAGTGGTAGCAATAGCAACTCCTGCACCTGAGTCCAGAATTGCCTTGGTTGTGTACCCCTGATGGGTAATGGGAAGATAGGTGTTTCCTTCTTCACCTTCACTCATATCTCCTATCTTGTCTAGAGGAATTTCTGGCACTGTCCTCTGAGAACCTACCTGGGAACGAGGTTTTGCTATCTCTGGTACTTGTTTGGCTACATGTTTCCATAACTCTGGCCTAACTTTGAGTAGCTCTTCTAAAGTGAGGTTGCACTGCACTTTAGTGTTTTTCACTACTTCCGTATTCCTAGGTATGACTGAGTCTTTGTTTCTTACCATGACGGTGGGTGCTCTCATACAGGTTGACTTGGCTTCCCATGTGCCTGTGAAATGGGGTAATTCCTGTAAAGAATTAGACTCAAAGTCTAATCTCTCTTGGGAGTGGTTGCTCTCCTGCTCTCCATAAATGGAAGGAATATCTTGTGGGAATTGATCCTGCGTGTCATCCACAAGTTCAATGGGAGGAGGGACTTCACTTTCTTTAGCCCATTTGTCTTCTTGAATCTCTCGGAGGAATTTTGGAGTGAACCTATTCATAGAAGAGGAAGTGTCTGGTCTAGTGGAATTGGGCACATAAGCTTCCTGTGGGGGATGGCTTATGTTTTTGCTTGCCTCATCTCCTTCTTGATTTTTTTCTTCCTTGGCAGACCTTGCAATTATACTCTCTAACTTCTCTAGGATTCCATCCAAGTGCAATTGTGTCTTAGCTGAACCTGAGTAGTTGAAAAGGCAACTGGCTTTAAACATGGTCTCAGCCAATGCGACCATTTTCGCACACAGCTTGGTTCTCTCTATCTCTAGGTCAGCTCTAGGGTAGGACTTGTCATGATCCGTCACATTTGGCCCTTCTTGGATTCTGGCCTGATATGCCTTAAGCATCATGTCTATGTCTTCAGGAGTGGGGTCGGCTAACACTGATCCTACTCTAGGGGGTGGTGGGATGTTCTGAGGTAGGGGGGCAGATGGTGGGTTAGATGGTGATGGAAGTGAGGGTGGTGGTGGTATGTGAGAGTTTGTTTGAGAGGTGAGCTCAACAATTTTGGCTTTTGTTTCTCTTATGCTTTCTTCTAAGTCACTCATCTTTTTAGACCATTGTCTTTTCATTCTTTCTCGACTATCCCTCCAGGCTCTCGACCTTTTCTTGGCTATGCTCTCAGTTTCACTAACCTCTGCACTCTTCTCTTGACCTATCCCTGGGTTCTGTTGCAAAGCCTGGGCTCTAGTGACTACCTGTACTGGTGCAGTGGACGTCACACTTCCTGTAGAGTCTACTACTAACCCAATAACGTTAATTGGAGTTATTTTTGGCATATTATTAGGATTCTTAGGGCAATCTCATAAGAGATGCTCTTTCCCATAATCTTGGCAAAAGCCTTGAATCGTCACTGATTGGGGTTGTGTAGGTGGAGGTAAGGGGCAATCACGAATGAGGTGATCTCCCTGACATCTGTAACATGGTCCTCTAGGGAATGGGGGTCTTACCTGCCTAGGTTGGGGCCTAGAGTTAGGGTTTGTGTACATTACATTTGTGTACTCTGGCTCCCAACTAGGTTCGCCTGGTTCTTCACTGTAGTAGGACTCACCATGTTCAGGAGATTGCATGTAGTAAGCCTGTGGACTATCAATATGTGTGGAGTCAAAGCTATGATCGCTCGGTCACTTTCTGAAAGCAGTGGTGTTACTGGCACTATAGCTCTATTCAAACTTTCTTCGGCTGCTGCATACTTTACAGGAATCACATTAGCTGGGGTTGGGGGTTGTTGAGCTAATACAGGATGTGGCCTTTGTTGGTTCTGGTAGGGTTGTTGATAGGGTTTTTGCGGTCTACCATATTGTTGTGGGGGGTACTGGTTCTGGTATCTTCCCTGTTGTGGATAGGGCTGAGGGTAGGTTTGTCTAACTGCTTGCTTATTGTATGGGCAATCTTGTGCTGTGTGATTTGTGTATCTCCGTTCTATGGTGCAATATTGGCTGCTAGGATTCACTTGGGGTTGAGCCATGATGGGGCATGCGTTTGCCATATGGTCACCTCCGCAAGTATAGCACCTCTTTACTGGGGCAAATCTAGGAATTTGTTTACTAGAGACACCTAGTTTTTGAGCTACCTTCTCCGCAAGTTCCTCAATTGATGTGGATTGTGAGGAAGAGAGGCTAGAGGCACTATCCGAATCTTTGTAGATTTTGGAAAGTTCTAACTCATCCCCTAGGTTATCCTCAATGTCGATGCACATGCATACACACTCTTCTATGGTCCTAGGGTCCTTCAAGTACACATAGGATCGCAACTTTGTACTTAGCAATCCATCCAAGAATAAAGCCACTTGTTTGGCAGGTGTGGGTAACTCAGGAACGGGGCATCTCTCAAGATATTGCCTAAATCTTCTTCCTGCAAGTCTCACAGTCTCTTGGGGGGTCTGCTTGAAGCTGTAGATCAATGAGGAAGTATTATGCCTTATGCCACTTTTAGAGAATTCGGTGATTAAAGCCTCTAAGAGTTGGTCTATGCTCTTGAACTATCTCTCGTTCAATGGTTGAAACCACGTAAGGGCTGTGTTCCTAAGTGTTAGACCAAAGGCATTGTACTGCGTGAATAGGTCCTCTACTTGTTCAGCTCTCAAGACTTGCCTAAACTCGGCCACATGATCATATGGGTCTCCTGTGCCATCGAAGTAATTCTTCATGGACTTAACTAACTGAGTCGGTCTCAAAATCCTGGTGTGTTCCCTAGGCCTTGGCAGAGGGAATTCATCCGTATTCCTTTGATTCCTTGGGGCTCTAAATCCTTCAGGTTCCACTTTGTTTGTTTCCATTCTCGTTCTGTCTCTTCCCACTGGGTTGGCAAAGCTTACCTCCGGCCTATCTCTATGTCTATCTCTTTGAGTTCCGTGAGCGTGGGAGGGTCCAGCTCCTGGGTGACCAAAGGACACATTCGATCTTGGTTGGGGGAAAATAAATTCACCTTTCCAGGTGTAAGCGTGCCTATCATTTTCTGTAACCGCAAAGATCCTCTCTGAAGAGTGATCTAAGTAGGTCACCCTACCTGGGCTATCAGGATCTTTGAACTCATATATCATGATTGTTCCTACCTCACTCGGCTGATTAGGTCTATATCTCCAAAAGGCTTCATCAGTCTCTCGGTTCAAGAGTAGATCTATGCTCTTATTATCTTGGGGAATCCACTCTGGTGTGATAATCCTAGTGAGAACAGACTTGCCTCGGGGGGTTCTAGGTTCTTCGCCCATGTTTCCTTGCTCTAGGTCACCTAAGTCCGTTTCTGGAACTACATTCCCAAATTCATCTGTCCTATCTGGATGACTGGTGACTACATATATTGTCCCTTCCTTGTCTAAGTATGCTCCGTTTTCAAACTTGACAGCTGGATGTTCTAGTCCAATGGATTGGTCAGGGTTTTTCATCTGTACTACAGATCTTCCTAGGCCGTCCTCATAGATGCTAGCACCTAATCGGTTGGTCCTGAGGTATTCGAGTTGCGTCTTGTAAGGGCCTTCTACCCTATGTAAATATGGCACTCCGGAGCTTCCTGTAGGTCTCTCCATACCGTGGGACATCTTAGACTCGCTCGTTTCAGAGCTAGGGTAGTACGAGTGATGGCTCAACTGCTGGGCCCAAGACCTAGCAGTATGATTGACACTAGCCTCTGAAGATCTAAGACTTTGTCTATCTCTCCCTAGGTGTCGTCCCGATCTAAGGTTCATAAGCCCAATCGAACAATCCCAAGTTTTCTCAAGTACACTTGCGTTGCTGAATTCTTTTGTATTAGTCACTTGTTCTTTTTTAATCCCTTTAGGGTGTCATTTCTTGTCCAATTAATCTTCGTCACAAGGAACACTTAAGTTTTTATCGTACTTTAAGTGTGGTCGCTCGATTTAAATTCTTTTCCCTTAGGTTGTTTCGCAATTGTAATCTTCTAACACTTGCCCTTGAGTGATTAGAGTTCTTGGACTTGGTAGTTATTAACGTGTTCCTAATTAACCAAAACCTCTCTCCGTACTTAGCCGATACTAGGGATTGACAGAGGGTGTTGAGAATTTCCAACCTTAAGTTCCCCTTGGTTGCCCTTGTATGCCCAGGAAGCGTGTTCCCAAGCTCGCACTTACTCTTGCTTCGAGTACCCTTCAATGCTCTCAAAGAACCTGAAAAAATCCACAATTAGCTCAAGAAGTGAATTTAGTTGACAGAAAGATAGTTTTCATGCATGTAATTCACAGACCCAATTGCCTTTTGCCTTTATGGGAAACAATCCCAAGGGACCCTCAATTTTTTCCTACCTTGGGATATGGTCAACTTCAAATTACCCTATCTAATAATCCTGACATTAATTCTACCATAACCAGTCGAAGTTTTGGTTGTATTCCCCACGAGCTTTCCAACAAAACAAAAATCACCGCAATCGGATTTCGTATAAGGAAGTTATGTCCACTCAGGGTTTTGGGGCTAAAACAGGATTTAGAACAGGTTAACAGGCAAACAGGACTTTCTCAAAATACTTAGTGTAATGGCCTCACAATGCAAGGATGAACCCTAGTATTTGTCCAACAATTTGTCAAAAATAGACCACTCTTTTTTGCCCTAAAATATTAGCCAAATTTGCCCGTCTATCGCATTCGCAAGCTCTGTCAGTCGCGATTGATAGGTCAATCGCGATCGACGTGTTGGTCGCGATTGACAGGTCCATCGTGGCTGTCAGTCGCGATTGATGGGTCAATCGCGATTGACACGTGGCCCGGATTTTCAGTCGGTCGTGGTCAAAGGGTCGTTGACTCTGTCAGTCGCGATTGATAGGTCAATCGCGATTGACAGGTCCTTCGCGAGGGTCTGTCCGTCGTGGTCAATCAATCGTTGACTGTGTCGGTCGCGATTGACAGAGCCGTCGGGGGCTGTCAGTCGCGATTGACTGGTCGATCGCGATTGATGGCTCGATCGCGATTGACACATGTCACACGTATGGTCTGTCAGTCGTGGTCAATCGGTCGTTGACTCTGTCAGTCGCGATTGACAGAGCCGTCGGCAGGTGTCTATCGTGGTTTGTTGATTGCGGTTGATAGAGCGATCGCGATCGACAGAAATCTGAGGAATTTCAAAAATTTAAACACATTTTTGGGAAGCTCTAGGCCTGTAGATCATGGTTATGTACTTTGTTTAGCAAATAGAGCATTTTTTCTGTCAGTCGCGATTGACAGAGATCAACGCCTCGGGACCTGCACAGTCAAATTTTTTACCTGTTGGAGCTGGTGCAGCTGCTGGGGATGTTGATTCCTACAAAAAATCTCAAAAAACATAGAAAATCACAAGCACACAAACGCTCTCTCGCTCTCTCTCACAAGTGAAATGAGGGAAATGGTATGGGTGGGGTGATATGACCAAAAACTGAAATTTTTCGCGATGAAGGAGATGGATGTGGGAGATGGTGAGGATGATGATGGTGATGAGAAAAACAAAAGAAAATAGGAAAAAGGTGAAGAAAATACCTATAACTCCAATGCGTCAACTCTACGTCTTACCATCACACGCTCGTCCTCAAAGCTCGATCCCCGACAACGGCGCCAAAATTTGGTGTAGCTCAGTGATGAGTAGCACCTTCTTTAATGTCAATCCGGGAAGACGTGAGGATGGTATGATGACCTCAAGCAAGTGAAGGCACAAGTGCATGAGTGCGAAGCACACTAACATGCACACACACGCGCACACACGGTAAGACAAAGAGTGAGAAGCAATGGAGTTCTTAGATTACTTTCAAAAAGCTCTTACAAGTTCAAATCAATTACAAGCTAACCTCAAAAATGAGCTCTCTAGCTCTGTTTATAGTTTTTGACTAGGTTTTGGCCTTGTCCAGACCTAGTGTCCGGCCTAGTTAAAAATTAGGTTCTCTACCCTAGTTGGAGGTTCAAACGGAGTCTAAAAAATGTGAAAACTGATAGGTAGGTACTTCTAAAGCTCCTCAAGCTCAAGGACTCCTTGGCTTGCACAAAATGGAGCTACAAAAATGTGAAATGGCATTTACAATGGTTTTTAGTGATGAAAATCACTATTTCTGTAGGGATTTCTTCTAGCATTTTGACATACATTCCCTGGAGCTCCCTACTTGCTCCTTCTTCTTGTGTGCCAAAGTCTTTAATGCCTGAAAAATTGAAATGGCCTACTTGCCAGATCTTCTTTGACTACTGTGTCTGCCTGTGCTTTCTCTTCGTTCCGACTCCCTTCGTAGGCTTCCTTGTCTTGCAACTCCTTCAGTTCCTTGACTACTGCCAACAAAAGGCACAGAGGGTGATGTGGTACTTGCAAAATACTGGAATGTATAATGTTGGTTCCATGACCCTCCAACCGCTCAATATTTTATGCGACTTTTGACGGGAGAGTTTTGCATTTGAGCCATAGGAGTTCGGACGGTTGGGAATAACTTATTTGCGGAGGTTTATGACAATGGTAAGAGCAGCAATTGTGTGGGCTGTAAGAAAGGGTAAGATCGTCCAGTTTAGAGAATATCTTTACACTGAACTCACTGTTTTCGCACCAGTAAATGGCCTTCTGTGGAGTCGCCAGATAGGCAAGGAGTGCACAAAGTCGATTCTGTCACTTATACTAACCGCTTGATTTGATTATGTGCAGTAATAAGTCGTTGGGCCATTAAGAAAAGGTTTATGTCAATATATTGCATGAGAAGATTTATGTTCTTCTTCTTCTTATTTTTTTCTAATTTGATATATTAAATGGTAATGCATGAGGCTCTGTTATCTCCGAATTATGAAAAAAATAAGGGCATGTTTAAGAAGAAAATGGGGCAACTTTTCTCATCATGAACATATTTTATGGCTTCTCTAAGTTGTCCTATATTGCAAAGATGTCAAAACTTTGTTGTTTGTCACTTGGTGAACCCCTATTTCACATATTGTTTGCATTTTCATAGAAAGACCAAATCTCCAAAAACATTAAAAAAACACACAAAAACCCAAAACAAATATTAAAAACACTCTAAAAAACTAAAAATTTGTCAAAACATGGGAAAGAAAAAAGCAAAAGAAAGAAGGAAGGGGGAAAAGGTTGCACAAAAGAAGGAAGAAAAAGATGACATGCATGCATTAATCACACATGATCAAGGTGAAACAAATAGAGAAAATTTGCAAGGGGTAGAAATTGGTGGAATTTCTAAAGGGGTGGGTTCCATAGTTGCAACTAGGGAACATAGCAACAATTTTGTAACTATATCCATTGGTCATGAATGTAGAAATATGAGTGCTTATATTAACCCTAATTGTGAGTGGAATTTAATTCATATTGATTTAGTGACAATTATTTTGGATAACATACAACTAACCACTCATTCCTCTATCCTCATGAATGGTGAAACTTATGATTGCATGGGTCAAGTTAGGTTGCCTATTGTGGTGAATGCTATGGAATTTTTAGAAACTTTTTTTGTTATGGAAGGTATAGATGAAGACTTGGTCATAGGCACTCAAAGGTTTTTTGAACATCAAGGGTTTGAAGCACCTTGTCCATCTATTATGTCCATCCCCACTAGTGAGTCTTTTGGAAATCCTGATGATTATCCTCATTGTATGGATTGTGGACATAATCATCTATTCAAAGATGGTGCTCTTAATCCACAAAATAGTCTTTCCACTCATGCTTTTTCATCTAACCTTTCTTTGAGTAAGTCACAGGAAACCTTGACGAATGATGAAGTGGAGGACTCCAAGTGCTTGGAGGATGTGGAAGGGCCCTCCCTTCCTCTAAGTTTGGAATCTTCTCATGATTTCAAGAGCAAGGATGGTCTACACGTGGATCATCAAGAAGGAGATAAAAAAAATACTTTGTATGAGTTCTATGGAAGATAAAGTGATATCTAGAGATTCTATATGTAATACGGATAAATGCATCGCTGAATCTCTAGATCAATCTCAAACCACACAACCTTATGATCCATTACATGAGCATGATATATGTAAAGAAACTCAACCTTTGTTGAACTCCCCATGTAAAGATGAGTTTTTCCTAAAGACTCACATAGAAGGCCCAAAAGACCCATATATCAAGAAGAAGTCACATTTCCCTTGTAATGTAAATCAAATTTGGGTGGCCAAGAACTTATTTAGAGCCCAACCAAATCGCACTATGATATGGGTACCAAAGAAAGGTGTTATACAAACTCAACCCTCTCACACTAGACTTCATAGTCTACGGTCTAGATTTACCATGTTTTATCATGAAGAACGACCACTTTTGACAAAGGGATCCAAAGCAATAAAGTCAACACTCAGAAAAGATCCAAGGAGAAACCTCAAGGCTAAGACTAACAAAGCGAAGACATATTGGCGGCCTAAAACCTCTTCGTGCAGCATCCATGGGTGTCGGACCCAACCTTGCCCAATGCACAACATATGTTTAAGATGCACACCAAGTATGCACACGAATAGGGCCTCATCCAAAGGTCAAGCATTTGGCACACTTAGATTAACCCAGGCACAAAGAGGGCACATGTACATAGAGTTCAAAAATTTTCTTTTTATTTTTCTTTTTTCAGGATGGTGGACAAAGGTATCATCCATTTCAAATGGTTGATGGAAAAGAAGCGGCTCTTGGAGATGGACATTTGGAGAAGGCCTCATCATCGCCTCACCCTTGAGCACTTTGCTCAAGACCCATCCATTTTTGCACCATTTTTTTATTGTATGCAATTTTAGAGTATGCATAAGATAGGGTCACATTACAAGACCGTGCATAGACACTTTTTTGTTTTCCGCCCATGCACCCTTAGTCACCACTCATGCATATGGACTAAGAAGAGATGAATTAATTTCATCTATTTGTATATATCATCTACATTTTGTCGTATCATTCTCATACATCATCCATCCATTAAAAAAAAAAAAGCATTCTAGCATATTCATCTATATGAGGCAAAAGAACCAAGTTAAAGCACTCGACTCCAAACAAAAAGCAAGATGAAGAAAAGCAATAACGCAAAGCACTCCAATGGTGCAAGGATCATGCAAATCAAAAGGAACTCCTACACGCTCTTCCACAAAAGCTCCATACTTGCAAAAGCTTTGTTGAGGACAACAAAGTCAAGGAGGGGGGGAGTGTTGAAGATACAACATGTATTTCTTGGATCCACTTCATTTTCATCATCATTTGTACCTTTTTCTACCTTTCATTCAGTTAATAAAGCACTCTTGTATAGGTGTGTGTGAGTGCCACACTAGAGAATAAGTGGGATTCATTCTCCTTTCAGTTTAGAAATCCCACATAGCATGCTTTTTTGCCATTTTGTATATAAAGAGGTCTCCACCTCTTCTTTTGGGAGAGCTTTTTTGAGAAGTAATGAGATAATGCTAGTTTGTAGTTAGATTGTTGCTCTCTTGTCTTCATGATGTGCATGCGTGCTTGTTCTCTTCTTGCCTAACGCTTGTGACACGTTGATGTATGATTACGTCGCTATTATGCTTGTGATTATGATTATGTGCATTATTCATGATGCTTATGTTGTGTCTTCTTGTTAATAACGTTGTTAATCATATGTTGACGAAGCGCCATTACGTCTGCTGAGTGCTTCTACGCAAACATTTGGGTCTCATGAGATGCTTCCTGGTTTGACAAGTATGAGTTGTGATGCTACAACGTCAACAGAAAGTCACAAAGTAAAGATAATTTCCAAAAGAAGGTGTCTGCATAGGACCACAAACATCACTATGTACAAGCTGCAATTTTTTTAGTAGCCCGAACTGAACCATCTTTTGGAAAGGAGGAATGCTGCATTTTTCCCAAAATATAGCCTTCACAAACATGTTTTCTAGGTGCCTCAAGTTTGGGCAAAGAGGACACCATTTCAAATTTCTGCAGGCGTAGCAAACTAGCAAAATTCAGATGACCAAAGGGTGCATGCCAAAGCTTTGCATCTGACATAGCCTGAGAATCATGTACTGCAGATGCCGAATTATTCAGAGATCTTTCATAGTCTATGAGCTTATACAGCCCACGACATAAAATGCCAGAAGCAATAATCACATCGCCATTTGACAGATCATGAACTATACACCTGTCTTTCATAGTCTATGAGATTATACAACCCACGACATAATATGCAAGAAGCAATAATCACATCGCCATTTGACAGATCATGAACTGTACACCTTTCATCAACAAATTTCACAACCAAGCCAATCTTGGCTAATGCAGAAACTGATAACAGGTTCTTCTTGATCCCTGGCACAAATAAAGCATCTGATAAAGTGAAAGAACTACCAACAGTAGTAGTCAAAATGATCTTACCAACTCCCATAATAGGATAAGAGGAGTTGTTAGCACATGTAACAGCATTCCCTGTAGGGGCGGGCTCGAGTGAAGAGAAGAAACTGCGCTACAAGGTAATGTGTTTGGTCGCCCCACTGTCAAAATACCAAACATCTGAGTCTACTGCAGACATGCACTGCTCATGAGAAGATGGTTCAAAACTGCAGACAGTAGTAAATGCCCATTCTTCTTCCTGCACAAGATTAGTACACTCTGTTTTTGGTGTAGAGGCCTCTGCAACAACCATTCCAGCCTCTTTCTTCTTTGCCTCTTTAGCAGCCAGTTTTGGACAGTTCTTTATGATATGATCATTCCCTCATCCGAGTCACCGAAGTCACCGTTGGCACCATTGGGTGCATGCAAGGGAGGACCTCAACGATCAAGAAATATAGAGGTTATCGGTACTTCCCGGGAGGTCACCCATCCCAGTACTTCTCCCCTCGGAGCTCGCTTAATCGGGGCAATGTCTTGCCACTAAGCCACACTCTTGTGGTTTCTGAAGAAGCGAAAAGACTTACATTACCTTGAACATGTTTTGGTCCCTCAAAGCTTCATTCTTTGCTTTCAAAGCCTATTTTTTAAGCATTTTTGGGGTGTCTTTTGGAGCCATTTTGGATTACTTCCGCACATAGTTCTCTTCACATAGGTCCAAGAACATCAAGAAGAGTGTTCTTTGTACTTCTCCAGCATTAAATATCAACCTTTGGGGCTGTGTTTTCAGCCACACTCGTAAAACGACAGGTTTCTTGAAAGATTTAAGTTTTGGTGGGAGCAGCCACTGCAAATTTATGTAGGTTTTTTGAGCTAAAAACATCAGAGTTGACATACACTTGCAGATGTTATTGCTTAGTTTTTGGGTTGTGCATCCAACTTTTTAGTGTCACTTTACTGCATATATTGAGCACATACACATTATGTATGCTTCTGTAGATACCACTTATGTACGTCCATGTGATCATTGATATAGTGGTTACGTTCTTTGCATAAAGACTTTTATGTTTGATAAAGAGGGTTGTGGTGAGGTTTTCTTAACTGGGAGAGACACCCAGATGTCGGGGTCTCTTCAGTGATGCGGGTGGAAAACTTACCCAACCTTGCCATCGGAGATGTATGATAGCTATTCATAGGTGCTCGATAAGCCTAGTTTGATTCTATTGGGTAACTAATTATATGCAGTGGAGTCAGTGATTCACTATGTAGGCAAACATGTCAGTACTTGTAGTTTTATGATATTTTGACACTGGTCATACACTCATTTTGAAGAGGATATTCTAGCAAAATTTTTCCAGATTTTTGGTTTTGTCAACTATACAGTGGTCAATTTACTCCTTGATACACTTATTCGTTGGTGTTTGGACTCTTCTAGCTTCATTATCATTCCACTCAGTTCTTTACCATCATGGCATCAGAGATCTCAGGCACATCCGGTGGATCAGGGTCTAGTGCTAGCGTTTCAAGGAGGAGCTATAACTTGGAGGGCAAAGGCCATTTTCAGATCCAAAAATTTGATGGCACAAACTTTGCTCTATGGAAGAATCAGATTAAAGATGTGCTGATTCAAAGGAGGGAATGGAAGCCAATAAATGGAATTTCATTGAAGCCTGTTGACATGGATGAAGATGATTGGGATGAGTTAGATGAAATGGCTAGTGTTGAGAGCAGTATGGGCACCCAAGGACTGACTAGACAAGGAAGCCAGCGGAGAGAGTCAGAGCGAGGTGAAGGATTGAGTAGACAAAGCAGTCGACGCAAATCTGGCAGATAGGCCCTTCAAATTTTTCCAAATTAACATCTTTATAACAGTGATTCTTATCACTAACAATCACTGTAAATACCATTTCATATTTTTGTAGCTCCATTTTGTGCAAGCCAAGGAGTCCTTGAGCTTGAGGAGCCTTAGAAGTACCTACATATCAATTTTCGTATTTTTTAGGCTCCGTTTAAGCCCTCGAATTGGCCCTGGAACCTAATTTTTAACTAGGCCGGACACTAGGTCTGGACAGCGCCAAAACCTAGTCAAAAACTATAAATAGAGCTAGAGAGCTCATTTTTGAGGCTAGCTTGTAATTGATATGAACTTGTAAGAGCTTTTTGAAAGTAATCTAAGAACTCCATTGCTTCTCACTCTTTGTCTGACTGTGTGTGTATGTATGTGCATGTTAGTGTGCTTCTCACTCACGCACTTGTGCCTTCACTTGCTCGAGGTCTTCATACCATCCTCACGTCTTCCCGGATTGACATTAAAGGAGGTGCTACTCATCACTGAGCTACACCAAATTTTGGCGCCGTTGCCGGGGATCGAGCTTTGAGGACGAGCGTGTGATGGTAAGACGTAGATTTGGGACGTTGGCGTTGTAGGTAACTTCTTCACTTTTCCTTTTTTTTCTTTTCCTTACCTCATCACCATCATCATCATCACCATCTCCCACCTCCATCTCCATCATCGCAAAAATTTCCGTTTTTTACTATATCCCCTTCCTCCTTTCATTTCCCTCATTTCACTTGTGAGAGAGAGCGAGAGAGCGAACTGTTGTGTGCTATTTTCTGCATGCTTTTGGAGTTTCTTGCAGGTTTCAGCATCATCATCCCCTCCAGCACGTCGCGCAGGTACGGAAATGTGCAGAACTGTCTCGCAGTCGTCGACTTCTGTCGATCGTGATTGACAGAAATTTTCACCTTTTGGTAAATCTGAGTGCACCACAGTGGACTAGAGACCCTACACACCACATTTCCATAAAACTTTTTGAAAAATTTGCAAAATTTCAATCCATCGCGATTGACAGCTCTATCCGTCGCGATTGACTGCCTATCCGTCGCGATTGACTGCCTGTCCGTCGCGATCGACTGCCTATCCGTCGCGATTGACTGCCTGTCCGTCGCGATCGACTGCCTATCCATCGCGATCGACTTCCTATCCATCGCGATTGACAGAAATTTTCACCTTTTGGTAAATCTGAGTGCACCACAGTGGACTAGAGACCCTGCACACCACATTTCCACAAAAAATTTTGAAAAATTTGCAAAATTTCAATCCGTCGCGATTGACAGCTCTGTTCGTCGCGATCGACTGCCTGTCCGTCGCGATCGACTGCCTGTCCATCGCGATCGACTGCCTATCCGTCGCGATCGACTGCCTGTCCGTCGCGATCGACACCTGTCCGTCGCGATCGACTCCTATCCATCGCGATTGACTGCCCTGTCCATCGCGATTGACAGCCAATTTTAGCCAATTTTTTAGGGTTTTTAATTTGAAGAGTTTGGCTAATTTTGGGCATGAACATTGTACTCTAGAGCACATAAGGAGGCCATAGGAAAACAACTTGGGGAAAACCTGTTGCATAGTGATCCTGTTTGAACCCTGTCTTAACCCTAGAATCCTGAACGGTCATAACTTTTTCATACGAAATCCATTTTTTGAGCTCTAGGGCTTGTTGGAAAGCTCATGGCATATACTACACGCTGTCAACTATTTTTTATAAAGATAATGCGTTGATTTTCAGCTAGGGTATTTTGAAGTTGACCATACCCAGGGGGATCAAAGTCAGGGGTCTTAAGAATTGTTTTCCTAAAAATCACTATGCAAATTAGTATTTGTGCTACAAGAATGAGAATCATTGGTTCTGTCTTTGGAATTTAAATCTTAAAGCTAACTTTCGAACTCTTACAGATCTATTGAGAGCATCGAAAGGCTTTCTAAGAAAGTGTAAGTGCAAGCTTGGGAACACACTTCCTGGGCATTCAAGGGCAACCAAGCAGGAAACAAAAGGTTGGAAACTTTCAACCCCCTCTGTCAATTCCTAGCTTAGGCTAAGAATGACTAGTGATAGGAGTAAGTCAGGGCAACGATAGGCATCAATCAAGTTGAAGACTACCTATGCACTCAAGTTCAAGATTAAACATAATCTCTTCGTGATGCGATAACCTTAAAGGAAAGAATCTAACGTGGAACGATCAACTTACAGTGCGAAACATTAACTCAAATATTCCTGACGACGTGATTTCTGACTAGAGCATAAACACGATAATCGACTAAAAAAGAATCAAGTGACTGATACAAAAGAACTTAGCAACGAGGTTGTACTTGGGCAAAATTGGGCTATTCAATTAGGCTTATGAACCTTAGATCAGGGTGACATCTAGGGAGAGATAGACAAAGTCTTAGGTCTTCAGAGGCTAGTGTCAACCACACTGCTAGGTCTTGGGCCCAGCAGTTGAGCCACCACTCATACTACCCTAGCTCTGAGACTAGTGAATCAGAGATGTCTCAAGGCATGGACCGACCTACGGGAAGTTCAGGAGTGCCATACTTGCACAGGGTAGAAGGCCCGTACAAGACGCAGCTGGAATACCTTAGGACCAACCGATTAGGTGCTAGCATCTATGAGGACGGCCTAGGAAGATCTGTGCTCCAGATTAAAAACCCTGACCAATCCATAGGATTAGAGCACCCAGCTGTCAAGTTTGAAAACGGAGCATACTTGGACAAAGAAGGAACCATATACGTAGTCACCAGTCACCCAGATAGGACGGACGAATTTGGAAATGTGATCCCAGAAGCGGACTTAGGTGACCTAGAGCAAGGAAACATGGGTACAGAACCTAGAACCCCTCGAGGCAAATCGGTTCTCACTAGGATTATCACACCAGAGTGGATTCCCCAGGATAATAAGAGCATAGATTTGCTCCTCAATCGAGAGACTGACGAAGCCTTTTGGAGGTATAAATCTGATCGGCCAAATGATATAGGAACAATCATAATCTATGAGTTTAAGGATCCAGATAGCCCAGGCAGAGCGACCTACTTAGATCACGCTTCAGAGAGGATCTTTGTGGTTACAGAACATGATAGACATGCTTACACTTGGAAGGGTGATTTCGTTTTCCCCCAACCAAGATCGAATGTGTCCTATGGTCACCCTGGAGCTGGAACATCCCAAGCTCATGAACCTCAAAGAGACAGAAGTAGAGATAGGCCAGAAGTAAGCTTTGCCAACCCAGGGGGCAGAGAAAGAATGAGGACGGAAACAAACATAGTAGAACCTGAGGTACTTAGAGCTCCCAGGAATCAAAGAAATGTGGATGAGTTCCCTCTACCACGACCTAGAGAGCACACAAGGACTCTGAGACCGACTCAACTAGTTAAGTCCATGAAGAACTACTTCGATGGCACTGAAGATCCATACGATCATGTGGCTGAGTTTAGGCAAGTCTTGAGAGCTGAACAAGTGGAAGATCTGTTCACGCAATACAATGCCTTTGGTCTAACCCTTAGGAACACTGCCCTGACATGGTTTCAACCACTAAACGAGAGGCAGTTCAGGAGCATAGACCAACTTCTAGAGGCATTCATTATCGAATTCTCTAAAAGTGGCATAAGACATAACACTTCCTCGCTGATTCACAGCTTCAAGCAAACCCCTCAAGAGACCGTGAGACTTGCTGGAAGAAGATTTAGGCAATACTTGGAGAGATGCCCTGCCCCTGAGCTACCCACGCCAGCTAAGCAAGTGGCTTTATTCTTGGATGGATTGCTAAGTACCAAATTGAGGTCATATGTGTATCTGAAGGACCCTAGGACCATAGAAGAGTGTGTACGCATGTGTATTGACATTGAGGATAACCTTGGGGAGGAGTTAGAGCTATCCAAAATATACAAAGATTCAGATAGTGCCTCTAGCCTCTCTTCCACGCAATCCACATCAATTGAGGAACTTGCAGAGAAAGTAGCTCAGAAATTAGGTGTCACTAGTAAACAGATCCCAAGGTTTGCCCCTGTGAAAAGATGCTATACTTGTGGTGGCGACCACATGGCGAATGTATGTCCCATTATGGCTCAACCCCAAGTAAATCCTAGTAGCCAGTACTGCACCATAGAACGGAGGTACACCAATCACACCGCACAAGATTGCCCCTACAATAAGCAAACCGTTAGGCAGACGTACCCACAACCATACCCTCAACAAGGAAGATACCAGAACCAGTAGCCACCTCAGCAGTATACTAGGCCTCAGCAAAACTACCAACCGCAATATCAGGCCCAACTGAGACCCCAGCCAGTGCTAGCACAACAACCACCTGCTCCTACTAATGTGATTCCAGTAAAGTATGCAGCTGCAGAAGAAAATGTGAATAGAGCCATAGTCCCAGTGACTCCATTACTTTCAGAAAGTGACCCGAGTGACCATAGCTTTGATTCTACACATATTGATAGTCCCCAGGCCTACTACATGCAGTCTCCTGAACATGGTGAGTCCTACTATAGTGAAGAGCCAAATGAACCTAGTTGGGAGTCAGATTACACAAACGTCATGTATGCAAACCCCAACCCTAGACCTCAACCTAGGCAGGTAAGACCCCCATTCTCTAGAGGACCATGCTACAGATGTCAGGGAGATCATCTCATTCGTGATTGTCCCTTGCCTCCACCTACACAACCCCAGTCAGTGACGATTCAGGGCTTTTGCCAAGAGTGTGGAAAGGATCATCTCTTACGAGACTGCCCTAAGAATCCTAATAATATGCCAAAAATCACTCCTATTAACGTTATTGGGTTAGTGGTAGATTCCACAGGAAGTGTCACTTCCACTGCACCCATACAGGTAGTCACTAGAGCTCAAGCATTGCAACAAAACCAAGGGGTAGGCCAGGAAAAGAGCCCAGATGTTAGTGAAACAGAGAGCACGACAAAGCAAAGGACTAGAGCTTGGAGAGATAGTCGTGAAAGAACGAAAAGGCAATGGGCAAAAAAGATAAGTGAACTCGAGGAAAGCCTCAGAGAAACAAAGGCTAGGATAATTGAACTCACATCTCAAACTCCCTCTCACACTAACCCACCTCCACCATTCCCAACTCCATCCGAACCGCCATCTTCCAACCCGCCTCACCTAAACCCACCACCCCCAACAGTAGGATCAGTCCTAGCAGATCCCACTCCCGAGGACCTAAATATGATGCTTAAAGCATATCAGACCAGAATCCAAGAAGGGCCAAACGTAACTGATCAAGAAAAGTGTTACCCTAGAGCAGAACTAGAACTTGAACGAACTAAAATTTGTGCTAAGATGGTGGAATTGGCTCAGACCATGTTTGAAGCCAGTCACCTATTTAACATCTCTAGTTCAGCGAAGGCACAGTTGCACTTTGATGGACTGTTAGAAAGAATAGAGAAGCTAATTGCACAGTCAAAAAAGGAACCCGCCTCTCAACATAAGGACAAGGCAAGTGAAGGAGCAGGTCTTTCTGCCCAGGAAGCCTATGTGCTTGAAGCCTATGTGCCTAACTCTACGGAGCTAGACACATCATCTTCTATGAATCGGTTCACACCAGAATTCCTCCACGAGATTCAAGAAGACAAATGGGCTAAAGAGAGTGAAGTCCCACCTCCTATTGAACTTGTGGATGATGGACACGACCAATTCCCACAAGACATCCCATCCATTTATGAGGAGCAGGAGAGCACCCAATCTCAGGAAAGACTAGACTTTGAGTCTAATTCTTTACAAGAATTACCCCACTTCACAGGCCCATGGGAAGCTAAGTCTACTTGTATGAGAGCACCCACGGTCATGGTAAGAAACGAAGACTCGATCATACCTAGGAACACAGAGGTAGTGAAAAACACTAAAGTACAGTGTAACCTCACCTTAGAAGAGCTACTCAAAGTAAGGCCAGAGCTATGGAAACATGTAGCCAAACAAGTACCAGAGATAGCAAAACCTCGTTCCCAAGTAGGATCCCAGAAAACAGTGCCAGAAATACCATTGGACAAGATAGGAGACATGAGTGAGGGTGAAGAGGGAAACACATATCTTCCTATCACCCATCAAGGATACACCACCAAGGCCATTCTAGACTCAGGCGCAGGTGTTGCAATTGCTACCACTTCCCTATGGAAGCGTTGGGGCAAGCCAACACTCAGGCCCACAAGAATGAAATTGCAAATGGCTGATGGTCACATAGAGAGACCCTTAGGCTTGCTAGAAGGAATAACTCTCACTACTTGTGGTGTTGAGTTTGAGCACACTTTCGCCATATGTGACTTTAGCAAGAACCATGCCTATGAGATGATTCTGGGAAGACCATTTATGCGATAGTTGCAAGTGGTACAGGACTGGGGAACCAACTCCTTGTACCTACAACACTTAGGTGTTACGACCAAAGTAAATCTCAAAGATTACTCTCATAGAGATGTCCCTCCTATCCAATGGAATCCCATCCATAGAACCAAAGATGATACGGAATCTGTGCATTCCATAGGGTCAGGATCCTCATGGATGCATGAAGACACCCACTTATGGATGTGCAAAGTAGTAGTAGAAGAAGAAAAGAGAGAGAAAGCCAGAGAGGTAGGTGCAAAAGAAACACATAGATCAATTCAAGACCCAGCCTATGCACCTGTAGCCTTTCCTGACAAAGAATTTGAACCCCACGGCTGGGCAGAAATCCTAGCAACAATGGATGTAGCCATCAATGAAGAACAATGGACACCTCACTGTGATGAGGATGGCTATGACATTTCAGTTTTCTCCATAGAGCCAATCATGGGAGAGGCAGTGTTAGAAGAATGCGAACCTAACCCTGATGCATTTGAGGGACCGAGTGACTCCGATTTAGAGTCAATCATTATGGACCCACCTTTTGCATCAGATGAAGAATACTTCCATGAAGTAGAATTTCAACCCCAGAGGTATAGAGAGCTTACAAGTGATGTAAGACTAGCCACACATGTGACCCCGAAGGAAGAAGGAAAGAAAAAAAAGAAGAGAGAAGTCACACCAGAAGAGGAAGAATCTTTGTTTGAGGTCCCAGAAAATTTTAAGAAGTATGAGATAGATGACAGGAGAGTCATGATCAGAATGCCTAATTGAGAGGCGCAATCAGGGGAGGCCTATGATAACAAAGAGACCACCAAGAAAATAGTGGTAGCCATAGAGGAAGGAGAAGAGAGATGCACTTACATAGGACATGACCTGACGGAAGACGAAGAGCAAGAATTGATAGCCTTGCTAAGGGAATACAGAGATGTATTCGCTTGGAGTTACAAGGATTTGAAAGGTGTTGATCCAGACATATGCTCACACACTATCCCCATGACCTCGGATGCCAAACCTTCTAAGCAAAAGCCATACACATATAATGATAATTACGCTGCCAAGATCAAGGAAGAGATAGATAGACTGGTTGAAGCTGGATTTATCTATGAAATTGAGCACACTGAGTGGATATCCCCCATTGTAGTGGTGCCCAAGAAAAACGGAAAGCTGCATGTATGCATTAACTTGAAGAAGGTCAATGCAGCCACAATTCGAGATAACTATCCGCTTCCCATCACAGAACATCTCTTGGAAAGAGTAGCAGGCAAGGAAGTGTACAGCTTCCTTGATGGATTTTCGGGCTACAATCAAGTAGCCATAGCTCCAGAAGATCAGCATAAGACGGCTTTTGCCACTGAATGGGGCATTTTGGCCTTTAGAGTAATGCCATTTGGGCTTACCAATGCACCAGCTACCTTCCAGAGGCTGATGTGCCATGTATTTAAAGAGTTCCTGAGAAAAAACTTAGAAGTCTATGTTGATGATCTTTGTGCTCATTCCAACATTAGACAAACCCATATTCCTGAACTCAGACAAATCTTTGACAAATGTAGAGAATATCAAGTCTGCCTAAACCTAGAAAAGTGTGTCTTTATGGTTAGGCAAGGCAAGATTCTAGGACACATAGTGTCAAAGAATGGCATATCCACTGATGAAGAGAAAGTGAGAGCCATAGCAGAGCTACCTAGGCCAAGGAATGTCAAGGAAGTACAAGCTTTCATGGGACATTGTGGTTACTACCGCCGGTTCATTCACATGTATGCTGTCATTGCAAAGCCCATGTACGGACTTCTGACTAACTTTGATTGGACTGATGAATGTCATGGAATATGTGGATGCATCCAATTACGCTATTGGATGTGTACTCGCACAACCTACTAGTGAAGGTAATATGGATCTCCCAATTGCCTATGCCAGTAGACAATTGAATGCAGTTGAACGAAATTACACCACTACAGAGAGAGAAGGCTTAGGCATGATATATGCAGTTAAGAAATTTAGACACTATTTGCTTGCAAACAAGTTTAAATTTTTTACTGACCACCAAGCATTGTTATATCTCGTGAACAAGCCATGTAATACAGGAAGATTAGTAAGATGGTTTCTCTTGCTAATGGAATATGAATTCGAGGTTGTAGTAAGGAAAGGGAAGACTCACTTGAGAGCGGATCATCTCTCTAGGCTCACATCTGGAGAAGCCCTATTGGAGCAAGTCTATGACAAGCCTAAGTATTGGCTTGAGTCCCACAAAGTCATAGAAAAAGCCTTAAAATGAAGACTATGTAAAGTTCACTTGTGAACTACCTCTTGTAACTTTTGAAGAGTTTACTTAATGTAAAAGTAAGAGAATCTTAAGTGGTTGAGTCCACTTGATCAAGAATGGAAAGAGGAGCCACGAATTCGTGATTTGTGGTAGGTAGAGAATCAAATCAATCATTGATTGATTGGAGAGTGATTGAGGGAAGTTAGCCTCCCAAACTCAACTATAAATAGATGGCAGTTTTAGTCGTGGTTAGAGAGACCTATGTGAAGACCTCCAAGAGCTGAGCTTTATGCCATATCAAGGTGTGATTACAAGGCACACATATGTATCAGTAAGTCATTGTATTGTACAAGCAATATACTTTCATTTTCATGATTATTTGAGTTCATCTTTCCATGTTCTTGTGATGTGTACTACTCACTGCCATTACTTCAGTTTTTCTCAGCCAGCTTGCAGAGATTGTTTCTCTGCACTTGGTTCATCATTTTCAGTGATTTAACTTGGTAAAGTTAGCTCTATAAGGCTACTATATGCTCACAAATTTTCATGTCATTTGGATGTTGGAATCTTCAGTTATGTTCATTTGAAGTCAATAGGGTATGTTCATCTTCACTTCTCTGTCAGGTACCCGACTTTTTCAGTCATCTTGTCAGAGTCATTTCTCAGTGTTTACTCATCCAAATTCAGTGATTTTAAGCTTGTTGGATTCAGCTTACTGTCTAGTATAAGCATACAAATTTTCATGATCATTGGATTCTTACATCTTGAGTTATGTTAATTTTTCTACTCACTGGTCTATTTCTGTAGCAGCCCGTGAAAATCGGGATGATGTCATCACTTGTTAAAAGTCATTCTCAGTGTGTGGTTTGTTATTTTTGATGAGATTACTCTCTAAAGTTAGCTCTTTAAGCTACCTAGCCTTCCCCAAGAGGAATTAATCTAATTGCTGCTGTGCTCAGAGAATTATGTAAAACACTGGACAGGTGTATTAACCAAGAATAGCAAGTTTTCACCTCTGAGCTAACTCCAACTTATCTGTTTTGATCTATCTTTTTGAGAGTGATCTTCCAAGGTACATAGGGTGTCTAATACATCCATTGGCAAGCTAAAAGGGCCCACCATCTACTCCTGGAGTTCATTTGGCTAGTGTAGAGCAAAGATTTTGCAACACCTCTTCATCTTCAACACATACCTATCCATCTCTTCACAGTGGTATCAGAGCAAGGTTGGACAACATGGCAGATGGATTTCCTTCATCAATTGACAAATTGGACAGAGGTAACTACTCAGCTTGGTCATTAAGAATGGAAGCTTATCTCCAAGGTAGAAGTTTATATGGTTATGTGGCTGGAGATGAAGTTATGCCAAGTTTCAGGAACAAAAGTCAACCAACACAAGAAGAGCAAGAAAGATTGAGCACATGGTGCTCCAAGGATGCACTTGCAAGGTCTTATCTCCTCAACTCTATCTCAGATTTTTTGTTGCCTCACATTAGAAGTTGTAAGACATCTCAGGAAGTGTGGGATGCACTTGAAGCTTTCTTTGCTTCAAGTACTAAAGCTAGGAAGCATCAACTATGGCTGGATTTCACAACTCTCAAGAAGGCTCCCAAACAAAATGTGACTGATTTTGTCACAAAGCTCAAGGACATAGCAGATCAGTTGGGAAGCATTGGAGAGGTAATAGATGAAGAGCAAATTGTAAGGCAGGTCATCAATGGCTTGAAGGCAGATGAAAAGTGGGAAGCATTCACCACAGCTATGGATTTGTACATGGACATGCATGTACCTGATTTCAACACACTCATTGGACAATTACTTACTCAAGAGGCAAAGCTTATCAAAAATGGAGAAAGCTCTAAAGGTAATCAATCTTCAGCTTTATACACGGATAAAAGCAAGTCTAAAGATAACAAAGGAAAGGCAAAGAAAGTGGATGATGAAGCAGGTACATATCAAGCTAACTATGCAGGTAGAAGAAGACATGGCAGAGGTAGAGGAAGAGGAGGTAGACAAGGCAGGGGGAGATCCCAAGACTCCAACTCATGTTCTATTTGTGGATTAACTAATCATACAACTGAAAATTGCTTTAGGAATTCCAGGAATCAAAGAGGCAGAGGATACAATAGAGGAAGTTATGGCTACTCAAGAGGAAGGTTCAACAACTACCATGGCAACTACAACAACTACAATCATTCAAACTATCAAGGAGGCTACAAAGGAAGGAGAGACTACAATAACTACACAGAAGACTCAAACAAAGAGGATTCATTATTGATCATGAACATGGCTATGCCACAAGGTAAATCTGATGAGCATGTTTTCTACATAGATTCAGGTTGTTCAAATCATGTGGCAGGAAATGTGGCACTCCTATCAGATTTAGAAGATCCAAGGAATAAGCATGAGGTACAAACAGGAGATGATACAAAACATCCTGTGGAGAAAATAGGCAATGTCAAAGCACCTGATGGAAACATCAACCTACTCAGTAAGGTACTCTATGTCCCTACCATAACAAAGAATTTGATAAGTGTTGGGCAGATAGTAGAGAAAGGGTTGCAAGTCAGGTTCACAAAAGCAGGAGCATTTGTTGAAGATCCAAGTCAAGGATTCAGAAGAATTGCAAAAGGTGAAAAGACAGGTAGATTGTTCACATTTGAATTACAGGACACTAGAAACATTGCTCTCTTTAATTATGGTAGTCAGACACTCACAGAATTGGAAGTATGGCACAAAAGGTTAGCACATATTGGTGAAAGGTCATTAAAGCAAATCTGCAGGGACCAAAGTGTACTTGGACTTCCTAATTTGTCAAAACAACATATGATTTATAAGTGCAGTGCATGTCAATTTGGAAAGTCTCACAGGTTACCATTCATGAAGAAAGGTTATATGCATGGAGATCTCTTGGAGTTGGTTCATACAGATGTATGGGGACCAAGCAAGGAAGCTTCAATATCAGGATCAAGGTATTATGTTTCCTTTATTGATGATTGCAGCAGATGGACTATCCTATTCTTTATGAAACACAAAGATGAAGTTTTTTCATGTTTCAAAAGATATTTGGCTCTTGTGGAGAATCAAACAGGTAAATCACTAAAAAGGCTAAGGTCAGATGGAGGGGGAGAATACTTCTCCCATGAGTTTGATTCTTTTCTTCAAGAAAGAGGAATCAAAAGAGAGGTAACTACAAGGTACACTCCTGAGCAAAATGGAGTGGCAGAAAGGAGGAATAGGACAATTGTTGAAGCTGCAAGGTCTATGTTAAATGAAAAGCATTTACCTAATTACTTATGGGCTGAGGCTGTATCTACAGCCACTTACTTGATTAACAGGTTGCCTTCAAAATCGCTTGATGGGATGACTCCATATGAGGCTTGGAATGGAAGAAGACCAAGTTTAGATCATTGTAAAATTTTTGGATGTATTGCTTTTGCTCATGTTCCTTCACAGGTTAGAGGCAAGATGGATCCAAAAGCAGAAAGGTGTGTATTTATTGGATATGACAACAATCAAAAGGGCTACAGGTTATACAACCCTACCAACAAAGGATTCTTGGTAAGCAGAGATGTAGTTTTTGATGAGAACAATTCATGGTATGAAGATTCATGCAGGAAGGTCAATTTACCATATGATCTTGAAGAAGATTTTCCAAAGCTTGGTAGAGAACAATCAAAGATTGAAGAACAAGACACCTCAGAGGATGATGAAGAATGTCAGATGGAAAAGATCAAAGCATGGAAGTCTAAAGGTAAAGCAAAATTGCAGGAACTTGGACATGAGGCAGAATCATCAAATCATGGCCTAAGAAGATCTATGAGGGAAAAGAAAAAACCAGAAAGGTATGGGTTTGACACCTCATTAGTAACTAAACATTCTATCTACATAGCACAGGACATAAACCAAGAGGAGCCATCATCATTTGAAGAGGCCAAAGCAAAAACAGAATGGAAGCATGCAATGAAGGAAGAGATTGAAGCACTTGAGGAAAACAACACTTGGGATTTGGTGCCCAAGACTTCATCCATGAAGGTAATAGGCTCAAGATGGGTCTATAAACTCAAGAAAAATTCTGATGGTTCAATTAACAGGTATAAGGCAAGGCTTGTGGCAAAAGGCTTTGCACAAACTCAGGGAATTGATTATGAAGAGACTTTCTCTCCTGTGGCAAAGATGCCTACTATTAGGTTTTTGCTTAGTATTGCCTCTTCCAAGAATTGGAAGATACTTCAACTAGATGTAAAGAATGCATTTTTGAATGGTTGGATAACAGAAGAGGTATATATGGCACAACCACCTGGTTTTGAGAATCAAGTTTATCCTGATTATGTGTGTAAACTTAACAAAGCATTGTATGGTCTCAAGCAAGCTCCAAGAGCTTGGAATTTCAGGCTTGTTTCATTCTTGCAGGACAAAGGCTTTCAACCAAGCAAAGCAGATCCTTCACTCTTTATTAAAAAGAGTAATTCCGAGGTCATCTACCTATGTGTATATGTAGATGATATTATATTGACAGGAAATGATGCAGATGGTATGAAGAAGATCAAAGATCAGATGAGAGAAGAGTTCAAGATAAGTGATTTGGGTTCACTTACCTACTTCCTAGGTTTGGAAGTTGTCTACAAAGATCATGGTTTGTTTCTCACTCAAAGAAAGTACATTAAGGACATGTTGGCAAAATTCAAGATGCAAGATTGTAAGATTGCAGGTACTCCAATGGAGGTTAATCACAAATTGAGCTCACATGAAGGTGAACTCATAGAGGACATCACATCATATCAAAGTCTAGTGGGTAGTCTCAACTATGCCACATTGACAAGAGTAGATATATGTTACAGTGTGAGTGTGCTAAGCCAATTTATGCACACACCAAGGAAACCACATATGGATGCTGCCAAAAGGATACTCAAATATCTCAAAGGAACCATAAATGAAGGACTTTACTATCCTTATGTATCTGATTTAGGTTTGAAGCTATTTTCTGATGCAGATTGGGCTGGCTCCAAGGAAGATAGAAGGAGCACTTCAGGTTATCTTACCTATGCAGGTTCAAAGCTTATTTCATGGTCATCCAAGAAGCAACCCACAGTTGCTCTCTCTTCTACTGAAGCTGAATATAGAGGTCTTGCTATAGCTACACAAGAAGCTATGTGGATGAAGACATTATTCAAAGATCTTGGATTGGAGTTTGGAACTCCAACTATTTTTGGTGACAATATGAGTTCTATTCATTTGGCTGCTAATCCTATTTTTCATGCAAGGACTAAACATATTGAAGTTCATTATCACTATTTACGAGAGAAGGTTCTAAGCAAAGAGATTCAAATATCATATGTGTCCACTCATCAACAATGTGCAGATATTCTAACCAAAGCATTGGATGGTACAAAGCTTTGCAAATTCAAGGCTATGATTGGTTTGCAGGTAATCTTGGAAGATTGAAGACCTCAAGCATACTTGGCTTGAGGGGGAGCTGTTGGAGCAAGTCTATGACAAGCCTAAGTATTGGCTTGAGTCCCACAAAGTCATAGAAAAAGCCTTAAAATGAAGACTATGTAAAGTTCACTTGTGAACTACCTCTTGTAACTTTTGAAGAGTTTACTTAATGTAAAAGTAAGAGAATCTTAAGTGGTTGAGTCCACTTGATCAAGAATGGAAAGAGGAGCCACGAATTCGTGATTTGTGGTAGGTAGAGAATCAAATCAATCATTGATTGATTGGAGAGTGATTGAGGGAAGTTAGCCTCCCAAACTCAACTATAAATAGATGGCAGTTTTAGTCGTGGTTAGAGAGACCTATGTGAAGACCTCCAAGAGCTGAGCTTTATGCCATATCAAGGTGTGATTACAAGGCACACATATGTATCAGTAAGTCATTGTATTGTACAAGCAATATACTTTCATTTTCATGATTATTTGAGTTCATCTTTCCATGTTCTTGTGATGTGTACTACTCACTGCCATTACTTCAGTTTTTCTCAGCCAGCTTGCAGAGATTGTTTCTCTGCACTTGGTTCATCATTTTCAGTGATTTAACTTGGTAAAGTTAGCTCTATAAGGCTACTATATGCTCACAAATTTTCATGTCATTTGGATGTTGGAATCTTCAGTTATGTTCATTTGAAGTCAACAGGGTATGTTCATCTTCACTTCTCTGTCAGGTACCCGACTTTTTCAGTCATCTTGTCAGAGTCATTTCTCAGTGTTTACTCATCCAAATTCAGTGATTTTAAGCTTGTTGGATTCAGCTTACTGTCTAGTATAAGCATACAAATTTTCATGATCATTGGATTCTTACATCTTGAGTTATGTTAATTTTTCTACTCACTGGTCTATTTCTGTAGCAGCCCGTGAAAATCGGGATGATGTCATCACTTGTTAAAAGTCATTCTCAGTGTGTGGTTTGTTATTTTTGATGAGATTACTCTCTAAAGTTAGCTCTTTAAGCTACCTAGCCTTCCCCAAGAGGAATTAATCTAATTGCTGCTGTGCTCAGAGAATTGTGTAAAACACTGGACAGGTGTATTAACCAAGAATAGCAAGTTTTCACCTCTGAGCTAACTCCAACTTATCTGTTTTGATCTATCTTTTTGAGAGTGATCTTCCAAGGTACATAGGGTGTCTAATACATCCATTGGCAAGCTAAAAGGGCCCACCATCTACTCCTGGAGTTCATTTGGCTAGTGTAGAGCAAAGATTTTGCAACACCTCTTCATCTTCAACACATACCTATCCATCTCTTCACAAGCCCCACAAGGAGTGTCAGATGACCTTCCTGATGCTTACTTGTTTAATTTGGAAGTTGTACTGCAGTGGGCTAAGCCATTGGTACCCGTATTGACACACGGGCCTAACCATCCAGTAATAAACACGCATGATAGAGAGGTAGTAAAAGCCCAAAAGTAGCACATCATTGTTGGTGCAGACCAATCACCAATTGAAGATTTGAAGAACAAAGGATGAAGATGAGATCAAGGTTTGAAGCAAAGAAGGTGGATACATTCACAGAGTGAAGGACATGTACACATATGTACATTAGTGAAGACATAGGTCACTTAGATCTTTGATTAGTCATAAGCTATTATATATTTGCCTATAAATACTTTTGAAATATGTCGGGGCAAAGAGAGTGAAACATGAGAAGACAATAGGAGATCATGAGAATAGTTGTAAGTGTCATTAGACACATGAGAAGTGAGTTGAAATGTTGATCCTCACTCATTTGTAAACTTCTGAGAAATAGAAGAAAAGTTGTGCCCGATGTTTCTGTGTCTGCTCCGTCTGTGGTAAATCTTTTGTTAAATACTTTTGAGGATATCTAAGTCCATAGTTAATCAATCTATGGCTAAAGTTTCAGAGTTTAATTGTAATCAGGTGAGGAGAATTGTGAGTAGGAACATTCATATGTGTTGAGTGTTCACAGTCTCCTGAAACAGGCGCAGATTTCGAGTTTAATCAAATGAGTAGTGCTCAGTGCACAGTGTAAAGTTTTACACATATGATAGCTCAAAATCTAAGTTGAGAGATAAGCTATCTACAGCCAAAAGGATTTGGTCAAATGGGTTCGACATTTGGAGAACCAAAGTTAAGAAGTTAGGGGTGTCAAATCGACTTCTGAGAAGTGCAGATTTAGACATAGCTGACTTGGTAAGTAGATTTCTCAAGATCTACTAAACCTTTTGAAGTAGTTCGACTTGGAGAAGGTGCGCAATCTCTAGGCGACACCTTGTGCAAAGTTTTATAAAAAACTTTACACATTTACTCAGTCAATGAGCAAGATCTCTGCAGCAGACTTTCTGAGGAATTCCCTTTTCACAGTTTAGTCAAGAATTTGACAATTGGTCATTGATAGCTTAAATTAGTGAAGGTTTTGACTTACTCTTGATATAGAGGTGTTTTAAACTCAAGAGTAGGTTGTTATTTTGGAGATTAATACTCTCCATCAGTGGTATCAGAGCAGGAAGCATCAAAATCAAGGAAAGGAGGATCCCGACTGCTGCAGATTCAAGAAATTCAACAATTGAAGAACTAAAAGGTGAAAGCTTGAAGGCAAAGCTTGAGGAGAAGACCATACGACATCAAGGAAGTCAAAAGGAGTATCATTCGAAGTAAAGGTAACCTTATACCTTATAAAGGTTAAAGATTTCAATACACAGGTGGACACAAGATGGGAGATTCTCTTCAGATAGAGAAATTGGATAGGGAAAACTATCCTGCATGGTCAATGAGGATGGAAGCTCATCTTATGAGCAAAGATTTGACAGCTTATATCACAGGAGAAGAAGAGAAGCCACAGTTCAGAGATCCTAGTGTTCCAACTAGGGAAGAGTTAGCAGATTTGAAGAATTGGATGAAGAAAGATGCTCAAGCTAGGAGCATTATATATATGGTAGTCAATGATTACTTGTTACCTCATATTCGAGGTCTTGAAAGTGCAAGTGAGATATGGAATGCTTTGGAGGAGCATTTCCAAAACACTACAAAGTCAAGGAAGGCATCCCTATGGGCAGAATTTACAACTTTCAAGAAGAAGGCTTCTCAATCTATTTCAGATTATGTAACAAGGATGAAAGATATTGCAGATGCATTAGGAGCTGTTGATGAAGATATTGAAGAGGATAAATTGGTAAGGCAAATCCTTACAGGATTGAGAGGTGATGACAAATGGAAGCCATTCATTTTGTCTATAGAATTATCACTTGATCATTTCACTCCTGATTTAAATCAGTTGCTAGGTCATATGCTAACATTTGAGCAGGATGTTAAAGGAGATGGTGACAAAAGTACAGGTCATGTAATGTACTCAAAGGACAAGAAGAAAGCTAACAAAGGAAAGCAACAATCAGGTGAAGATGAAGGCACAACTAGTCAAGCCAACTTCCTAAGAGGTAGAGGAGGTGGCAAAGGTAGAGGAAGAGGCAGAAACAATAAAGATGGAGGCAAAGCTTGTTAGATTTGTGGTAAGACAAATCATTTAGCTAATGATTGTTGGTATAATAATCAGAGTAATGGTGGATATAATCAGAACTATAATTCAAGAGGAAGAGGTGGCAGAAATCAAAGAGGTAATTTCAGAGGCAGAGGTAGTAGGGATTACTTTGGAAGAAATGCAGGTAGAGGTTTCCAAAGTCAACAATATAACAACACCTACTACAATTATGCTTCAGATCAAAAGGAAGATTCAACATTGATAATGAATGCAACTTGTGAAAGGCAGAGTGAAGATCAAAGAGTCTTCTACATTGACTCAGGGTGTAGCAATCATCTGAGTGGTAATATAGCCTTGATGACTGATTTGGAGAATAAGGTATCTAATCATGTTGTTCAAACAGGTGACAACACAAAGCACAATGTGAAGTCAATTGGATCAGTGAAGGCCAAGGATGGTAGCACCTTATTGAGTAAGGTCTTGTATGTTCCTACAATTCCTAAGAATTTGATAAGTGTAGGACAAATTATGGAAAAGGTTATGAAGTAAGGTTCACTAATGAAGGAGTGTTTGTGGAAGACCCTAGCAATGGGTATAAACAAATTGTTTCAGGAAAGAAAGAAGGAAGATTGTTCACATTGAAGATTCAAGGTAATATTGGTCATGCCATGTTCACATATGGAGGACATAAGATCTCTGAGTTAGATCTTTGGCACAAGAGGCTTGGACATTTCAATGAAAGAGGTATTAAAGACATGATTAACAATGGTTCAGTGCTTGGTTTGCCTAATATTGCAGGTCAACATATGACATACAGATGTGAGGCATGTCAATTAGGTAAGGCTCATAAGCAATCTTATTCCAAGCATGGGTTTATGTATTCAGAGAAACTTGAGTTGGTACACACAGATGTGTGGGGACCATCAAAGGACTTCAGTATCAATGGTTCAAGGTATTATGTGATTTATGTTGATGATGCTACCAGATGGATCACTATCTATGTGATCAAAGATAAGTTGGAAGTGTTCAATACTTTCAAACATTATCATATGTATGCAGAGAGAATTACAGGACATAAGTTGAAGAGATTAAGGTCAGATGGAGGGGGAGAGTATTTCTCTAATGAATTCAGTGATTAGTTGTGGAATGCAGGTATAAAAAGAGAGGTTACTTGCAGGTACTCTCCTCAACAGAATGGTGCAGCAGAAAGGAGGAATAGGACTCTTGTTGAGTTTGCAAGGTCCATGATGAAGGAGAAAAATTGCCCAAATTATTTGTGGGCTGAGGCTGTAAATACAGCTACTTATTTGGTCAATAGGCTACCTTGTAAAGCTTTGCAGGGTATGACACCTTATGAGGCATGGTGGGGTAAGAGACCTACACTAGATCATTGCAAAGTATTTGGATGTTTGGCCTATGCATATGTGCCATCACAATTAAGGCACAAATTGGAACCTAAAGCTGAAAAAATATGTGTTTATTGGTTATGATGATAAGCAGATGGGATACAGGTTGTGGAATCCATCCACAAAACATTTTCTTGTATCAAAAGATGTTACATTTGATGAGCAAGGTACTTGGTATGCAGGTACTATCAATGTTAATACAGATGATGAAGAAATTGTGATCCAAAGAAAAGGTAAATCAAAGGTTCAGATATTTGATGAGCAAGAGAATAATGAAGTGCAGGTTGAAGTGGAAGATACACCAAGATTTGATCCTGAACATGAAGAACCAGAAACCTCAAGAAGTGGAGAACTTAGGAGGTCTACAAGGAACAAATGGCAACCTACAAGGTATAGCTATAATACTTCATTTCTGGCTACCAAAGATTATGCTTACATGATTAAAGCAGATGAAGACCCTTCTACATATGAAGAGGCAAAAGGTAAAGAAAATTGGGAGAAATCTATGCAGGAAGAATATGATGCATTGATGGAGAATCAAACATGGGATTTGGTTCCAAAGCCAAATAGTCAGAAGATCATTGGATGTAAGTGGGTTTATAAAACAAAAAGATTTGCAGATGGAAGTGTGTCTAGGTACAAAGCTAGACTTGTTGTCAAAGGGTTTGCTCAAACATATGGTGTTGACTATGATGAGACTTATAGTCCTGTGGCAAAGATGACAACCATCAGGACACTTATAGCAATTGCTGCATGCAAAGGTTGGAAGTTATGTCAACTTGATGTAAAAAATGCTTTTTAAATGGTTACATTTCAGATGAAGTTTTCATGGAGCAACCTCAAGGATTCAGAGATGGAAGATATCCAGAACATGTGTGCAAGCTCAAGAGAGCTTTGTATGGCTTGAAGCAGGCCCCAAGGGCATGGAATTATAGACTTGTAAAGTTCTTGAAAGAACTTGGATTTCAGGTGTCTAAAGCAGATAGTAGCTTGCTTGTCAAGGCAAGTGATAATGGGTTTATATACATGTGCATATATGTTGATGATATAATCCTTACAGGTACAGATGAAGAAGGAATACAAAGACTAAAGAAGCAGATGGAAGAGGAGTTCAAAATAAGTGATTTGGGAGACTTGTCATACTTCTTGGGCATGGAGATTACATATACTCAACATGGAGTATTTGTGACCCAAGAAAGGTATTTGAAAAACTTGTTAATCAAGTTTAAAATGGATGATTGCAGGGTAGCACCTACACCAATGGAGGTGAATCACAAATTGAGTAAATTTGGAGGTGAAGAATTCAAGGACATGAGACAATATCAGAGTTTGGTTGGTAGTCTCATCTATGCTACTTTAACTAGACCTGATTTATCATATGCAGTAGGGGTTTTGTCTCAATTTATGCATTGCCCTAGAAGGGAGCATTGGATTGCAGGACAAAGAGTGTTGAGGTACATTAAGGGTACACTCAAAGAAGGTTTGTATTATGGGTTCACATCAGATACAAACATTAAGATTTATAGTGATGCAGATTGGGCAGGTAATCCAGATGACAGAAGGTCAACCTATGGATACATGTGTTATGTGGGAGATAAGTTAATCTCTTGGTGCTCAAAGAAGCAACATACAGTTGCTTTGTCATCCACAGAAGCAGAATACAAAGGAATGGTTGAAGCTGCAAAAGAAGTGATTTGGCTTAAGACTCTCATGAAGAGTTTTGACATTATACAGAGCATACCTATCATTTATGGTGATAACATGAGCTCATTATATCTAGCTGCTAATCCTGTTTTTCATGCCAGGACTAAACACATTGAGATACAGTATCACTTTCTAAGAGAGAAGGTGATGGATAAGGAGATTGAAGTGATACACACTTCAACAAAAGATCAGATAGCTGATATGCTTACAAAGAGCTTGGATGGACCAAAGCTACAGAAGTTTAAAGATATGGCAGGCATAAAGAAGATAAGAGAAATCTCAATTGATGATTGAGGGGGAGTTGTTGGTGCAGACCAATCACCAATTGAAGATTTGAAGAACAAAGGATGAAGATGAGATCAAGGTTTGAAGCAAAGAAGGTGGATACATTCACAGAGTGAAGGACATGTACACATATGTACATTAGTGAAGACATAGGTCACTTAGATCTTTGATTAGTCATAAGCTATTATATATTTGCCTATAAATACTTTTGAAATATGTCGGGGCAAAGAGAGTGAAACATGAGAAGACAATAGGAGATCATGATAATAGTTGTAAGTGTCATTAGACACATGAGAAGTGAGTTGAAATGTTGATCCTCACTCATTTGTAAACTTCTGAGAAATAGAAGAAAAGTTGCGCCCGATGTTTCTGTGTCTGCTCCGTCTGTGGTAAATCTTTTGTTAAATCCTTTTGAGGATATCTAAGTCCATAGTTAATCAACCTATGGCTAAAGTTTCAGAGTTTAATTGTAATCAGGTGAGGAGAATTGTGAGTAGGAACATTCATATGTGTTGAGTGTTCACAGTCTCCTGAAACAGGCGTAGATTTCGAGTTTAATCAAATGAGTAGTGCTCAGTGCACAGTGTAAAGTTTTACACATATGATAGCTCAAAATCTAAGTTGAGAGATAAGCTATCTACAGCCAAAAGGATTTGGTCAAACGGGTTCGACATTTGGAGAACCAAAGTTAAGAAGTTAGGGGTGTCAAATCGACTTCTGAGAAGTGCAGATTTAGACATAGCTGACTTGGTAAGTAGATTTCTCAAGATCTACTAAACCTTTTGAAGTAATTCGACTTGGAGAAGGTGCACAATCTCTAGGCGACACCTTGTGCAAAGTTTTATAAAAAACTTTACACATTTACTCAATCAATGAGCAAGATCTCTGCAGCAGACTTTCTGAGGAATTCCCTTTTCACAGTTTAGTCAAGAATTTGACAATTGGTCATTGATAGCTTAAATTAGTGAAGGTTTTGACTTACTCTTGATATAGAGGTGTTCTAAACTCAAGAGTAGGTTGTTCTTTTGGAGATTAATATTCTCCATCAATCATGGTAGGAAGTATGTACAAACACACATATCAAGGGATCTTGGCTTGTTGTGTGGAAGAGGATGAGTACGCTAAGTGGTTGGAATTAGCACATGTAGGTGCATTAGAGCAACACTACTCAAAGCAACGAACCCTATAGACACTAAGGAGACTTGGAGTGCATTGGCCTACTATGGAGGCTGATGTCCAAAAGTTGTGCAAGGAATGCCCAATCTGTTGCACTAAACCACCTGTGGAACATGCCACTCTTTATCAACTGTCCATAGTGCCAGAGTGGAGTGAACCACTAGTATCCTTCCTGAGGACGAAAACATTCCCTCCAGACATGACTCTGGTTAGGAAAAGGAGTTTAGAACAAGAAGCCCAGGATTACTCACTCATTGGTGATAATCTATACAAACGTGGTAAAGATGGTTACCTGAGACTATGTGTCCATGAAAGTGAATATCTCAAGATCTTGGAAACTGCTCACCAAGGTGTAGCAGGAGGACACTTTGGACCAGATCAGGTGATCAAGGCAATACTATTTGCGGGCTTCTGGTGGCCGACCCTTCACATGGATGCACATACCTATGTGAAACGGTGTGATGTCTGTCAGCAAACTCAGTATCCTATACGCAAAGATGAGATGCCACTGAAAGCTATGGTGGGTGGACGTGCATTCTCTAAGTGGGGAATAGACTTTGTTGGTCCTATTAATCCCCCAGCTAAGGGTTCACATGTTGAATACATCATTGTTGCCACAGACTATCTAACAAAGTGGGTAGAGGTAAAAGCCACGACAAAGAATGATGCTCAGACAACTGCTAAATTCTTGTTTGAGAATGTATTCACAAGATATGGGCTACCTATAGAGCTAGTAAGTGATAGGGGCACTCACTTCTTGAATGAAGTGATTGAAAAGCTGCTCCAAGAATTCTTGGTAGTTCATAAGAAGTCTGCCCCCTATCACCCTCAAGCAAATGGCCAGGCTGAGAGCACCAACAAGATTCTGTGCAATGTGTTGACGAAATTAGTGAACAATAAACGCTCTGATTGGGACAAACAGCTACACCATGCTGTTTGGGCATACCGAGTCGCCTACAAAACGGTCCTCCAAGCCACCCCCTTTCAGATGGTGTTTGGCCAAAATGGAGTGCTACCATTAGACTTCTTAATACCAACACTGAAAGTAGCACAAGAGCATGAATGGACGGGTCATGAACTCTCCTCAAGAATTTTTGACCTTGAACGATTAGGAGAAACAAGATTGAGAGCGGCTGCAGGGATATATGCAGCTAAGAAATGACACAAGGCATACTTTGATGCCCACGTTAAGGATAAAGGTTTGAAGGCAAGCGATCTAGTACTAGTATACACGTTGAAACAACATGCGAGGAAACTGGAGAAGAGAGGCTACGGACCCATGATCATTAATAGAATCTCAACGAGTGGGGCGGTACAGCTAGCCACCTTAGAAGGTGATATTCTTCCGAGCTACATAAGCGGATGCAGGGTCAAGCTGTATCAAGAACCTCTCACAGAGGAAATGCTAAGTCGACTCAATACTGCTAAGAAACGCAAAGAAGAAGAAAAGCGAATTCGAGAAGAAGCCCAAGCAGAAGCCTTAGAGCGCATACGAAGAATGAAATTAAGAAGACAAGGTAGAGAGCAACCTGTGCCAGATGCATATGCAGATCAAGGATATCACGTGGCTATGTGTGAAGTTTCAGGTATCAGCTCCCATAGGATAATTGATCGACGTCCTTTTATGACCTTAGATATAGGACAAGGAAAGGGTGCAAGGACTGTAAGAGCCTTGATTGACTCAGGTGCAGCCACTAGTGCTGTTAAATTGTCTTACTGTCAAGAGTTGAAATTAACTGTTAATCCTATAGAAGCATATCTCATAGGATTGGGATGTGTGGAAACCCCTTGCATGGGCGAGGTGGAACTTCCCCTCTATATTCAAGACGAAGTAATGACAATCAAAGTACTAGTGTGTCAAGATGAGGACCTCACCGAGCCTCTTGTCTTGGGTCAGGACTGGATCTATGATCATGCGGTCAACCTAAACCTAAGAAGTGGACTTCTTCAGGTATGGGTAAATCATAGTCGAATTACAGTTGAATTGGAAAATGAGGCACTCAAGGAACTAGGTAAGGCACGAACTCCTGGTCCTTCCAGGGGTGCACATGAAGTTGACAATGCTATTCTTGTCCAAAAATGTATTATGCAGAAAGAGGATTGTCTCAACAACGGAGTCAAGAATAAAACGGTACTCCCTTCTTTCCGAAAGGCCAGAAGGATGCAGCAGCCAACGACAGATCAAATACAGAAGAAGCAGAACACTACCTATACTAGAGGCCAAAAAAAGGAGCAAAGCAGATTGTTTCAGCCGATGAAACAAGTATGGAGGCGAAAAGGCGAACACCCTATTCCGACCAGGCCAACACCACGGCCTAAACCTCTTATTAGTAATCAACAACTCGACACTAATAAGAAGTCCTTCATAAATTCTTCTGCGAAAGTAAAGTCTATTTGGGTACCCAAGAAGTCAATGAAGGCCAGCCCACAATCACGACAAATCTGGGTGCCTAAGGCTTGCTTGCGGGCTCAAATAACTACACCAAGGCCAAACCTTGTACAACATGTTTCACTCACGCGAACATCTGAGGCCCAGTCTTACACATCACGCACTAACACGTATTCTTCCATGATCACAAGTAGAATCACTTGTAAATGGGTCCCTAAAAAGCCCCATTTTTCAAGTAAATACCCTATCACACTCTCCAAAGCCTCCACAAAGTCAAAATCAAAACCTATCCATTGCATTTGGCAACCTAAACCTTGTAATAAACCCCCGGACCCCAATTGTAAATCCATGTCCACCTACTAACTACTTCACTCTCACACCACATCATTCCGCTTAGCCCTTAGATCTACCCAATTCCTAACTACACACACAAGCATCGAGCACTTACTAACCCCCTAACCTCTCCCGAACCTCACGTTAATGTTGTAACAGGGGACACAGTGTCATTTTTGTGTCCATTGCAATGTTAACATTTATTCGTATATTCTCACAGAACCAGCTGCGAAGTTTTCAACATGGCTGAGGCAGCAGGAACTAGCTCTCAAACAGAAACGAGCCAGCAAGTGGTGGACTTAGACAGTTTACCCGTTCTGCCTGAAACAAATGAAAGACCAGAAGAATTGCAGGCCATCAAAATCATACCTATAGCGGACCCTCCCAGTGGCCATACCATGCCCGTAGGAAAAACTTCCCACTGGTTTAGTGAAGTGGCAGGACCCTTGGGAGAGGGAACATACCTATGGGAATCAGAGTTGGACTTTAATGGGAAGCAAGGTAAATACCATTTCTTTACAAGAGAATTCGAGAAGTTACAAAATGCAGAAGGTCTACGTTCGGTATGGGAGAAGGCAGGATTGAATGCATATTTCAGTGCACGGCTCCCAAAGCCTGACTTCATGCGATGCTACTATCTCATCAACACCTTGACTCCAAACAAGAACCCAAAAGGTGCAAGCTCATTTGTGATTCCATCTCTGACAAAGGGGAATGAGCTCAAGAGGTTCAGGCTATCAAACAACTTGGTGAGAGAGGCCCTAGATATGCGCGGAATGCATATTCCTACAGAGAAGGAGACCCTAGTGCCTGATTACATGAAGAATCGAAGCCTCACCAAACTCAAGGACATGGTGTCCATGACGCCTAATGTTGCAATACACCTTCGCATGTGCATGCAACACTTTGCTTTTCCTGCCCAAGATAGATTCACCATGCCGCCCAAAAAGATTTGGTTTAGTTTGTATCTGGCAGAGACACAGAGCCTCACCATCAACTTACCCCACTGGATAATTGATCAGATACACCTAGCTCACAAACGATGGCCGCGAAAACAGGTTTTATATGGTTGCTGTGCTCTGACGAGAATCATTTATAGGTGTTTGGCTTATGACATCCCTATTCAACGGGCCCTAATGTGGAATCGTGTAGAGCAGTTTAGAGGCAGGACATCCACTGGGCCCCCTTCTAAGAAGATGAGAGGTACTGTCCAAGTCCCTTGTGCTCAACCACGTGGAGCCACCCTAACCCCAGACGTCACCCCTCCACCCCGAAGAGTCCGACCATTCACACTCCGACTTCCAAGACGCAGCACCGACGGCTCTACCTTGATATTCCCTCCCATCCCAACCGATCTTGAATTTCCCAGTGGTGCACCTTTGGAAGAACTCATGAATGAAGATTTCGAACAATTATTACAGGATGTAGAGCTCGAGGCAGAAGAGGCACAACAAGTGGAGAATGTGCAAACGCAAGCAACAACCGCCCAAGTACCTACCACCACAGTGGAAGTGGATGAAGAGGATGATGAAGATGAAGAACAGGAGGAAGATGAGGAGGATTATGATCAAGAGCATCATGATGAGCAACAAGAAGTGCCAGAAATTGTAGGTGTACCTGCATATACAGCTCAACTACAAAGGTTATACGACACAATCAAAGCAGTGCAAGAAAGGCATCAACTCTCTCTTGTGTCAGGTCAAGCTTTGATGCAAGAAATGCTATCAGATGATGGGGTGGATCAACATTTCATTGACACCCTCAAATTAGTGTCAGAGTCTTTAGGAGTTCCGGAGGCTGTCCACACTGCAGTCTGTCAGTCCGTGAGGTATGACAAACATAGAGTCGACACATTACCACAAGCAGGTAAGACTATCAGGATGCCCGTCACAGAACAAGAGGTAGCCATTGAAGCCACAGCTACCCCCACCACCACCATTGACCTCTCTGTCGAAACCTTCGTTCAGACATCACCCATCTCACCCCAGCATCCCCCATCACCACCTTCTCCAACCCCACCACCACCTCCCACCATGGAAGAAACGCCAGTCATCACCTCTACCTTCACTTATAACCCACCCTCAATCACATCGTTTTCCTTTCGAGAACCCACCTCACAAGACACCCTCTTCTCTTTCGTCACCAATCCCTTGTACACTTCAACCCTTCTACCCTCCGAACCCATAATTGGCCATCCCATAATTCCAAGTGTGGTTGGAAACCCAGCACCCACCGAAGGCACCCTGTGTTTCCCAGCCTATTCCCCAATACGGGTACCTCCATTCCATGACCCTCACTTCCCATCTGGCCCTACACCTCTTTCAACCTGACCTCACCACCCCAATACCCGTCCTTTGTGGAGCAGTTCATCCGCTCTCCAATGTTTCAGAGGCACATTTCCCCGCTGTTCGCAACGACATCAATTTACACGAACACCACACTCACTTCACCTACCATACCCACCTACATGGTAGCCCCTGTACACACCACTCTGTCTGACCCAATGGACATTTCACCCACCACAGCACCTCTCCCCACGATTCCACCATCTCCCCCTCCCTTACCCCCCACCTCACCACTCACCACATCATTGGCACACACAGCATTCACTACCTCCCTCCCCAATCCCACCTCCCCAGCATTCCAAACTTTTCCCCTTGCATCTCATAATGTAAATAGCACGTTCAGTACATTACTTCAGTGTGCACATCAACTACAACAAGAATACCATCAATTGGAAGAACGCACTGCTGCCCTCCAGGCAGAATCTCAACGTCTGCAAGCTAGAGTCACCACTCTTGAAGCTGATTACCAAACGCTCCTAACCAAGCATACCACCTTACAGCAGGCTCACTCCGAATTGGAATCAAAGACATCAACAGTAGATGATCAAGCAGTCAAGGAACTAGAAACAGTGCTCCAAGCGCAAATGATATCTAATGCTACACTCAGACGCAACCTTGGGCTATTAAGGAAGCATATGGCAGCAGCACTAGAAGAGAACAAGAGGCTTCAACAACAAAACCAAGACAACTTTGAAGCGGCTATGGAAGGAACTGCAGGAGCAACCATTAGCCCTACCAAGTATAGAGCAGTCCCATCGGAAGACATTCGCATCTTACTTGAGGAGCATGCAAATTTCTTGGAGTCATATGAAAAGTTAGAGACTGAATGTGCAGACCTAAAGAAACAGATAGCCAGTGCCCCCACAGCTCAACAGGAGCCGGTAATCTTGCAACACTCTACAGAAGAAGTAGAGACCCTCCGGAAACAGGTGGCAGAACTCCAAGCACGCCTCTTACCATATGAAAGGCCACCCTCGCCCGCTGAAGAACCAGAACCTGAAACAGTCGTGGAAATCCCCGTCGATGACAGCTATGAAGAGCCGTACGAGCCAATGCCAACACCCGGTGGTCGGACTACATAGGAAGGACAGGAAACTTTAGAAATTCAAGTTCCAGATTGGGTCAAAAGGGTCGAGAAAGTGGGTAAGACACATGATGATCGCGTTGTTGTGCAAATGCAATCTCTCACAAATCTGGAAGAAACTGTCCTTCGGTCTTCTTACTTTTAGAACCTATCCCACCAACGGTTAATCACAACATCAGAGTCACAATACATGCCTTATTTTGTCTTGCTACATGATTATCGTGCAGAAGTTAAAAGACATACAGGGAAGGAGCCCACATTTGCCACTCAATTTGAGCCAGAGGACTTACCGACAGATGCGCGTGCGGGCTCGATTTTCCAGCCTAATTGGCGTGCACGTCTACTAACCGATTACCCTGAGATGATGAGCACCTGGGCAACCATGCCACTGTATATCAAGTATATTCCATGCTATTGCCCAATGGTACATCGCAGATCTTGGCAAGCATTTGCGATCAAGGTACGCAACAATAAAGAATGCTCGGCTTGGGTTAACTATCCATATTTTTCTCCACCTCGAGGGACCCCAACCGTAGCCTACATGATATCAACAATTCGGCACTGGTCTACACGTCTAAATAATGTACCCGACATAGCAGCGAAAATGTGTATGAAGATATTCGAGCTCATGACCATTGTCTTCAAAACCTTTCGGAATGTACAAGCTCCATACATCTCTGCCCCTGGATTCTCTCAAGGTAACAAGGATTTAGTCTACGACATGAGCCAGACTCCCTCGGTTACTATAATCTTTGCCTGGCATGCACGAATAAAGTACTTACCCGCATGCTTCAAGCAGACATTTGAGGAAATGTTCTCTACGGGATTCTGGGAATATCATTCAGAAATTTTCACTCCCAGACCCACACATTTGCTACATCTATTCGCAGTAGAACAAGCGATCCATGCAGATCAGTTACGTCTGCCACATCCGGACATTCCAGGACCAATTGATTGGGATCGTATGATGACAGACTTGGCCAGAGGACTACGCATACAAGAACATCAGCTTGCCACTCAGGTTGTGGAATATTACATCCAACACTCCCAGCAACAAGGGTCTGTCAGGGACGACAGTCACGAGAGAGGGGGGGTGTTGAGAGCAGTATGGGCACCCAAGGACTGACTAGACAAGGAAGCCAACGGAGAGAGTCAGAGCGAGGTGAAGGATTGAGTAGACAAAGCAGTCGATGCAAATCTGGCAGATAGGCCCTTCAAATTTTTCCAAATTAACATCTTTATAACAGTGATTCTTATCACTAACAATCATTGTAAATACCATTTCATATTTTTGTAGCTCCATTTTGTGCAAGCCAAGGAGTCCTTGAGCTTGAGGAGCCTTAGAAGTACCTACATATCAATTTTCGTATTTTTTAGGCTCCGTTTAAGCCCTCGAATTGGCCCTGGAACCTAATTTTTAACTAGGCCGGACACTAGGTCTGGACAGGGCCAAAACCTAGTCAAAAACTATAAATAGAGCTAGAGAGCTCATTTTTGAGGCTAGCTTGTAATTGATATGAACTTGTAAGAGCTTTTTGAAAGTAATCTAAGAACTCCATTGCTTCTCACTCTTTGTCTGACTGTGTGTGTGCGTGTGTGTGTATGTGTGTGCATGTTAGTGTGCTTCTCACTCACGCACTTGTGCCTTCACTTGCTCGAGGTCTTCATACCATCCTCACGTCTTCCCGGATTGACATTAAAGGAGGTGCTACTCATCACTGAGCTACAGCTAGGCCTACCATTTGCTTGCACCTGGCAAATAATTTTTACTTTACAGTATTAGACTGTGAAAGTGTAGAGGAGCTTTGGAAGAAGTTATGCAATACATATGAAAAAGAGACGGCATCAAATAAAGTCTATCTGATGAGAGAATTATATGATCTTCATATGAAGGACACAGATAGTGTTGCTGCTCATCTAAATGATTTTGATTCTATATTCTCTCAGTTACACGCTCAGAAAATGGATATGGATAATGAAATGAAAGCAGTATTGCTGTTATGCACCTAGCCTTCATCATGGGATATATTTTGCACAGCTATTAGCAATAGTGCACCTGGTGGTAAACTCGCCTATGAATTGGCATGGTCGTTTGGGTCATATATCTCATAGTGGAATGGAAAATCTTTCTCATTCTGGCAACTTTCTTGTGTTATCTTTCTTCGATTTTTCATTTTGTGAGCATTGTCAATATGGAAAGCAAACTAGAAATGTGCATAGAACACACATTGTGATAAAAAGATACATTGCTTCCGCCATTATGGCATTTCACTGAAGTATTTACAAAAATGGCTACAAATATTACTACAGTTAATCTTGCGTCCTAACACTAGCATGCACAATGGACTCGAACCCTAAATACAAGCTAATCTTCATCAATAATCCCCTGTATATACATAGTTATTGCTTCTTCAAAACTATGCTCTATCTTCTTTTGTAATGCCCCAAGTAATTTGTGTACATGTTATGGATCTAAGAGTTGTGCTTCTAGGCTAGCAAAACTTGAAGCAATAGCCAGATTGAGCAACTATTGGTTCTGTTCTTGCAAAAATGCTTCTTGAAAATAAAAATCATTCTTCAATGCAACCTAGCACCAGATTTTACTATCTACAATCTCAACATCAATTCTCTACAACTTATCATTCTGAATTCCTAATTGCTTCTCAAGCCTTTCCATCTGTTGAGACTAAAATTGGACCGTCTTGAAATAAGCATGTCATTCTTTTTGTGTAGCTTCCATCTCTTTCTTTACTTGTATTGTCCATCTTACTTCATCAGTCAAGGCCTGAGATTTCTGGAACAACTCTTCTTTGGCTGTGGCAAGTTTTGTATCCCATTGCATAGCTTTAGCATGAACCTCTGAGCAAGTGTGATCCAATTGAACTACTTTTATCTGTAGTCTCCTCCAAAAGAGAGCTCATACGGTCTAATGCAATCTCTTTATCTGCAAGAGCTTGCTATAATTTCTTGACAATGGGGTGGGGAGTAATCAAGTGAAATCAGAGGTGAAGCTTTAGAAGAGGCATCAGAGGAAGAATCTGCAGTGGGGGACACAATGGGTGCAAAAGGTACAGTGGGAGGGATTGGTTGGCATTGGGCAAACGGAGAGGGGGGAACATCAACGATGATTATGGTAGTGACTTCATGAACATCCTTGGGTGGGGAAGCTAGGCGGTTGGGGAGTTCTTCAATAAGCATGGTGATGATATCATGGGCTACAAAAGAAATGGGAGGTGATGAAGAGGCAGTTAGTGTCTTGATCAAGGAACTAGGCAGGGTGGTGAAGACTTCAACCAGATTTCTGATAGGTCCTTCAACAGGAACTTCTTTGGGCACTATTACAACAGTCAAAGCATCTGTCTACATAAGAATGATACAGGTAGTAACGGGTGCAGAGGAAGCACTAGAAGTTGGTGATGAGGTGGTAGCCACACGTTAGTGATTCTTTGGAAAGCAAAGCAAAACGTCATCATCTTCATCATCAGCATTCATGTGAGATGAGTTTGGTGCAACGAGAAGAGGGGGCACTAGAGGAGGAGACACAATTAGAAGCAAGAACAAAAAAGAGAATATGTGTGGCAACCGAGTGCGAGGGAATTTTCCCTTGGACAACTATTTAACAATCGCTTGGCATTTTTTATGAATGCAATGAAAGAAAAATGTTGCCCAGTTGATGGGTTTGCGAGAAGCCACATCAATGATCAAATACATCGATCAAGAGATACCATAATTCCTTTTTGGAGATTAACGATAGACACGATAAATTATAGTGCATGACACTCAAGGGCGGGGCAACACATTATAGTGTATTCATTAGGCAATTTATGTGTGGAAAAAATTGGTTCATAGTTTCGAAGGCAAGTGTGTAACTTGATTTCAATTGTCATTGGATAGGTGGAGATTGGAAACAATAGTGGCGAGGGTCATATGGATAGTGAAGGAGGGTGTTGAAGATACAATATGTATTTCTTGGATCCACTTCATTTTCATCATCGTTTGTACCTTTTTCTACCTTTCATTCAGTTAATAAAGCACTCTTGTATAGGTGTGTGTGAGTGCCACACTAGAGAATAAGTGGGATTCATTCTCCTTTCAGTTTAGAAATCCCACATAGCATGCTTTTTTGCCATTTTGTATATAAAGAGGTCTCCACCTCTTCTTTTGGGAGAGCTTTTTTGAGAAGTAATGAGATAATGCTAGTTTGTAGTTAGATTGTTGCTCTCTTGTCTTCATGATGTGCATGCGTGCTTGTTCTCTTCTTGCCTAACACTTGTGACACGTTGATGTATGATTACGTCGCTATTATGCTTGTGATTACGATTAGGTGCATCATTCGTGATGCTTATGTTGTATCCTCTTGTTAATAACGTTGTTAATCATACATTGACAAAGCGCCATTACGTCTGCTGAGTGCTTCTACACAAACATTTGGGTCTCATGAGATGCTTCCTGGTTTGACAAGTATGAGTTGTGATGCTACAACGTCAACAGAGGGCAACACAATCGACCATGAAGTGTTGATGGTAGGGCATGCAGCAATGATGTGAGCCAAAGTAAGGGATAATGGATGTGCCGGCACAGTGTTCCACGGTAGCTCGACAAACTCAAGCAAGCCATGTACATGAAGGTACTTGGAAAGCTCGTCAAGGATGCCGGTACTAAAGGTAGTGATGTGAGAGACAGACTCCATAGTCAGGTAAAGAACTAGCACACAATGATACGGCACGTGAACATAGAGCATGCATAGAGTACACATATCGCACAACACACATAATAAAAGAGATAAAGCAAAAATCATTGCTTAAGTAGACCGAGCAGAATGAGTTGCATGTGCCTCATCATAAAAGTGAGCACCACAGAGGATATCCAACCATCATGCAATCATAAAAAGCATACCTCCATAATGAACAAAAAATGTTAAAGGGTGGTGCTAGGAGTAAGTCCGCATCCCACGACAAAAATTCATGTGATGAGGAAAATTCCAAAAATTAACATACAAAAGATATTACGATCAACAAGTCAACTGGAAAACACATCAGAGTACTCATGATCGCTTATGGCGACAACCCAAATAGTGACCAAAATGGATGAGACCACTACATGAGCATATAGAAAACGAGCAATGAAAATGATACCAAGTCACATGGTTGTGGAGGGTGGGTGTTGGCAGTAGCCAAAGGCATAGATGCAGAGGAAGCATGTGAAGGCAGACTACAAAGAGTCCTGGGGAGTCATGTAGTCTATTTTAATATGTTTTACATGTTCAAAACACCAAATCGTGATTTTCATCACTTTTGTACCATATGTATCATAGAAACACCCACTTTTGTAATTAGTAGCTCCATTTTGTGCAAGCCGAGGAGTCCTTGAACTTGAGGAGCTTAGGTAGAAGAAGCATACTGTGTACCTAAGTCAAGAAGACTCAAGGACTTGTGCCAAAGAGACTATACCTCATTTGCAACACAAGTGCATAAATTGAGAAATTGACACATGCTTATATGTCAATCCGATCAAACGACCTAACCAAGTGTATGAAGACATGTGTACACATGATGGAAAATGAAGTGGTTCTGCTGATATGCATGAGAAAAGACTAATCCACCTCTCAAACTCACTGAAAGACTGAAAGTGTCTGCCGAGATACCTCTTACAACAGTTTTCAGTAAATCAAGGATTTCTCCCAGCTCCAAACTCTGAATATAGTCAATAGGGTATTCATTTCAAAGCTCTCGACGAGGCGCATCTATGGAAGTGGTTTCAATTGATTCTGACAACCCTACTTCAAGTTATGGCCAAAATAGTGAATGGCGGGAAGCACTCACACTCACGCCACAACTCCTACAAGCTCATACACACACACACACTACAGTAGCTCAAAAACAGTGGGAAGGGGTGGACAACAGTCCTACACACACATTCCAAGCATTACACACACATACAAGATCAAAGAGAAGATGGAAATCTGCAAGAAAGAGGTGAATTCGAAATTTTGGAGAGCTCCTTCTTCACAATGACAAAAAGTCCCTCCAAAGAGTCACAAGGTGACTGATATACATGTGCCCTAAGTTTGGTCCTTTCACACAAGAGACCGACACTTTATTCCAAAAAAAGTGAATTTCCTACTAATTTACACGGGATATTTTACAACAAGTTGGGATTATGCAACTAGAGGACTCCTCTAGTGCATTTACATGGTTTTGAGGGAATTCTCCAAGACCTCGAAGAAGAAAAATTATGCCCATTAATTTGAAAATTTTGGGGCTTTTCTCTTGTGCTTCTTTACTCTGCAACACTCTCCCCCTCTTTGTCTCTGTCATCCCTTGACAGGCTTTACTTCTTGTCTTCAGCTTGTTTGAGAGGTCTGAATGCACGCACCCAGCGGTCGAAGCGGCAACAAGGACTGTCAGAGAATTTGTTATTTTATCCGATGTAAGTCCTTTGCTTCTGTTTTCCACTTGATATCCCGTACATCACAATTCTGGGATGCTGCATTCAGTCGGGCTGCCACGCACGCCACCAGTGACTAGGAATGTGTTGTTCTTAGTCACCTCTTTCTAGCTTTTGGTCTTCTGATTTGTCCTAGTTGGACACATCTGACCCTGTTGTATTGTTGTGAGCCTGTTTACTTTGTTGACAATGCACGCTATCAGTGGAAGGATTACTACCTGCCAAATATTGTCTTGCACTTCTTCATGTATGGTTCCTCGCCTTGGTCCGTCCTTCCCATGAAATGTCTTGGTTCTGATTGATCTTTAATTCCAATCCTCAGGACTTGGATGATTCGCGTTGTTGCCTGATGCGTGCCCCTGCGGGGCTTTGGGCAGAGGGTGGTTCTTCTGTATTATGATCTTTGTTCTTTATTGAGCCGTTTTCGACTTTGATCTTCTTCTTCTTCTTTTCTTGCTCGATTCCCCTTCCACATGTCCCTCCTCCTGAACTCTGTCGTCCCCGACAGGCTTTTTGTGGCGACGTGTATAGGTTTGTATGGCTACTTGCTCTCATTGGTTTAGCAAATCAGCGTGACATATCATAAATTCCTTCCACTGTGTTGACTTCACTCCATCCTCTGGTGCTTGTCGATGATCCGCAAAAAAGCTTGTCTCATAAGCCACCAGACGTGCATTAAGGTTCGAAGTCATTTTAACAAAAATCTCTGAGTCTATTTCGAAGAAGCCGGTGAAAAATGCTTCTTCAAATGTCTACATGTATGTTGACGGCAAAAACATAAGTTGAGAATAATACGCCATAAGTGTTAAGCGGCTCGGAATAGTAGATAGATAAAAAATGAGTGCTTCAGAGCCTTGTGTAATGCCGATGAAATTCAAAAAAGTATATTTTGCGTGTTGGAAGACTTTGATTATAGTAAGTAGCATACTGAATATCTTATTGGTCATTTTAATTACTAAGTCCGGTAGTGTGGCATATCTGGCAATCCAAAATTCCATTGTTTTTACCATATATTCTTCCATTGGTAGGTAATTATGAGGCGGACTAGGTAACAATGGGTAATTCAGCCATTGATCATTGATGCTTCCCTGGCGCTATCCTTCCCAAAATTGCGACCAGGAGCGTTTGCAGGGTACTGGGCAAAAAGATGGGTTTACCTGAAGCACATATGGTGATGCTTCCCACTGTACCCACAGTGTAGGATTCTTTTCCAAAAGCTTCCTCCTCCAGATAGGATCAGCCCTCTTGAACTCCTCTTGAGTGTAATTGAAAGTATCCTTGTTGAACTGGAGGTTTCTGTTAGGTTCTTTATTTGTCGCCGTCTTTATATATTGTCGTGTTTGTTCTTTAAGTAGTCCATATGGTACACTAAATGGCTTCAAAATTTGGTTCAAGTTTTTGCTCTCTATTTTAGCTTCCTTCATGATTTGTATTATTTGATCTTCAAATTCAGCAGTAAGCTGGGACACCAATAGTGCCTTTTTTGTTCCGCTCAGTTCTGCAATGTCCCGAGTATTATGTTCAATTTGGACCTCCTGTTCCTCCCTTATTGGTGAATGATACAAGGGGGGAGAGAGAGGACGTACCTCAGTCTCCTCAGTAGCCTCTGCAGATTTTGGAACTACTGGTGTCCCCTCAATGTCCTTGTGTGTTAGTTGATCCTGTAGTTGTTTTATCATCTCCTCCTTTTGCTTAATTTCTTCTTGGGTCTGTAAAATTGTTTCCTTATTTTTTTGGATTTCTTCTGCCACTATTGTGAGTTGATCCGCATCTTCTTTACATTGCAGCAGGTACCTCTTCCATTTGGTTCTGAGAGCTACAGTGTCATCCATGTACCTCTTTTCCCATTCGGCAATGGCGAGTTGCTCCTTCTTGAGCTGATCTTCATACTTAGCTATCTTTGCCTCCAATTCTTTGATATCTTTTTCTGGTCTTTCTTGAACTTCTATTGGCTGATCACTGAGAAGGGCTGTCATGAGCTCCTTGTTTCGGTTCCTTAGGTTTTCTGCTTCCTCCATGTATACCTTGATCTGTGATTCCAGTATTTTGCTCCTAGCGTTCATTCGTGCTTTCTCAGCCTCGTTAGCTTCATATCTCTTTGTGAATTCCTGAAGTTGTTCTTTCAATCTGGCATTCTCCGTCTCTAGAATTTTGTACTGCGTTTTGACTTCTTGAACTTCATTTTCTTTCCTTAAGATATGTTCCTTTGTTGTCTTTAACTCAGTAGAAAGATTCTTACCAATTTGTTGAAGTTCATTCTTGTCTTGCATCGCTTGATCATAATCTTCATCAGCCTCAAGCATTAATTGTTGTGTGTCCAGTGCGGTTCTGATCATGTCTTGTACAACAGGCTTGAGTTGAGCGATGTCGACATTCAACCATGTCCTTGATATGCTCGGAGCTTCACCGGTTTGCACATCTTTTCCCTGCTCCACATGGATGGTTTCGTTGCGTGGTTGTCTAATTTGTAGAAGTATTTTTGGTTCGTTTTCTTCCTTATCCAAATCAATAGCTTTTATGGCACTCCCTTGAAGTGTGACATCCATGGGGGAGGGTTCTGCCATGACCCTTATTGGGGTGAAGGGTTCTTCTTCTTTAACTGTCTCGTCTTGAGGTTCCTTTTTTGGCATCTTTATGGATATCTCGCACAGGGGTGTTGCCTCGTTGATATGAATAGTGGAAGTCTCATTAATTTTATCACATGCGTACCTCCCTGGTTTGCTTCCTTACTTGCGGTGGCCTGATCAGGGTGTGTAGTGTAGTTCTTCGTCGTTATGCCCTCTTCTTCTTCATTGTAGTTGATTGCATTCAATTCCACCCATTGTCCATCATCCTTTGATTCACTTTGAATGTCCACATTCAATAATGAAGTTTCGGGTTCTTCTTGTGCATCCGAGGATGAGCTTGAATTGTCCAACCCTAATTCTCTATAGCGATGGGCTTTGGTGAGCTTTCTTTTGGCCTCTATCTCTTGTTGAGTTTGCTGATAATGATGCCCTTGCACAGTGAAATTGACTTTCCCTTCTGTATATTGGTGCATTTCTTCCAGGGCCTTATTTAACTCTTCCTCCATAATTGGCCTCTGCTCTTCAATCGTTGTCTGTGGAAGTAAGTGTGTCCTTTTGGTGGCTGGAACTTCCTCTTCTACTTGCTTGACTTCCCTGAGTCTCTTTGTGCCTCTCATTCTGGGTTGAGAGCTAGTTTCGGCTTCTTCAACAAGTTTGACTGCTCTTTTCTTTCTAGGTACGGTTCGACTTTGACATATTTGGCCATGGCCATTGCTGATGGCATTTCTTGCAGATGCTCTCTAATGCCTAAAGCATGGTAAATCAATATAGTCAGAGCCACACTACCATTGAGGAACTTCTTATTATTCCATTGCTTTTTTGCTTCTAATAACCTTTCTTGGATGTAAGGAGTCAGATTAATCTGATTGCCGATCTGCTTGATGGCGTGTGAGAGCAATTGAACAATAATCTTTTGAGGGGCCGTGTACTGATGCATATTCGGAAAGCAAAAGTGTTGGTGGATGAGTCTGACTTCCTCTTCTATGTCCACTCTGTTAATGTCTGTGAATGTTCTAGTCTTTGCGCCGCGACTCTCTTCTTTTACCACGGTAGTTCCATCCTTTTCCCATCCAAAAGCTTCTTTAATCAAGTCATGAGTAAATTGGATGACTACCCATTCACCGACTTTATCCATCACTTTAGCTTCAAGCACCAATGGATCGTGCAGTGCCGGCTGTAATGTGTTCATGACCTGTGTGCATCTTTGGAAGTCAGGCTTATAGATTGGCAATTCAAAATATTTATGAATGCATGCTTTCTTCATGATGGCGATTGTAGATGGTAGTTCATGCAACACTCTGAAGTCTTGGGACATGATCAGAAATTGATGATCGGTATCCATGATTTTTATCGTTGCCAAGAAGAGATACTCCCCAGCCGGTTGATCTTCCCGAAACCAGTGTCCTTTTGCTTTGGTGATACTCTGGAGTGGAAATTCCAATACTTCCTCTTGTACTGTTGCTTCAGAATCTTCGAAAACCATCTGCACTTGTAAGGAAAAGTGCATTAGCTTCAATGGAAGGTATAGCAGCTTGTATAGTGTATTTCAGTGAGTTGTTGTCGTTTTATTACTCCGTTTCCCATGTTTCCATAGGCGAGATCTCTTACCACATCTTTTTATTTCTTATTCTGAAAGAAAACAAGCATTAGTATAACTGAAGCATTTATTTATGTAAATAGTATGTCCATTCCTAAGAGAGTTGAAGCTATGATCTAATCTCCATTGGAGAATGTGCACCATTAATTTTATCAGGTACATCATGTGCCGAATGCGTGGCCTTGTAATGTAGCCCTACTATGCATACTTTAGGTGCATCTGATACGTCATGAGTGCAATTGGAAACTTCGTTGTTCCGATGGTCCACTCCTTGCAGTCGCTTGGGTTTCCAAATCCATTTCGTGGGCGCTTGGATAGGTCGTTTTCTTTCTTTGATTCCTTGGGCTTCATATGTTTCCTTTGTTTCCTCCAGTGTCCTAGTGATAGAGGTGTTCCTCTTCCTATTTCTAGGACAAATCTGTTTTGGCTTTGTCATTCGCCTATTCTGATGTAATGCATCCTCCTGAGTGCTCATCTCTGGTTTGGCTGCCTGTATTATCTTCTTGGGAATCCATATCTGCTGTCGTGCTTTCTGAGCTTCAATAAAAGGCTTGTGGAGACATACATGCAAGAGTCCTTTTGGTTGGGACTTTAGTGAAACTGAATTTTTTATTTCTATTTTCTCCTTATGAGTTGATGCTGAAGTCTTCTCTTTCTGCACCTAATCCTTGCGTACCCATTTGTCTTTGACTATTCCTTGATGTAAGTATCTGAGTGTTGGATTCTGTATTGGTGGTCCTTTGTCTGGGTGAGAAGCAGCATAAGAGTTGGTTTCCTTAGTGTCTGGCTCCTCCTCAACTGAATGGAGTGATTTCCCTTCTTCTTTGGAAATTTGAGGGTTTGAACTTTCTACTTCTTCTAGCTTGGTTTCTGAGGTGGTGGGACTGGGATCATGTTTCAGTAGTTTTTCTTTGCTTCTCCCTGAACTGTCGATGGCCTTTGGTTGGAGTAAGTGCTTCTCTTCTAGTAGACTGAAAATTTCCTTGTGCCCTATCTTCGCGGAAATATAGCCTTGAGCTAGGTTGATGCTTACTTCATTCTCAATGATCCAATCCTGTCCTAGGATCAAATCTTCATCTCTGCACACTAAAACTCTTTGTTCCATGGAAGAATTTCCTAGGTGGAGGGATACTATTGTAGTTCCAATGCATTCTAGGGTTTGACCTCCAATTCCTCTCAATTGGGCTTTTGTGGGACTCATGATCATTTGCAGATCTTTTATGACCATATTACGTATGCAACTAAGTCCTGCTCTTGAGTCTATCAAGGCATTTATCAATTTGTATTCTATCTTGCCAATCCCTAGGTTTAGGTAAGGTTGTGACATGTATGATTTCGTTGTGTCAGATTTATGGACTTGGTAGCTCGCCATAGGGATAGGCTCTTCTCCTTGGAGATAGCGTTCATCTCCTTGTCTTATCCATTCTTTCCTTTTCTTAATGCGTTCTAGGGCTTCTTGTCGGGCCTCCTCTCTAATCCGTTCGTCCTCTTTCTTCCTATTTTGAGCACCTATTAAACGTGTTAACATTTGATCAGTCAAGGGCTCCATGAATCGTTTAACTCTGCATCCACTTATGTAGTTAGGAAGAATGTCTCCATCTAGAGTGGCCAGATTAACTGCTCCACTAGTAGAGATCCTATTGATTATCAAAGGTCCATATCCGTGCTTTTGTAACTTCTTGGCATGTTGTTTTAAGGTGTAAACCAGGACTAAGTCTCCTTCTTTAAGTCCTTTGTCTTTTATATGTGCATCATAATATGCCTTTTGTCTTCTCTTGGCCGCATAGATTCCTGCTACCGCTTGTAACCTAGTTTCATGCAACTTCTCGATTTGGTCTAGTTGTTGGGATAATTCATGTCCGTTCCATTCATACTTTTGGCTACTCTCAAAGTTGGGTGTTAGCAGCGGACAAGGGGCTGAAGGACTAACGAGGCATGGCAGTCAGAGAAGAGAGTCAGAAGGGAGAGAAGGCACAGGCAGACATGGGAGTCAAAGAAGATCTGGCAAGTAGGCCATCTAATTTTTCAAGACATCAAGGAGTTGAGCACACGAGAAGAAAGAGCAAGTAGGGAGCTCAAAGAGGTGTATGACAAATCAATAGAGAAAACCCTACACAAATAGTGATTTTCATCACTAAAAACCATTGTAAATATCATTTCGTATTTTTGTAGCTCCATTTTGTGCAAGCCAAGGAGTCCTTGAGCTTGAGGAGCTTTAGAAGTATCTACCTGCCAATTTTCGTATTTTTTAGATCTCGTTTGAGCCCTCAAATAAGCCCTGGAACCTAATTTTTAACTAGGCCGGACACTAGGTCTGGACAGGGCCAAAGCTAGTCAAAAACTATAAAAGGAGCTAGAGAGCTCATTTTTGAGGTTAGATTGTAATTGAAACGAACTTGTAAGAGCTTGTGAAAGTAATCTAAAGAACTCCATTGCTCCTCACTCTTTGTCTTACCGTGTGTGCGCGTGTGTGTGTATGTGTGTGCATGTTGGTGTGCTTCTCACTCACGCACTTGTGCTTCCACTTGCTCGAGGTCTTCATACCATTCTCACGTCTTCCCGGATTGACATTAAAGGAGGTGCTACTCATCACTGAGCTACACCAAATTTTGGCGCCATTGCCGGGGATCGAGCTTTGAGGACGAGCGTGTGATGGTAAGACATAGAGTTGACGCGTTGGAATTGTAGGTATTTTCTTCACTCTCATCGATTTTCTTTTACTTTCTTCACCATCTTCATCACCATCATCATCATCACCATCTCCCACCTCCATCTCCATCATCGCGAAAATTTCTGTTTTTTGATCATATCTCCATCTCCACCTCATTTCCCTCATTCCACTTGTGAGAGAGAGCGAGAGAGCGATATTGCGTGTGTGTTTTCTTGCATGTTTCTTGAGCTTTGTGCAGGTACTTGCTGAATCATCATCCCCAGCTCTCTGCGCAGGTACGAAACTCATCGAATCTGTCTCGCAGTCGCCAGCCTCTGTCGATCGCGATTGACAGAAATTTCGATCATTTGGTAAAACAAAGTGCACCACTAGCACAAGCATGATGAGCACATCCCAAATCACCTAAAACAGTAGAAAAATTCCGTGTTCTTCTATCAATCGCGACCGACAGCCTCTGTCAATCGCGATTGATACTGTCAATCGCGATTGATACCGTCAATCGCGACCGACAGACCCTGTCAATCGCGATTGACACCGTCGATCGCGATCGACAGAATTCACGACCGACAGACTGCCACGTAGGACCCTGTCAATCGCGATTGATACCGTCGATCGCGATTGACAGCCACGACCGACACTTCTGTCAATCGCGATTGACACCGTCAATCGCGATTGACTGAAATTCAACGATTGATTGACTTTTGCGCGTAGCCACGTGTCCATCGCGATTGATAGGCCCCCGATTGACTGAAATTTCGGCGAAAAATCCGGAAAATGTGTCAATCGCGATTGATACCGTCGATCGCGATTGACAGGCCCGACGGACACCTCTGTCAATCGCGATTGACAGACCTGTCGATCGCGATTGACAGGCTTTTCGGCCAAAAATTAGGGTTTGTTTTTTGTTCAAAATTGAGATAATTTTGGGGCAAAATAGTCAATCCATTAGCACTTTGGAGGTTCCTACACTTGAGATTTGGGAGAAAATCCTCGGATCCGTCAGCCAGATTGAATCCTGTTTTAACCCCCTAAACCCTGAACAGTCATAACTTTTTCATACGAAATCCATTTTTTGAGCTCTAGGGCTTGTCGGAAAGCTCGTGGCATATACTACACGCCCTCAACTGTTTTTTATAAAGATAATGCGTTGATTTTCAGATAGGGTATTTTGAAGTTGACCATAACCAGGGGGATCAAAGTCAGGGGTCTTTAGAATTGTTGTCTTAAAAGCCTCTACACCAATTAGTGTTTGTGCTTAAGGAATGAAATCATTGGTTCTGTCTTTGGAATTCAAGTCTTAAAGCTAACTTTGGGACTCTTACAGATCTATTGAGAGCATCGAAAGGCGTTCTAAGCAAGTGTAAGTGCAAGCTTGGGAACACACTTCCTGGGTATTCAAGGGCAACCTAGCAGGAAACAAAAGGTTGGAATATTCTCAACTCCCTCTGTCATTTTTTAGCTCAGGCTAAGTACGAATAGTGCTAGAGGTAAGTCAGGGCGACGATAGGCAGGTATCAAGTTGAAGACTACATAAAAACTCAAGTTCAAGCTAAAAACCGAATCTCTGTACCGTCGATAACATAAAGGAAAAGAACCTTACGTGGGACGATCAATTCCAAGTACGGAAAAATACTCAAGTATTCCTGACGACGCATCACCAGATAAGATCATAAACATAATAACTCACTAAAAACGAACCAAGTGACTGAGACCATTTGATCGGCAACGAGGTTGTACTCTGGGCAAGAATTGGGCTACTTAGATAGGCATATGAACCTTAGATCAGGACGACATCTTGTAAGGGAGAGACAAAGCCTTAGGTCTTCAGAGGCTAGTGTTAACCACACTGCTAGGTCTTGGGTCCAGCAGTTGAGCCACCACTCGTACTACCCTAGCTCTGAGACCAGTGCTTCAGAGATGTCTCAAGGCATGGACAGACCTACGGGAAGTTCAGGAGTGCCTTACTTGTACAGGGTAGAAGGCCCTTACAAAACACAGTTGGAATACCTTAGGACCAACCGATTAGGTGCTAGCATCTATGAGGACGGCCTAGGAAGATCTGTGGTACAGATTAGGAATCCTGATCAATCCATTGGATTGGAGCACCCAGCTGTCAAATTTGAAAACGGTGCATACCTGGACAAGGAAGGAACCATATACGTAGTCACCAGTCACCCAGATAGGACAGATGAATTTGGAAATGTAATCCCTGAAGCGGACTTAGGTGACTTGGAACAAGGAAACATGGGTGCGGAACCTAGAACCCCTCGAGGCAAATCTGTTCTCACTAGGATTATCACGCCTGAGTGGGTTCCCCAAGACAGCAAGAGCATAGAGTTGCTCCTCAATCGAGAAACGGACGAAGCCTTTTGGAGATATAAATCTAATCAGCCAACTGATATAGGAACTGTCATGATCTATGAGTTTAAGGATCCGGATAGCCCAGGTAGAGTGACCTACTTAGATCACACTTCGGAAAGGATCTTTGTGGTGACAGAAAATGATAGACATGCTTACACTTGGAAGGGTGAATTCATTTTCCCCCAACCAAGATCGAATGTATCCTATGGTCACCCTGGAGCTGGAACATCCCAAGCTCATGGAACCCAAAGAGACAGAAGTAGAGATAGACCAGAAGTAAGCTTTGCCAACCCCGTGGGCAGAGAAAGAACGAGGACGGAGACGAATAGAGTAGAACCAGAAATACCTAGGGCTCACCGGAATCAGAGAAATGTGGATGGATTCCCTATGCTGAGACCTAGAGAGCACACAAGAACTCTGAGACCAACCCAGCTAGTTAAGTCCATGAAGAATTACTTTGATGGCACAGGAGATCCCTATGATCATGTGGCTGAGTTCAAGCAAGTCTTGAGAGCTGAACAAGTGGAGGATCTATTCACGCAGTATAATGCCTTCGGTCTAACCCTTAGGAACACAGCACTTACATGGTTTCAGCCATTGGATGAGCGACAGTTCAGGAGCATAGACCAACTCTTAGAGGCTTTCATCGTAGAGTTCTCTAAGAGTGGCATAAGACACAATACCTCCTCACTGATTCACAGCTTCAAGCAAACCTCTCAAGAGACCGTGAGACTTGCAGGAAGGAGATTTAGGCAATATCTTGAGAGATGTCCTGTTTCAGAGCTACCTACACCAGCTAAACAAGTAGCCTTATTCTTGGATGGATTGCTGAGTACGAAATTGAGATCCTATGTGTATCTGAAGGACCCTAGGACTATAGAAGAGTGTGTACGCATGTGCATTGACATTGAAGATAACCTAGGGAAAGAACTAGAGCTTTCCAAAATCTACAAAGATCCAGATAGTGCATCTGGTCACTCTTCCACGCAATCCACATCAATTGAGGAACTGGCAGAGAAAGTGGCTCAGAAATTAGGTGTCTCTAGCAAACAAACTCCGAGATTTGCCCCTGTGAAGAGATGCTACACTTGTGGTGGCGACCACATGGCGAATGTATGTCCCATTATGGCTCAACCCCAAGTAAACCCTAGTAGCCAGTACTGCACTATCGAACGAAGATACACAAATCACACAGCACAAGACTGCCCATACAACAAGCAAGCAGTTAGGCAAGCCTACCCTCAGCCATACCCTCAACAAGGCAGATACCAAAACCAATACCCACCACAACAGTATGCTAGACCTCAACAAACCTACCAACCACAATACCAAGCCCAGCAAAGACCTCAGCCTGTGTTAGCCCAACAACCTCCAGCTCCACCCAACCTAATCCCTGTAAAGTATGCAGCAGCAGAAGAAAACCTAAACCGAGCTATAGTCCCCATAACACCATTGCTTTCAGAAAGTGATCCCAGTGACCATAGCTTCGATTCTACGCATGTTGAGAGCCCCCAGGCTTACTTCATGCAGTCTCTTGAACATGGTGAGTCCTACTATAGTGAAGAGCCAAATGAATCTAGTTGGGAAACGGATTACGCAAATGTCATGTACGCCAACCCCAACCCTAGGCCACAACCTAGGCAGGTAAGACCTCCATTCCCAAGAGGACCGTGCTACAGATGCCAAGGAGATCACTTCATTCGTGATTGTCCCTTACCTCCACCTACACAACCCCAGTCAGTGACGATCCCAGGCTTTTGCCAAGATTGTGGAAAAGAGCATCTCTTACGAGATTGCCCTAAAAATCCCAATAACATGCCAAAAATCACTCCTATCAACGTTGTTGGATTAGTGGTAGACTCCACAGGGAGCGTGACTTCCACCGCACCAGTACAGGTAGTCACTAGAGCTCAAGCATTGCAGCAAAACCAAGGGGCAGACCAGGAAAAGAGCCCAACAGCTAGTGAAACTGAGAGCATAACCAAGAAAAGGACTAGAGCGTGGAAAGATAGTCGAGAAAGAATGAAAAGACAATGGGCTAAAAAGATGAGTGAACTTGAGGAAAGCATAAGAGAAACCAAAGCCAGGATAACTGAACTCACATCTCAAACTCCCTCTCACACGACCCCACCACCACCTTTCCCATCGCCATCCGACCAGCCACCTTCCAACCCGCCTCACATAAACCCACCACCCCCAAGAGTAGGATCAGTCCTAGCAGATCCCACTCCCGAAGACCTTAATATGATGCTTAAAGCATATCAGGCCAGAATCCAAGAAGGGCCAACCATAACCGATCATGAAAAATGCTACCCTAGAGCCGAGCTAGAGCTTGAACGAACTAAAATTTGTGCCAAAATGGTGGAATTGGCTCAGACCATGTTTGAAGCTAGTCGCCTATTTAACATCTCTAGCTCAGCTAAGACGCAGTTACATTTTGATGGACTGCTAGAAAGAATAGAGAGGCTAATTGCACAATCAGAAAAGGAACCTGCCCCTCAAAGAAAGGAAAGGGCAAGAGAACGGATAAGCCAACCTCTTCAGGAAGCCCATGTGCCTCCTCAAGAAGCTTATCTTCCCCCCCAAAAGGCAGATGAGCCTCCCTCGACAGCTCACGTACCTCCACAAGTTGCCTACATTCCTTCTCAGGGAGCATATGAGCCTGTTCGGAAAAGTAATAGAATAAGTAATCCTCCCCAGGAAGCTTGTGCTCCAAACATCTATGAGAGCGAGGAAAGAGCCAACGATAGAATAAGCCCTCCTTCCCAGGTTGCTTATGGAAGTTGCAATTGCCACCACCTCCCTATGGAAGCGTTGGGGCAAGCCGGCACTCAGGCCAACGAGAATGAAATTGCAGATGGCCGATGGTCACATAGAGAGACCCCTAGGATTGCTAGAAGGAATAACTCTCACCACTTGTGGTGTCGAATTTGAACATACCTTTGCTATATGTGACTTTAGCAAAAATCATGCCTATGAGATGATTTTGGGACGACCATTCATGCGACAGTTGCAAGTGGTACAGGATTGGGGAACTAATTCCTTGTACCTGCAACACTTAGGTGTTACGACCAAAGTCAATCTCAAGGATTACTCTCATAGAGATGTTCCCCCTATCCAATGGAATCCCATCCATAGAGCCAAAGATGATACGGAATCTGTGCATTCCATAGGATCAGGATCCTCATGGATGCATGAAGACACCCACTTATGGATGTGCAAAGTAGCAGTAGAAGAAGAGAAGAGAGAGAAGGCCAGAGATATAGGTGCAAACGAAACACATAGACCCATTCAAGACCCAGCCTATGCACCTGTAGTATTTCCTGACGAAGAATTCGAACCCCACGGCTGGGCAGAAATCCTAGCAACAATGGACGTAGCCATCAATGAAGAACAATGGACACCTCACTGTGATGAGGATGGCTATGATATTTCAGTCTTCTCCATAGAGCCAATCATGGGAGAGGCAGTTCTAGAAGAATGTGAACCTAGCCCTGATGTCTTTGAGGATGCAAGTGACTCCGACCTAGAGTCAATCATCATGGACCCACCCTTTGCATCAGATGAAGAATACTTCCATGAAGTAGAATTTCAACCCCAGAGGCATGGAGAGCTTACAAATGATGTAAGATTAGCCACACATGTGACCCCAAAGGAAGAAGGAAAGAAACGGAAGAAGAGAGAAGTCTCACCAGAAGAGGAAGAATCTTTGTTTGAGGTCCCAGAAAACTTTAAGAAGTATGAGATAGACGACAGGAGAGTCATGATAAGAATGCCTAAACGAGAGGCTCAAGCAGGAGAGGCCTATGATAACAAAGAAACCACCAAGAAAATAGTAGTGGCACTAGAAGAAGGAGAGGAGAGATGCACGTACATAGGCCATGACCTAACAGAGGAAGAAGAGCATGCGTTAATTGCCTTGCTAAGAGAATACAGAGATGTGTTCGCTTGGAGTTACAAGGATTTGAAAGGTGTTGACCCTGACATATGCTCACACACCATCCCCATGACCTCAGATGCTAAACCCTCTAAGCAAAAGCCCTACACATATAACGATAATTACGCTGCTAAGATCAAAGAAGAGATAGATAGATTGGTTGAAGCTGGATTTATCTATGAAATTGAGCACACTGAGTGGGTATCCCCCATCGTAGTGGTGCCCAAGAAGAATGGCAAGCTGCGTGTATGCATTAACTTGAAGAAGGTCAATGCAGCCACAATTCGAGATAACTATCCGCTTCCCATCACAGAACATCTCCTAGAAAGAGTAGCAGGCAAGGAAGTGTACAGCTTCCTCGATGGATTTTCGGGCTACAATCAAGTAGCCATAGCTCCAGAAGATCAGCATAAGACAGCTTTTGCCACAGAGTGGGGTATATTTGCCTTTCGTGTAATGCCATTTGGGCTTACCAATGCACCAGCTACTTTCCAAAGGCTGATGTGCCATGTGTTTAAGGAGTTCCTGAGGAAGAATTTAGAAGTCTATGTTGATGATCTTTGTGCTCATTCCAACATTAGACAAACCCATATTCCTGAACTCAGACAAATCTTTGACAAATGTCGAGAATATCAGGTCTGCCTGAACCCAGAAAAGTGTGTTTTTATGGTCAGGCAAGGCAAGATCCTAGGGCACATAGTGTCAAAGAATGGCATATCTACTGATGAAGAGAAAGTGAGAGCCATAGCAGAGCTACCTAGGCCAAGGAATGTCAAGGAAGTACAAGCCTTCATGGGGCATTGTGGTTACTACCGACGGTTCATTCATATGTACGCTGTCATTGCAAAGCCCATGTACGGACTTCTGACTAACTTTGAGTGGACTGATGAATGTGAGAATTCCTTCCAGGAGCTTAAACGACGATTATGTTCAGCACCAATCTTGACCACACCAGATTGGAATAAGCCATTCCATGTTCATGTGGATGCATCCAATTATGCTATTGGATGTGTACTTGCACAACCTACGGGTGAAGGTAATATGGATCTTCCAATTGCCTATGCCAGTAGACAATTGAATGCAGCTGAACGAAATTATACCACTACGGAGAGAGAAGGCTTAGGCATGGTATATGCAGTCAAGAAATTTAGACACTATTTGCTTGCAAATAAGTTTAAATTTTTTACTGATCACCAAGCATTGTTATATCTCGTGAACAAGCCATGCAATACAGGAAGATTAGTAAGATGGTTCCTCTTACTAATGGAATATGACTTTGAGGTTGTGGTAAGAAAAGGTAGGACTCATTTGAGAGCAGATCATCTCTCTAGGCTCACCTCCGGAGAAGCCCCACAGGGAGTATCAGATGATCTTCCTGATGCTTATTTGTTTAACTTGGAAGTGGTACCGCAGTGGGCTAAGCCATTGGTACCAGTATTGACATACGGGCCTAACCATCCAGTGGTAAACACACGGAATAAAGAGGTTGTAAAAGCCCAAAAGTACCACATCATGGCAGGAAGCATGTACAAGCACACAGATCAAGGGATCTTGGCATGTTGCGTAGAAGAGGATGAGTACGCTAAATGGTTGCAATTAGCACATGTAGGTGCATTAGAGCAACACTATTCAAAACAACGAACCCTACAGACCCTAAGGAGACTAGGAGTGCATTGGCCAACTATGGAAGCTGATGTCCAAAAGTTGTGCAAGGAATGCCCAATCTGTTGCACTAAACCACCTGTGGAACACGCTACTCTTTATCAAGTATCCATTGTGCCAGATTGGAGCGAACCTCTAGTATCCTTCCTGAGGACAAACACATTCCCTCCAGACATGACTCTGGCTAGGAAAAGGAGTTTAGAACAAGAAGCCCTGGATTACTCACTCATTGGTGATAATCTATACAAACGCGGTAAAGATGGTTACCTGAGACTGTGTGTCCATGAGAGTGAATATCTTAAGGTCTTGGAAACTGCTCACCAAGGTGTAGCAGGAGGACATTTTGGACCAGATCGGGTGATCAAGGCAGTATTATTTGCGGGCTTCTGGTGGCCTACCCTCCACATGGATGCACATACCTATGTGAAACGGTGTGATGTCTGTCAGAGAACTCAGTATCCTATACGAAAAGATGAGATGCCATTAAAACCTATGATGGGTGGACGTGCGTTCTCTAAGTGGGGAATAGACTTCGTAGGTCCTATTAATCCCCCAGCTAAGGGTTCTCATGCAGAATACATCATAGTTGCGACAGACTATCTAACCAAGTGGGTAGAGGTAAAGGCTACGACAAAGAACGATGCTCAAACAACTGCTAAATTCTTGTTTGAGAATGTGTTCACAAGATATGGGCTACCTATAGAGCTTGTAAGTGACAGAGGCACTCACTTCTTAAATGAAGTCATTGAAAATCTGCTCCAAGAATTCTTGGTAATACATAAGAAGTCTGCCCCCTATCACCCTCAAGCTAATGGACAAGCGGAGAGCACTAATAAGATCCTATGCAATGTACTGACAAAATTAGTAAACACTAAACGCTCTGATTGGGACAAACAGCTACACCATGCTGTTTGGGCATACCGAGTCGCCTATAAAACGGTACTCCAAGCCACCCCCTTTCAGATGGTATTTGGCCAACACGCAGTGCTACCTTTAGATTTTTTGATACCTACATTGAAAATAGCACAAGAGCACGAATGGACAGGTCATGAGCTCTCCTCTAGGATCTTTGACCTTGAACGATTAGGAGAAACAAGACTGAGAGCAGCTGCAGGGATATATGCGGCAAAGAAACGACAGAAGGCATACTTTGATGCCCATGTGAAGGATAAGGGCTTGAAAGCAGGAGATCTAGTTTTAGTCTACACACTGAAACAACACGCAAGGAAACTAGAAAAGAGAGGCTATGGACCCATGATCATCAATAGGATCTCGACAAGTGGTGCTGTGCAACTAGCCACATTAGAAGGCGATGTTCTCCCAAACTATATTAGCGGATGCAGGGTTAAGTTGTATCAGGAACCTCTCACAGAGGAAATGCTAAGTCGACTCAACACTGCTAAGAAGCGCAAAGAGGAACAAAAGCGAATTCGAGAAGAAGCTCAAGCAGAAGCCCTAGAGCGCATACGAAGAATGAAACTAAGAAGACAAGGTAAAGAGCATCCTAGGCAAGACGCATATGCAGATCAAGGATATGACGTGGCTATGTGTGAAGTTTCATGTGTTAGCTCACATAGAATAACTGACCGACGTCCTTTCATAACCTTAGATATAGGGCAAGGAAAGAGTGCAAGGACTATAAGGGCCTTGATTGACTCAGGCGCAGCCACCAGTGCTGTTAAATCGTCTTACTGTCAAGAGTTACAGTTAACTGTCGATCCTGTGGAAGCATATCTCATAGGATTAGGAGGCGTGGAAACCCCTTGCATGGGCGAGGTGGAACTTCCCCTCTACATTCATGATGAGGCAATGACAGTTAAAGCGCTAGTATGCCAAGACGAGGACCTCACGGAACCCCTTGTCCTGGGTCAAGACTGGATTTATGACCAAGCAGTCAACTTAGACCTAAGAAGTGGACTTCTTCAGGTATGGGTGAATCAGACTAGAATTACAATGGAGTTAAATAATGGAGCACTCAAGGAACTAGGAAAGGCACAGACTCCTGGTCCTTCCAGGGGTGCACATGAAGCTGACCATGCTGTTCTTGTCCAAGGCTATGTGACGCAGAAGAATGAAGATCTCAAAAAAGGAGTCAGAACCACAACGGAACTCCCTTCTTTTCCAAAGGCCAGAGGGAGGCAGAAACCAAAGGTGGATCAAAGACAGCAGAAGCAGAGTACTACCTATGTCGGAGATCAAAAGTACCTGCGCAGCAAAATGTCTCAGCGAGTGAAACAAGTGTGGGTGCGGAAAGGCGAACACCCGGTTGCACTCAAGCCAACCACACGGGCAAAGCCTCTTATTAGTAACCAACAACACGACACTAATAAGAAGTCTTTCAGAGGTTCTTCTGCTAATGTGAAGTCTATTTGGGTGCCCAAGAGGTCGATGAAGGCTAGCCCACAATCAAGACAAATTTGGGTGCCTAAGGCTTGTTTGCGGGCTCAAATAGCTACACCAAGACCATATCCCATACAGTATGATCCATTCACTCGCACAGCTGGCATCCCCTCATTTTCAACAATCAGGAACACACCAAGGCCCATGAGCTCGAAAATAATCGCTTGTAAATGGGTCCCTAAAAAGCCTCATTTTCTAGCCGACACACCTATAAAGCTCTCGAGAGTCTCTACAAAACCTAGAGCAAAACCTATCTGCTGCATTTGGCAGCCCAAGACTTGTAATAAACCCCCGGATTGCATTTGTAAATCCATGTCAACATACTAACCACATCACTATCACACTACATCACTAAACTTAACTCTTAGGCCTACCGAACAACTAATCACACACACACTTGCATCGAGCACGTACTAACCCATTATTCGCTCCCGACCCTCATGTTAATATTGTAAGGGGAACAACAACGGTTCTCTCTTGTCCCGTACAATGTTAACACATGTTTGTATATTCTCACAGAGACAGGCAACAAGAAGTAACATGGCCGATACGGTAGGAACCAGCTCCCAGGCAGGAACCAGCCCCCAAGTGGTGGACATCGAAAGCCTTCCGATTGAGGAGGAACTAAAGGAAAGACCAGTGGCATTACGGGCATTACATGCCATACCAATTCAGAATCCTCCACAGGGTCATACCATGCCGGTGGGCAAAGCTTCACACTGGTTCAGTGACGTTGCTGGACCTCTGGGTGAAGGCACATATATGTGGGAGTCCGAAGTAGAATTCAATGGACGGTGGGGCAGATACCACTTCTTTACCAAAGAGTTTGAAAAGCTACAGAATAATGAGGGACTGAAGCCAATATGGAAGAAGGCTGGGCTCTATGATTATTTCAAGTTCCAACTACCAAAGCCCGATTTTCTAAGATGCTCATACCTGATTAGCACTCTCACTCCCAGCAAAGACAAAAAAGGATACAGTTCCTTTGTGCTTCCCTCACTCACAAGGGGCAATGAGCTGAAGCGCTTCCGATTGACTATCAACTTGGTAAGAGAAGCTCTTGATATGCACGGAATGCACATTCCTACGGAGAAGGAGACCATGGTCCCCGATAATATGAAGAACAGGAATCTGACAAAACTAAAGGATATGGTGGCAATGACTCCTACGATAGCCATTCATTTACGTATGGTCATGCAACACTTCGCATTCCCCGCGCAAGACAGGTTCACAATGCCTCCCAAGAAGATCTGGTTTAGCCTCTACCTGGCGGATGCTTTTGAATTGTCCATCAATATGCCCCACTGGATTATCGACCAGATTCATATGGCTCATCAGAGATGGTATAAGAAGCAAAAGTCTGTGTTGTATGGTTGTTGTGCACTTACAAGAATTGTATATAGATGTCTCGCATACGATGTACCGGTGCAGAGGGCTCTCGTTTGGTCCAGAGCACAGGAGTTTCAGCGTAGATTGTCAGCTGTGGGGCCTCCCTCAAAGAAGATGAGAGGCACTGTCCAGATGCCTTGTGCACAAGCTCGCGGTGCAACCCTAACGCCTGAGACAACCCCAAGACTTCCTCGACGAGTGCAACCATTTACTATCAGGTTACCCAGGCACAGCACAGATGGCCCTAACCTTGTGTTTCCACCAGTACCGACTGATCTGGAATTCCCGCATGGATTCACTCTGGAGGATCTAACGGACGAAGAAGTTGCTAGAATCATCGACGCTGTAAATGCGGAAGTTGAAGCAGAGCAAGCTGGTGGACAACAAACTGCCCCAGACCAAGCCCAGCCCAGCCAACCGGACGTAGTCAATGTGGACGATGAAGAAGAAGCACATGAAGAGGCACAGGGTGGACAATCAGAAGCAGAAGAACAAGAGTATGATCAGGAAGCCCTACAAGTACTGGAAGGTGCCCCCGCCTATACTAATGCATTAAAGAAGCTCTACGATACGATGAACCGAGTCCAAGAGCAACACAGGCTATCATTAGCTGCAGGTAAAGCCCTGATGAACCAGATTCTGGAGGAGGAAGGCGTGGACGAGCAATACCGTGCCACCCTGGAAATGATATCAGATGCTTTGGGAGTACCTGAAACGGTGCATACTGCACTAGCGCAATCACGAAGGACAGAGAAAAGATATGGAAGACGCCCCCCACGAACGGGAAAACAAATGAATGTATTAGGATCAGGACCACAAGGCACCCCCACAACCACGGGCACTGCACACACCGCTCACGACACCGAGGAAGCCCATATATCAAGCGCACCTCCATCACCTCCCTTACCACCTTCGCCTCCCTCTCCACCACATTCATCTCCCATTACCAATGTAACAACCACCGTTATCGCCTCCGAGCCCACCGCCATGACTGAAGCACAAACCGCCAATCAACCCACACACCCTCTCAACACCTCCCGTGTATATACTTCCACTAACACTGTAACCTTAACGATAGCTACTGACATCCCCATCCCCCCACTCACACTTTCGGGTAGTTCACATTCACAATTGCACACACCACTGTACACATTCACCACAATCACTGCACCCACAATTCCACTTTTCACAATCACTCCCACTTCCGTTTACACCACGGATTTTATGGACATATCACCTTCCACCGCACCTCTCCCTCCCCCCATGCCACCACAATCTCCCATTCCCCCACCACCCACGTCACCATTTTCCAGCACTGCATTCACACTTCCCTTCCCCTCTCCCTTCCCCTCTGCACATTACACTCTCCCTGCATCCATCCCATTTAATAATGTATTCAATAATATGCATCAGTGCATGTCTCAGTTACAACAACACTATCAGCACCTCGATGCTCAGCATACAAGCTTGTTCAGGCGACATGAGGAGTTACAAGGAAGATTCACTGATCTAGAGAAAGAAAAGCATCAGTTACAACAACAGTTTAGTGCATTGCAAGAACAATATGAGAAACTTGTGGCAAATCCACCGCAGCCTGATGCAGAAGAAAGACAACATATGGATGATTTGCTACACTCACAAATCACAGAGAACCTCAAGCTCCGCCGCAACATGGCTCTATTACGGAAGCATATGTCTGCAGCCCTAGAAGAAAATAGACGGCTTCAGACACAAAACGAAGAGAACTTGGAGTTAGCCATGGAAGGTTCCCCACAGGAAATTGACCCGGAGAGATTTAAGGCTATTCCCTCGGACAATATGCAGATCATATTGGAAACCCATGCGGATCTCCTCGACGCCCATGCAGCCTTAGAAAAGGAAAGAGACGAACTACGAAAGCAATTGGCAGCTCAACCAGCACCACCCAAAGAAGTCCCAACCACAGCGGACACAGCTGACGAAGTAGCAGCGCTCAAAGCACAACTCGAAGAATTGCAACAGAAAGTGCTTGTATATGAACGACAACCCTCCCCCTTGGCAGAACCAGAACCTGAAGACCTAGTGCCAATCGAAGTAGAGGAAACTTTTGAGGATCCGTACGTTCCGATGCCAACACCCGGGGGTAAGCGAACAGAACAGGGCATGGACACAATTGAAATTGAGGCACCTGAATGGATGCAAAAATTAGAGAAAGTAGCCACGACGCATGATGACAGGGTGGCAGTCCAAATTGCTTTGATGTCAAAGTTGGAGGAGGTTGTAATAAAATCTGATTATTTTCAGAATCTCTCACACCATAGGTGGATCGGCCCATCAGACGACCTGTATGTTCCCTTTTGCGTGCTAATGGCGGATTATAATGCAGAAATCAAGCACCACACCTCAAGGGAACCCACCTCGGCCACCCAATTTGCACCTGACGACATCCCAGAAAGTGCCAAGCAGGGACATATTCGCCAACCGATGTGGAGAATTCGACTGCTTGAGACATACCCAGAAATGGTCAGAACATGGAACAACATGCCCTTGTACATCAAATATAACCCATGTTATTGCCCTGTATTTCGAAGGAGATCATGGCCGGAGTACACACAAACAGTGCTGACAATTAAAGGATGTGAGAAGTGGCTCAATTATGTGTACTTCGCACCCCCAAAGGGCCCACCTATGATTGGATATATGATTTCTACGATTCGACATTGGGGGGTCCGGTTCAAGAATGTACCTGATGTCATGACTCAGATGTGCCTGAAGATCTTCGAACTTATGTTGATCACCTTCAGGACCTTCAAAAATGTCAAGGAACCGCATCTCTCAGCATTAGGATTTAATGAAGGTAATCAGGACCTTGTATACGACATGAGCACAACCCCATCGATTAATGTTGTGTATGCATGGCACGCTCGCATCAAATATCTACCGGCATGCTTCAAACAAACGTTTGAAGAGATGTTTGTCACGGGATTCTGGGAATATCACTCCGAGATATTCATTCCCAGACCATCCCATCTCTTGCAGTTGTTTGCAGTGGAACAAGCTCTCCATTCCGAAAAGCTACGTATACCACATCCAGAGGTTCCCGGGCCGGTAGATTGGGACGCGCTACTCACAGATTTGGCCAAAGGATTGAGGATTGCCGAGCATCACTTAGCGCAGGATGTCGTCGAGTACTACATCCAAAAACCCACACAACAAGGGTCTGTCAGGGACGACAGACGCGAGAGAGGGGGGGGTGTTAGCAGCGGACAAGGGGCTGAAGGACTAACGAGGCATGGCAGTCAGAGAAGAGAGTCAGAAGGGAGAGAAGGCACAGGCAGACATGGGAGTCAAAGAAGATCTGGCAAGTAGGCCATCTAATTTTTCAAGACATCAAGGAGTTGAGCACACGAGAAGAAAGAGCAAGTAGGGAGCTCAAAGAGGTGTATGACAAATCAATAGAGAAAACCCTACACAAATAGTGATTTTCATCACTAAAAACCATTGTAAATATCATTTCGTATTTTTGTAGCTCCATTTTGTGCAAGCCAAGGAGTCCTTGAGCTTGAGGAGCTTTAGAAGTATCTACCTGCCAATTTTCGTATTTTTTAGATCTCGTTTGAGCCCTCAAATAAGCCCTGGAACCTAATTTTTAACTAGGCCGGACACTAGGTCTGGACAGGGCCAAAGCTAGTCAAAAACTATAAAAGGAGCTAGAGAGCTCATTTTTGAGGTTAGATTGTAATTGAAACGAACTTGTAAGAGCTTGTGAAAGTAATCTAAAGAACTCCATTGCTCCTCACTCTTTGTCTTACCGTGTGTGCGCGTGTGTGTATGTGTGTGCATGTTGGTGTGCTTCTCACTCACGCACTTGTGCTTCCACTTGCTCGAGGTCTTCATACCATCCTCACGTCTTCCCGGATTGACATTAAAGGAGGTGCTACTCATCACTGAGCTACATTGGGATTAAAAAATCAATTGGCAAAATTGCATTCTTCCCATACACTAAATTGAATGGGGTGGTTCCAATAGCCGTTTTATATGCTACTCGGAAGGCCCAAGTTGCATGGTGTAATTGTTTGTCCCAGTCAGACCTCCCATTATTGACTATCTTTGTCAGTACGGTGCATAGTACCTTATTGGAACTTTTTGCTTGACCATCGGCTTGGGGATGGTATGGGGCTGATTTTTTGTGAATTACTAAAAAATCATTTATTAGCAACTCTATTACTTCATTAAGGAAGTGCGCTCCTCGGTCACTAACAATCTCAATTGGTAATCCAAAACGGGTGAATATATGCTCAAAAAGGAACTTAGAAGTGGTTTGAGCATCATTCTTTCTCGTAGCTTTTGCTTCTACCCATTTGGTCAAGTAATCTATGGCTACTGTGATATACTCAGCATGTGATCCTTTGGCTGGTGGGTTGATGGGTCCTATGAAGTCAATACCCCATTTGGAGAATGCTCTCGCACACACCATAGGTCTTAATGGTATGTCATCTCTCCGAATTGGGTCTTTAGCCCTTTGGCACGTTTCATAGCTTCGTACATACGTGTCCGCATCCATGTGTAAAGTTGGCCACCACAAGCCGGCGAAAAGGATCATTTTGACAGTTCTCTGAGTTGAAAAATGACCTCCCGCAGCACCTGCATGTGCCATCTCTAATATGGGTAGATATTCTCCTTCATGCACGCATAGTCGTAATTGGTTATCTTTTCCTCTCCTAAACAATTGTTTCCCCATAAGTACGTAATCCTTGCTCATTTCTTCTAGGGATCATTTTCTTGTTAAGCTAATTCCTTCCTCATGCTCTCTGATCTTTAGGAATTTAACCAATGTTTTACTCCAATTGGGTGCTATGGTTGAGAAAGGTATGGACATATGATCCTCTGGGATTGTCTCCTGGCATTCTGCACAACTACTTACATAATCATGGACATCCTTGGGTATGTCAGGCCATTACACTCCTAATCTTTTTAATTCTCGAATGGTTCGATGAGTCCCTTGATGTGTTCTCCATTTGTTCACATGTGCTTGTTCAATTAGCTTCTTTTGTTCATCCTGCTCGACACATCTTAGCAACACTCCATTGGGTTCCTTATAGTACACGCTCCCAGTAATAATGTGCAAATTTCTTTATTGTAGAATTTCCTTTTTGCTATCCTGATTGATTAAGTGTTGTGGGCCATGGGTGAGTATAGGAATTAGTTTCTCTGCCCACCTTGGACAAACTTCCAGATTAAACAAATAAGTGTCAGGTAGATCATCGGGTACTCCTCTTGGTGGTTCTCCGTGGGTTAAGCTAGAAAGGTGGTCTGCTCTTACATGCATATTTCCCTTTTTTACTACCACTTCAAAGTCGAACTCCATTAATAGTAAGAACCATCTTACTAATCTTCCCGTGTTACAAGGTTTATTGAATAAGTACAGTAAAGCCTGATGGTCTATGAAGAACTTGAATTTGTGGGCTAAAAGATAGTGTCTAAATTTCTTCACTGCGTAGACCATTCCTAGTCCTTCTCATTCGGTAGTGGTATAACTCCTTTCAGCTTGATTCAATTGTCTACTCGCATAGGCAATTGGATGATCTAGCTTTCCTTCATCAGCTAGTTGGTCTAAGATACATCCTATTGCATAATTAGAGGCATCAACATGAATATGAAAAGGCTTGTTCCCATTTGGCATTTTCAGAATTGGGTCTGTGCTAAGTCTCTTTTTTAACTCATTGAATGCTTTCTCGCACTCTTCTGTCCAAGTGAATTGAGTTAAGAGACCATACAAGGGTTTGGCGATTATGGCATACATGTGGATAAATCGATGATAATATCCACAATGTCCCATAAATGCTTGTACTTCCTTCGCATTCTTAGGTCTTGGCAGCTCTAAGATGACCTTAACCTTGTCCTCATCCGTGGATATTCCATTTCTGGAGACTATGTGTCCTAAGATCTTTCCTTGCCTCACCATGAAGACACCTTTTTTTAGGTTTAGGCAAACTCGATACTGGCGGCAATTATTAAATATTTTTCTCAACTCGGGAATATGATCTCGTCTTTGATTTGAGTATGTGCATAGGTCATCTACATACACTTCCATGCTCTTTTTCAGGAATTCCTTGAAAACATGACACATCAATCGTTGGAAAGTAGCAGGTGCATTAGTGAGTCCAAAAGGCATCACCCTGAAAGCATAGACTCCCCATTTGGTCGCGAACGCGGTCTTATGTTGATCCTCAGTAGCAATAGCTACTTGGTTGTATCCGGAGAATCCATCTAAGAAGCTATAGACTTCCTTTCCTGCTACTCTTTCCAATAGATGGTCCGTGATGGGTAATGGGTAGCTATCACGTATGGTGGTTGCATTGAATTTTTTCAAGTTAATGCACACCCTCAATTTTCCATTTTTCTTAGGCACAACTACTAATGGAGATACCCACTCCATGTGTTCTATCTCGTATATGAATCCTGCTGCTAATACTTTGTCTATTTGTTCCTTAATTTTAGCAGCGTAGACCTTGTTATATGTATATGGGCGTTGTTTTGATGGTTTTGCATCTACCGTCATTGGTATCCTATGAGAACAAATCGAAGGTTCCACGCCCTTGAGATCCTTATAGGTCCATGCAAACACGTCTCGATATTCTTGGATCAGTTGTATGAGTTCCACTTCCTCCTCTATTGATACATCTTTCCCTATGTATGTGCATCGTTCTTCTCCATGTTCCACTGTTACTACAATTTTTTTTGTTTGTTCTTTGTTGTCATATGCTTCTCCATCTCTAGCCTCTCGTTTAGGCATTTGAATGGCTACCTTTCTCTCTTCTACTTCATATCTTTTGAAATGTTCTGGAACTTCAAAGAGATCTGGGTCCGATTCTGTCTTACTCATGTCTTCCGCTTGCTTTTGTACCATGGAAGAAGCTTCAATTGCTAAGATCTTTGTTGGTACTTGTCCCTCTTTGCCTTGAATGGTGCCTAGGTAACTCTCTTTGGAGTCAAATTCTGGTTCCATTTTTATACTCTCATATTCCTCTTTCCATTCTTTTTCCAAGATTTCCCCTTCTTCTACTTCTTGAAGGACAACCATATAAAGATTTACATCATAGCCTTCTTCATCTATGCACTCATTCATTGTCAAGACTTCCTCATTCACGCACACATCTAAGGTGGCTAAGATTTCCATCCATCCATGCGGTTCAAAGGTCTCATCCAAAAAGATTTGAGGCATGTACCTAGGGTCCTCTATTGGTCGGTAGTTAGGATGTCCTATAGGCCACATTTGTCCTTTACTTCCTCTCTCTTGGCTTCTTTGCACATCCATAACTAAGCGTCCTCATGTATCCATGATTGATCACTCGATCCAGCACTATGAATGGATAGGTCATCTTCCTCCTTGTGTATGGGATTCCATTGTAGTGGAGGGACCTCTCTGTAGGAAAAGGTGTGCAAGTTTATCTTGGTTGTATTTCCTTGATCTTGTAGGTACAATGAATCTCTTCCCCAGTCTTGCACTACCCGCATTTGTCTCATAAAGGGTCTTCCTAATATCATCTCGTAATTATTAGCCTTTTTGAATTTACAAATGGCTAGTGTGTGCTCAAATTCAACTCCACAGGTCGTTAATTTGATTCTTTCCAGTATTCCTAGGGGTTTCTCCACATGACCGTCTGCTAATTGGAGCTTCATGCGTGTGGGTCGTAAGGCAGGTTTTCCCCATTTCTCCCAAATCTCCTTGGTGGCAATTCCTACCCCTGCTCCCGTGTCTAGGATAGCCTTGGTCATGTACCCATTGTAAGTGACAGGTAGACACGTATTACCTTCGTCCCCTTCCCTAAACTCTCCCACTTTATCCACTGGGATTTGTATTTTAGAAGTGTTTTCTTTTCCCCTTCCTTCCTTTGCTTCCTTCTCTGGCTCTAATTCTAATTGACTCGCTAATTGTCTCCATAATTGTGGCTTAAGTTGAAGTAACTCTTCCACAGTCAATTTGCATTGTACTTTTGTTTTCTTTAGTTCCGTTAGATTGTGTGAACTCTTTTCTGAGTTTCCTTTTCCTTTTCCATGTACTGTGGGTGCTCGTATTATTATAGACTCCTTTTCGTATTCTCCCATGTAATTAGGTAAGATTGAAACACTCAGGGTTTCCTCTCTATTTCTATCGAGTCTTGATACTTCCTCATATACTTCCTCTAGGTTGGGATTTGGTTGATAAACTTCCACATCTATTTCCTCAAAAGGAGGCTTCGATACTCCATTTTTCTTCCATTGTTCTTCTCGGAGTCTATTCCATAATTCCTTCGGCCATTCTGCCTCTAAGTCCGGTATTATTGATACTGGTTCATCTTGAATTTTCATTTGTTCACCTTTGTCATCCTTCCTTCTAAGTTCTTTACCTTTGGATTTGACACATTCTTTGTATTGATCATCTACTATCCTTGTCTCTGGCAGAGCTGGGATAGCCTTTTCTAAGGTTGCTTGTGCCACCTCTATAAGCTTTCTACATATCGCTACTCTTTCTTTTTCTAATTCCCCCTGTGGGTAAAGTTTTTCGTGTTGCTCTACATTCGGGCCCATCTTAATTCTAGCTTGGTAAGCTTTCAGCCACATGTCTAAGTCGCCTGGTTTTGGGTCAGCTAGAATTGATCCTGGTTTCTCTATCTCTTGGATAAGTGGTGGAACTGGAATCTCCTCCCGGATCCTTTGTTCTTTATGCTCATTCTTGTTTCAGATTTGTTTTTTATTTTTTGACTCATTTTTCGCCCATTCATCTTTGAGTTTTTCTCTTCTTTCCTTCCATTTTTGTGCTTTTGTGTTCTGGGTACTCTCACGTGGGTCCTCAGAATCCTCAACTACCTGAACTTTAGGGCTCACTATTTTATCGCTCTCTTGTTCCTGTTCTGGTTGTTTTCCTTTTTGTTGCCTTGTCTGAGCTCTTGTAATGGGTTTTAATGGCACTGTATACTCCTTATCACTTCCACATCCTTCTATTACTTCAATTACGTTGATTGGTGCAGTATCTTGGACTTTGGTTGGATTCTTAGGACTGTCCCTGAAAAGATGTTCCTTTCCGCAATCATTGCAATATCCTTCCCAAGTCCTAGGTGGTGGTGGATTGTGAGGTCGAGGGCACTCTCTAATAAAATGGTCTCCTCCGCATCTATAACACGGTCCTCTTGGCACAGGTGGTCTAATGGTTGGTCTCATGGGTGGTTGTGCTTTAGGAGCGGTATACATTAGAGTTGCGACCTCTGTTCCATAGCTCTGGTCATAGTTTTCATATCCATAATAAGCCAAATCATAGGTTGGTTCGTAGTCTAACATGTTGGCTTCATATGGGTAGTAATCTCCTAGTCGCAGCTCATATCCAGGATTAGCTGATTCCACATTGATTGTCGCTGATGCTGGCACTATGGCTCTTTCCAAATTTTCTTCAGGCTGGGCATACTACACAGGTACTACCTGTTGAGGTTGTGACAGTTGGGGTCCTAACACTGGTTGTGGTGGTGGATACGGTGCCTGTTCATATGGTGTTGGTGCTCTTGTTGGTGTTGGATAGGGATTGTATCTGGGCATCTCTTTGCCTTGCTCTCTAGGTGGATATCCATATGGCCGGTACTGTTGTGGTTGGAAAGGTCGTGCTTTCCTATTGAATGGACAATTTTCAGTGGTGTGATTAGTGTATTTTTGTTCTATGTTGCAATACAAAGCGGTTCCTTGTTGGTGTTGTCTGTTGTATGGGTATGTTTGATGTGCACCGGTCCCTCCTCGTACACACATGTGTGTGGGGTGATCTCCACATATACTACATCTGCATAGCATAGGCACTCTTTGGGCTGGTTGTTGGTAAGTTCTTTGTCCCTGGACTCCTAGTTTCTTTGCTAATAGCTCCGCTAATTCTTCCATATTACTAGAGTTGGAAGTAATGGTACTTCGCGAGTCTTCTGATTTAGTGGGGCTGGGTGTGCTCTTGAGGTCCTTAGCTAGGTTATCTTCTAAATCAATGCATTCCTGGAGACATTCACTTAGGGTTTGTAACCTCTTCACGTAAACTAAGGTTCTTAGGGTTCCATTCGTGAGTCCATCCAAAAATAATGAAATCATTTTTTGCTGAGTGGGTCTCTCAGCCACTGGGCATCTATCCACATACTGATTGAATCTTCGGGCAGCTGTTTTCATTGTTTCATTAGGGTTCTGTTTAAAACTGTGGATTAAAGACGCAGAATTGTGTTTAATCCCTCTCTTAGTGAATTCCCCAATGAATTCTTGAAAGAATTGCTCCATGTTTCCAAATTGATTAGGGTCTAATGGTTGGAACCAAGTTAGAGCAGTTCCTGTGAGGGTGATTCCAAAAGACCCATACTGCACAAAGAAGTCGTCTACTTGTTCTGCCCTTAGAACTTGTTTAAATTCAGCAATGTGATCGTAGGGTTCTCCCAATCCATCATATGATTTCTTACACACTTGGCCACTTGGATAGGTCTCAGTCTTCTCATTGGTTCTGGCGGTCTAGGCATTACAGGGAAGACAGGAACTGCTGGTCTAACTGGGGGCATTCCCGGTTGTCCTCCTACTGGTGGTTGTGGCCTTACTGGTGGTCGGTACTGATTACCTACCCCAGCGGGGGCCTGATTGTGTGTTTGCACACCTGGAGTCGCAAATCATACATGGGTACGATTTGGCACACTTCGTTGGTTGGTTTGTCCTGATGTGGTGTGTTCTGTCTCTTGTTGCCAAAGGGGTTCTGCAAAGTAGTTGCCTACTCTCTCCGAGGGAATACAGGCACACCCATGTATTTCAATCAAGCCCTGTCCAAGGCACTAACCAACCAGTATCTTCTCTGACTTTTGTCTAGGTATGTGATTCTGGTTTCATCTTCTGGATCCTTCAGCTCATAAAATGTCATAGGTCTTTCTTCTCTCCTTGGAGCCGGTAAGTCTGTTTGAAGCAATAAGTCTGATCCATGGATCATAAAGACTTCCAATAGGTAGTCGTCTTGAGGTATCAAGTCTCCTCTCAAGACTCATGTTACTTGGGATCTACCTCTAGGAGTCGTCACTAGCTCCTCAGGGTTTGGTCTTCCTGAGTTTTCTGGTTCCACTAAATCTCCCCTTTCATTGATCAACTCCGACAATTCAGTCACTATGTAGATGTGACCCATTTTGTCTATGTATGCTCCTCCCTCATACTTGACAGCAGGTCTAGGCACAATCGTGGCATCCATGGAGGTTACCATCCTAGCCACAGATCTATTTAAGCCATCCAGGTAGATGGGGATCTCCTGGGCATTAGTAGATACATACTGTAAGGAAGTACGATAATCTCCTTCTACAGCGGTCATGAAATTTCTACTTGGAGCGGGACCCTGCATGTCTTCCAAAGCCATGGGTATCTCCTCTTTTGATTCACTGGACGTATTTGAATAGACAGAGTGGTGACTAACTTGGGCAGCACTTCCCACAGAAGATATGACACTTCTTTGGCTACTTAGCACTCTCCCTGACCTCAAGTTCATTCACCCTTCTAAAGCTCTCTAGGTCTCTAAAACTCTCCTTGAGTGGCTCTTCAAGTGCCTCAAGTTTCTCCTACAAAATGCTACAAAATTCTAGGCGATACCACTTCTAGGCGATACTGCACAAGGTGATACTGCTCTGGGCGATACCAAACTGGCCACGATACGATACCTGAAACCTATGCGATACGATACTTGTCGTGTAGACGATACGATACTGCAATTGGTCGCGATACAATACTAACTATCCAGACGATACCAGACACTCCGTCAATACGATACTGAAAGAAGTCAGACGATACGATACTGTTGCTGATCACGATACGATACGTGATGTTTGCCCGATACCATACTTGATGCTTTTGACGATAGGATACTGAACTAATTCAACAATACGATACCAAGATCTGGGACGATACGATACCAACGGTCCACATGATACGATACCAACAGTCCACATGATACGATACCACAACAAGTCATGATACGATACCTAATAGTCAGGCGATACGATACTGCTGCGTGATCACGATACGATACTGATATGGTATCGCGATACTAAACTAGGACCTGGCATGATATGATACTTCAGGGGTTGGCGATACGATACCTTAGGATCGAGGCAATACAATATCAACGGTCCTTGCGATACGATACTGAAAATCTAGGCGATACGATACTAGGGTGGGGCGCGATACGATACCAATACAAGTGGCAATACGATACCACCAACTCGCACGATACGATACTGGAATGGTATCGTGATACTAAACTGGGAAGAGGGCGATACGATACCAAAAGTGGACTGCGATACGATACCACTTTGGCAAGGAAAGATCGCGATACTAACCCGGCGATATGATACCACGAGTGGTATCGCGATACCAAGGCTGGTGACCGGCGATACGATACTTTGGCGAGTATCGCGATACTAGGGAATTTTTGGTATCGCGATACCAAAAACTCAACCGATCGCGATACTCAAGCCAAAATACCTCCAAATGCTAACCCTCAACCTAAAAATTCATTACACACACCTCCTAGATGTGAAGTAACAAGTGCTGAAGTGATTGACTACTTGCCACGGAACGAGTTCACTTCTACAAGTACAATTCCATAACATTCGATCTATAACCATCACGAAGGCATCTTGGCTGAGTGTTCCCTGGCAAAGGGGCCAAAAACGTGTGTACCTAAGTCAAGAAGACTCAAGGACTTGTGCCAAAGAGACTATACCTCATTTGCAACACAAGTGCATATAGTGGGAAATTGACACACGCTTATATGTCAATCCGATCAAACGACCTAACCAAGTGTATGAAGACATGTGCACACATGATGGAAAATGAAGTGGTTCTGCTGATATGCATGACAAAAGACTAATCCACCTCTCAAACTCACTGAAAGACTGAAAGTGTCTGCCGAGATTCCTCTTACAGTAGTTTTCAGTAAATCAAGGATTTCTCCTAGCTCCGAACTCCGAATATAGTCAATAGGGTATTCCTTTCGAAGCTCTCGACGAGACACATCTATGGAAGTGGTTTCACTTGATTCTGACAACCCTGCTTCAAGTTATGGCCAAAATAGTGAATGGCGGGAAGCACTCACACTCACGCCACGACTCCTACAAGCTCACACACACACTACAGTAGCTCAAAAACAGTGGGAAGGGGTGGACAACAGTCCTACACACACATTCCAATCATTACACACACATACAAGATCAAAGAGAAGATGGAAATCTGCAAGAAAGAGGTGAATTCGAAATCTTGGAGAGCTCCTTCTTCACAATGACAAAAAGTCCCTCCAAAGAGTCACAAGGTGACTTATATACATGTGACTGGCACTTTATTCCAAAAAAAGTGAATTTCCTACTAATTTACACGGGATATTTTACAACAGTTGGGATTATGCAACTAGAGGACTCCTCTAGTGCATTTATATGGTTTTGAGGGAATTCTCTAAGACCTCGAAGAAGAAAAATTATGCCCATTAATTTGAAAATTTTGGGGCTCTTCTCTTGTGCTTCTTTACTCTGCAACACATACCAATTTTGGCTTGTTTAGACCTCCAAATAGTGCCTAGAACCTATTTTTTAACTATGTTGAACACTAGATGTGAAACCAATCAAAGCTAGTCAAAAAACTATAAATAGAGCTAGAGAAGTCATTTTTGAGGTTAGCTAGTGTAGAGTTGTATGAGTTAGTGTGAGCTTGAGTTTGTAATAGTGATCTTGAGCAATAGAGTTTACTTTCAACCTTCCGTTGTGTCTTTCTTCTCTCTTACATGTGTGTATGTGTGTGTGCATCTCCATGCTTCTCACCTTCACTCTCACTATATCTTGAATTCATGATCTTCATATCACTCCTATCTCTTCCGCGGATTGACATTAAGGAGGTGGAGCTTCTTAACGTGGTGCTTACCATTGTGCTAGAGCAAACACCAAATTTGGTGCCATTGTCGGGGATCGAGTTCTAGGATGAATGCATGATGGTAAGAGTATAGCAAAAATTGGCATTGGAAGGTAAAAATTTCAGTTTTTGTTGTTGTTTTTGTGTAGTTTTGGGTGGTTTTCATCTCCTCTACACTCCTCCTTCATCATTGTATCATCTTCTTCCACTCCAAAAAAATCAAAAATTTCACCATATCCACCTATCCTCCTCATTTCCCTCATTTGCGCATGCGAGAGAGAGAGAGAGCTTTTATTCTTGTCGTGTTATGCGTGTTTTTGAGTTTTCTTGCATATATGGTGCTGAGAACAGCTTGAAAGCTTCCAAAAGGTGAGAAATTCAAGTTTCTGTCAGATCTTCCACAGGTGTCAAACCATCACAATGGTCTAACAAAGTCGACTTTCCTTGTGCACACACAAATCCACAGATGCATCCTTGAAATTGGACCATCGTGAAGGGCTCACGCCATTGCGATTGTGTCACACCATTGCGATTGGCTCACACCATCACGACGGCTCAGCCGGACCATCACGACGGTTCACTTGAACCATCGTGATGGTCACTGACCATCACGGTGTTCTCGTCGGGCCCACGCCATCACGATTGGCTCATGCCATCCCGACGACCCACTTGTCATGTGTCCTCACAGACCATCGTGACGATACCAGGTATGCCATCGAGACGCTTCAATTTTAGACCATCGCGATTGGCTTAAGCCATCACGCCTCGTGACCATCACAATGCACTCAGGTCATTGTGACGGTTGCATTGACTATTGATTATCGTGACTGCTCGTTAGCCAAACCATCGTGATGCCTCATTTTGGACCATCGTGACGCTTCGCACCCTCAGACCATCACGACGGTTCAATTGGACCATCGTGATGGTCCGAGACCATCGCGACTATCCATTTAGAATGCCAAATTTAGGTTCTGATTTTGTGGGCTTTTTTGAGGCTATTTTGAGTGAATTTTGAGTCATTAGTGCATATTGGAGACCCCTTAGCTCATATCTGAAGAAAACTTTGTCTGTTAGTTTTCACCCCTAAGAGCCTAAACATCCATAACTTTTTCATTCGAAGTCTATTTTTTGAGCTCTATGGCTCGTTAGAAAGCTCATTTCGAGTTCCACGCGACCTCAATTGCTTTTTCTAAGAAGAACACATTGATATTTAGAGAGGATAAATTCAGGTTGACCCATCTGTGGGACTTGGGAAGCAAGGGGGCAACTGAGAATATTTTCCAAAGAAAAAGGAACCCTTAAAGGTGTATATATCAAAGTGCTTGATCACTAATTTAAGAATTGGTCTAAACATTGGATTTTGACAGGTCTAGCAAGAGTAATCCAAGGGAAATCAAAACAAGGCAAGGGTGAACTAAGCAAGGCTTGGGAAGCACGACTTCTTGGGTAGTAGAGTTATCAAAGAAGGCTGACTCAAGGTTGGAAGAATACTCAACCCCCTCAATCAGTTATTAGCTTAGGCTAGCATTGTAGATTGAATAAGGACGACAATAGGAACACATCAAGTCCAAGAGACTTAATTTTTGCAATTCCAAGACCAAGATAAAGTGTACGATATGAAAAGCCTGAAGGAAATAACTTAAGTCTGACGGAACGAGAACTCGCAAGTACAACAAAAAGTTGATTCTTGATGTGTACATTGAAACAAGACAAGAATCTAAAGGAATTACAAACAAAACAAGTGACTAAGAAAAAAGGAACATTGACGACCAGAGTGTGCATTGAGTGATCAAGGAAGAAAAATTCATGAACCTTGGATCGGGCAAGCATATAGGTAAGTCAGATCGACGAAGCCTTAGATCATCAGAAGCAAGTGTAGGAACCACTACACATTCATGGGCACAACAGTTGAATAGCTACCCTTACGAAAAATGTGTACCTAATTCACAATGCCTTAGGGACTTGTGCCAAGGAGACTAAATCTCGGATGCCACAAAAGTGCATGTAGTGGGGAATTGACACACGCTTATTTGTCAATCCAACAAACCGACCTAACCAAACGTATGAGGACATGTGCACATGTGATGGAAAGTGAAGTGGTTCAACTTGCATGCATGAGAAAAGACTAACCTACCTCTCTAACTCACTTAACTACTGAAAGTGTCTGCCACGATACCACTTATAGTAGTTTTCACTAAATCAAGGATTTCTCCCAGCTCTGAACTCTGAATATGGCCAATAGCGGGTTCATTTTGAAGCTCTCAATGAGATGCTTCTAATGGAGGCTTTCACTCGATTCTGACAACTATTCTTCAAGTTATGACCAAAACAGTGAATGGTTGGAAACGCACACACTCACTCCAGAACTCCTACTTGCTCACACACACACTACAATAGCTCAAAAGTGAGGGGATGGGGTAGACAACAGTCCTACACAAACATTCCAAGCTTCACACACATACAAAGGATCATAGAGAAGATGGAAATCTGCAGGAAAGAAGCAAATTTGAAATTTTGAAGCTCTCCTTCTTCACATTGGCAAGAAGTCCTTACAAAGAGTCACCAAGTGACTTATATACATGTGCCCTAAAAATGGTCCTTTCACACAAGAGACCGGCACTGTATTGACTAATCTCTGTTATCCTACTATTTTACAAGGAATATATTACAATGATTTGGGATCACACATCTAGAGGACTCCTCTAGTGCATTCACATAACTTGAGGGAATTTCCTAAGACTTTGAAGAAGAAAAATATGTCCATCAGTTTGAAAAATTTGGGCTCCTCTTTTGTGCCTCTTTTCTCTGCAACACTCTCCCCCTCTTTGTCTCTGTCGTCCCTTGACAGGCTTTTGCTTCTCGTTTGTTGCTCGTACAAGGCTTTTGAATATACACATCCAGTGGTCAAGGAAGCGATAAGGACTGTCAGACAGTTTGTTATTTTATCCGAGCTCATTCCTTTGCTTCTATAATCCCCTTCGTATTCCGTACATCACAAATCTGGGTTGCTGTATTAAGTCGGGCAGCCGCGCACGCCATCAGTGGAAGGATCCTACCAAATATCTTCTTGCACTTCTTCATGGATACTTCTTGGCCTTGATCCACCCTTGTTACTCACATACCTTCCCCTGCTGTATTGCTTTGAGCCTGTTTGCCTTCTGCCACCGCACACCTTAATTTGCTTACCTCTACTCTCTTTTAAGAGAGCATTACGTTTTAGAGGTCCTATTTCTGAATCTTCTTTGTCATCCTTTAGGACCTGTTCCATTTCTTCTCACTGCACACATCTAGTGGACGAGGAGACACCTAGGACCTTCAGACAATTGGTTCTCTTATCCGATGAAGTGTCCTATGTGTTATGTCTCTCTCCTCCACTTGTTTTGCTTCACCGCCAACTCCTAGTGGATGAGGAAGCTGTGTGCAACCTCCCATGAAATGTCCTGGTTTTTATCTTTCTTTAAGTCCACTCCTCAGGACCTGGGCCTTTGGCACTCACGGAGTACGACTTTGAAGTAGTAGTCAGGAAGGGAAAGACCCACCTTAGAGCTGACCATCTCTCAAGGTTAACTACGGGAGAATCTCCTCAAGGAATAACAAATGAATTGCCAGACGCATACCTATTTAATCTTGAAATAGTACCAAAATGGGCTAAGCCTATCATCCCTATTCTCACATTTGGACCCAAGAATCCTAGCATAAGGATCCTAGAAGGAGAGATTACCAAGTCACAAAGATATCAAATAATAGTAGGAAGCATATATAAACAAGATAATCAAAAACTTCTTGCTTGTTGTATCGACGAATCAGAATACGTGAATTGGTTGAAACTATCACATGTAGGTGCGTTACAGCAACATCACTCAAAACATCATACATTGCAAACTCTGCATAGACTAGGAGTATATTGGCCTTCTATGGAAGCAGATGTCTATAAGTTGTGTATAGAATGTCTTGTCTATTGTGAAAGACCACCGATAGAACATGCCACATTATATCATATGCCTCTCACACCAAAATGGAGTGAACCGTTAGTGACATACTTGAGGATGACAACATTCCCTCAAGGAATGACTTTAGCACGACAACAAAGTCTAGAGTAGGAAGCTCAAGAGCACTCACTTATTGGGGATAACCTATACAAGTGTGGAAGAGACGGATACCTAAGACAATGTGTTCATGGGAGCTATTATTTGAGCGTATTAGAGACTGCACACCAAGGTGTTGCAGGAGGTCATTTGGCCCCAATAAGGTAATAAAAGCCATATCATTTGCAGGATTATGGTGGCCCACTCTTCACATGGATGCACATACCTATGTTAAGAGATTTGATATGTGCCAAAGAACTCAGTTTCCTACTCGCAGAGATGAAATGTCACTGAAACCCATGATGGGAGGACGTGCATTTTCTAAGTGGGGTATAGACTTTGTTGGACCCATTTACCCCCCTGCAAAAGGTAATCATGTGGAATACATCATAGTTGCAATAGATTATCTTACCAAATGGGTAGAGGCCAAGGCCACGAAAAAGAATGATGCACACTCGACTACAAAATTCTTATTTGAAAATGTCTTTACAAGATATGGATTGCCTATACAACTAGTGAGCAATCAAGGAACTCACTTTCTAAACGACGTCATTGAATATTTGTTACAGGATTTTATGGTGATTCATAAGAAATCTGCACCATATCATCCTCAAGCCAATGGTCAAGTTGAAAGCACTAACAAGATCCTTTGTAATGTACTGATGAAACTCGTGAACAACAGACATTCAGATTGGGACAAATAATTACACCATGCTATTTGGGCATATCGAGTGGCCTACAAATCTGTACTCAATGCAACTCCCTTTCAGATGGTTTTTGGTCAAAACGTTGTGCTTCCTTTGGACTTTTTGATACCCACCCTTAAGGTTGCACAAGAGCATTAATGGAACGGCCATGAATTATCATCAAGGATAATGGACTTGGAACGATTAGGAGAAACGAGGCTGAAAGCAACAATAGGCATTTATGCAGCAAAGGAGCAACAGAAAGCCTATTTTGATGCACATGTGAAAGACAAAGGCTTAAAAGAAGGTGACTTATTCCTAGTGTATATGCTAAAACAACATGCACGGAAATTAGAAAAGCAAGGTTATGGACCTATGATCATTAACAGAATCTCGACAAGTGGAGCAATACAATTAGCCACCCTAGAAGGAGAGATAATGCTTAATTACATTAATGGCTATAGAGTCAAGCTATATCAGGAACCTCTTACCAAGGATATACTTAGACAACTCACATTGGCAAAGAAGCGTAAGGAGGAAGAAAAGAGAATACGTGCGAAAGCGTAGGCAGAAGCTCTAGAACACATTAAGCGCATGAAGCTAAGAAGACAAGGACTAGGGAGAAAACATTATAGCCATCTGGACGAAACATCCAGATACCCCATGGCCACGTGTTAAGCAAAGTCGATTGCTCATCCTAGCATAGTGGATATGAGACCATTCATTACAGTCATGCTAAAGCAAGGCAACACCCAGCACGAGCTTAGGGCTTTAATTGATTCAGGTGTTGTGACTAGTGCCATTAGATGGTCCCACTATGAGGATTCAGGAATAGAAATGCAACCAATTGAGGCATACCTCATAGGGCTAGGAGGCATGGAAACCCCTTGCATGGGTGAGGTGGACCTTCCTATCCTCATACATGAAGTGCCCATGAAAATGAAGCTCCTAGTGTGCCATGATGATGACTTGATAGAAACCATAATCCTTGGCCAAGATTAGATGTACGATCACTCAGTGCACCTAAATCTTAGACAAGGCTCCCTACAGATTGGAACCTTAGACCAATAGTGAGTGATACCACTTGACTTTCCTAACAACACTCCGCTTGAGGTATGTAACCGTATACCATACAAAATGATTGTCACAGAGGATCGAAAGATCTTTGGTCAAATTCATTGACTAAGCATGCTCCTTCCAAAGTCAACCCATGGGAACTTGGGGATGTATAGTTGCTAGACAGGAGGACATTAAGAGATCTCCCCCGGGTCTTCCATCAGTGGAAAAATGGGGACCATCAGTGGTCAAGTGGATTACATCAGCAATCAAGTGGACTCCATCAGCAGGCAGAGGGGCACGATAGCCTCCAATGTCCATCCTTCCACACTTACTACAGACTAGCCTAGATCTGTGGTATAGAATGCCTCACTTCCTGATGGGCAAGTTTCGCAAGTGTTGGAACTCCCTTCTTTTCCAAAGCAGAGTGTCAACCAGACCTCTTACCCTCAATCACAAAAGAGTCAACTACGACTTAGGAACCCAGGCCGATGACCATACCAGATGACAGAAAGATGGCAGCAGCATCAGCAGACAGTGTAAGGTGGCCGGATTGGCATTATGTAATTCCTATTTTCTATTACCGCACGCACCGAAAGGTCGTAGCGAAGTGTTGTATCTTTCTATCAATTAATCAAAAGGCACTTTTTCGGTGGTTCTCCGATAGTGAGGAACGAGATTGCCAGATTGTCTGTCTGGGTGATTTGCGGCCTATGGAGACGTCGTAGTGCAGTATTCCTTATTGCTGAGTAATGTTACTTTACCTTGTTAAGTTACATTAATTGGTGATTAACGCAATAATGGTATATTGCTGATAATAAGTCTGTGCGACATTAATTAGTACTTCCTACGTTACGTACTGTGAAAAGCTTAACACGATTATGAACAATAAACCTGTATAAAGAATTCGATACTGAACTTTAACATACTACTTACCTAGTAAGTTAAATGGGAAAATAAGATACAGGGCCTCTGATTTATCAGACCCCTACCATCCCCAAGAACCCGAAAAGAGCTTAAAAGTGTCTGTGACAAAAATACACTTTTAACACTGGCACCGTCCGTGGGAAGATGGCAATGGATTGAGAATAATGAGTAAGGTGGAGCACTACGTAAGGCAAGTGGTGCAGAGGTGATATATGCCAGTTACTCGGTCCGACGAATCGTATCCGAAGTACAGGAGAGATCAGCATCCTTGGACAATACCAGATTTGTTATGGACACCTCCAGGTGGTAGAACTGCAGGCCATTTAAACCTAGTTGCCGACGAATCGGAGCCAGTAAGTAGAGATTCCGGTAGCAGTTCGGTGATAAATGATGAGATTTTGGTAGATTCGAGTGTAGTTCCGGTGCATTCTGAAGAAGGTATCGTAACTTCGGAGTGTATAGGGACGCAGTGCTAAGTTGATTTGATACCATTTGGTCAGAATTTGAACCTTTCCAAGGATAGAGTTGTGTTACCCAGAGAGATCGTTACTGGAGGAAGTATACCCTGTTTCGGTGAAAGTTCAACAAGTTTCGGTGAAAGTTCGGTACCAGTAGGTGGGAATTTACAGTTTTCCGGTGACAGTGCAATACTCCCTGGTGGATCTTTATTGCGTACACCGCTGTTCCGGGCAAATTTTCCTACCTTTGATACCAAAGCTGAGGATAGACTATTTGATTTGGAGATACATAAGAGACTGCACGCTATTTTCGAGCCGGAAGGTGAGCAGTCTGATAATACAGATTCTGAAGGACAAGAGACACCCCCTCAAAACTCAGGGGACAACAATGGTACCGCTAATAGCACAATGAGTGGTCAACAGCAGCAACAACAACAACAACAAAAGCAGCAGCAGCAAAAGCCACCTCCCCTTCGACTGGTTCCAACCGGGGTGACTTACACAAAGTTTGGTGGATTTCTAGGTGACGACCCTGATGCACATGTGCGAACCTTCGAGATAAACTATGCAATGCTGAACCATCCACCCGATCCGGCGTACAAGGCCATCATATTTCAGGCAACATTAGTCAATGAAGCCGCGAGGTGGTTAACAGAGTATGATATCAACCATTTAGTTAACTATGATGCGGTAAGGGATGTTTTTTTACAGAGGTTCCGGTTGAAGAAGAATCCCACCAAAATCTTCGACTATTTGCAGAATAACCAACAGAAGCCACACTAGACTGTTCAGGAATATGCCACATTGTTTAGAAATCATTTAAGAAAATTGCCTCCGGCACATGCTAATTTACCGGATGATGTTATAACCCAATGGTTCATTAACGGTTTGACCCCACAGCTAAGACAAATCATGATCATCCACTGTGTGGGGGCTATGACACTCGATGCTGTTATAGGAACTATTCAGTGATCGAAAGAGAATGTCTCGGGTTGGTGTACTCTGTGAAGAAATTTCGGCATTATTTGTTGGGCCAAAAATTCACCTTCCACGTGGATCATGCCGCGCTTGTGTATCTAGTCTGGCAGCAACATTTAGGTGGTCGCTTGGCTCGATGGATTTTATTATTACAGGAATTCGACTATGAAGTTATTCATCGACCCGGCACCGCACATGCCTTGGCAGATTTCCTATCTCGGTTGGATTCTGATGAAGCTCCGGTGGGGGTTGATGATACTACACTAGCAATTTATGCTACTGAGCTGGCTCGAGACGAGTCTACAGAGCCTAATAACACCACCAGCGACCCTTAGCAACAATCGATATATACTGACTTGTACAGATTATGCTACAGGTGGGCGGAAGCTTGGGCCTTACGGTCCACCACAATTGTTTCGGTGGCAAAATGCCTGATGAAGGACGTTTTTCCGCGTTATGGATTACCTCTAGAACTTGTGACAGACCAAGGCTCACATTTTGCCAACAATTTAATGCGAGTACTAATGCACACTTTTCAAATTCTGCATAAATTCAGTTCACCATACTATCCACATGCTAATGGTTTGGCTGAAAGCACCAATAAGACGTTGTTGAGTATACTTCGCAAACTGATCGTGGAATCTCCAGAACGTTGGGATCAGTTACTTCCCCTAGTTTTATGGGCATACCGGACTACATACAAAGTGGCCACCGGAATGACTCCTTTCAAGCTGGCTTATGGGTTGGAAGCAATAGCACCGATGGAGATTGTAGTGCCAAGCCTACGCATGGCCCTAACTCAGAAATTGTTGCCCGAAGACTCTTTGCCATTTTGGTTGGAAGCACTCAGAGCATTGGATGAACATCATTGGGAAAGTTTGCTGGTTCTTCAAGAAGTTGAGTTGCGGCAAGCACGTACCCATGATCGTTTCCTCAAGACTCTAGTTTTTATGGTGGGCCAACTTGTGCTATTTTATAATGCTAAAGCAAATCGTTCTACTGGGAAATTTAAATTACGGTGATTTGGTCCTTACCGGATTAGTGAGCAAGTGGGACCAGCTACTTTTCGGTTGACTACCTTGACCGGAGTTCCTCTTCCCAAAGTAATCAATGGTTCCAAGCTACGCCCATATTACCAATCGTCTGATCACCGCTGACGTGTTCGTTTTTTTGCGTGTCATTTATTTCTATTTAAGTTCTGCATTTTGGTTGAATATAGACCGTAAATTTCCTCGTTTTGATATCTAACTATGATTAATCGTCGCCATGTGTTATTGTTTCTACTCATGCATGCACGCCGTAATTAGGGAAGTTATCATTTCAATACCGCGCGATGATTAGGGTTTTCGATCGCCTCATGTTGTCGTGTGTCTACTTAATCTTCATTCTTTCACTCATAATCGCTATTGTGTCTGTGTGTTTATGTGCTCTGTGTGGTCTGTGTTCTCTGTGTTCTTGTACTTTCGCGTGCGCGTCATGGAAGCACTAGCCAACTTTTCTACCTTCCGTGAAGGACTCACCCCTGAAGTGAGTGAGTTTCTGCGTATCCGAGGCCTTTTGAACTTCGCTGAATTGCCTTGGCATTCAGTGGAGTGTCACCCATTTTATGCATAGACTATTGTCGCTATCGCTTCCACACCTGCTACGGAGCAGAGTTGGCCTATTCTTTGCTTACCGACACGTGTAGTGATCACTTTGGCCTCATTTAATGAAGCATTTCGTCTTCCCATGGAAGGCTTGGAGAATGGTCCTCTTCTTCCTGTCGCTACCATGACCGCATTATTTCAACGGCACTCATCTAATGAGCACGACATTCTGTGTCGCCCTGATCCTGAACGTACCCCATTACAATTCTTAGTTTCAATCTTGAATTTGTAGAAACATACCTACGGGATTTCGCATCCCTTTTATTCGATGATTGATATGGCTTCTCGTGAGCCTATCAATTTCGCCTCTTATTATTTCCGGCGCATTCACCGTGAATGTGTTACGGTTATTAAACATGTCAGTAAGGGTGATCTTCCACGATCACGTCTTCCCCATATCCTCACGTTTCTCTTTCTAGCCATTCAAGCCGCGCAACCTCCGCCCAATGCTCCCTTCTTATTACGTGAAGAATCCACTCTGATGCTTGAAGATGAAGAGGATGAGGATGAAGATCTCGTCCAACTTCTTCACCGGAAATGCACCCGTATAAGTCCGTCTGAGAGTCAGGTGCAAGGATCTACCGCCGCACATGAAGAAGAAGTCTTCCACGACACCGCCACTTCTATCCATATTGATTCCTCCTCCCAGTATTCTCCAATCCAGTAGCAGGAACAAAGTGCATCCACCACCGAATCTGAAGAAATTTCTTCCAAGGAGGATTCTCAGCAGCAAACTCACGAGGATGTGCAAGCCATTGTTACTGAGGTTGTCAATGAAGTGATTGCTCTGGTCGATGCTTTCATTGACCGAACTGAAGCGACCATGCAGTAGCCTACTGGAATTGTGTTGATGCCCAACATGACTATTGTTGCGCCAGTTGCCCCAGTCCAACCTATTGTTCTCGACGTACCCCCTTCTACATCTTCTTCTCCCACCTATTCTCCACCATCTTCCCCTCATCTGTTCTCTACTTCTACATCCCAATCCCTTCCTACCATTCCGGTTCCAACCCCCATGTTTCATGAACTTGAGTCTATGGGTCGCATGTTGATCCAATTCTCACAACAATTACCAATGTAATTGAAGCTGGCAACAGATAGTATCCGTCAAGACTTACAGCACAAAGTGGATGCCTTAGAGGCCGACATTGCGCCATTGCAAGAAGAAACTAATGTGGTGAAAGCAAAATATCATGCCCTACAATTACAGATTCAGCAACTTCAAGCACAGATTGCAGAGCAGGATTCTTTGATTGCCCAAAGAGATGCAACGTTGGCTGAATTAAAAGTTAAGGATGATTTGTTAACTGCTCCTAATGCAAAAATCGAACAACTCACTCAGTTGGCACAAGATAAGGAGGATGCTCGGATCGCTCTCGGCAACCTTTTGGACAAAACGCGACTCCAGCTCGATGAAGTTGTGCAGAGAGGACAGGAGATGGCGGATTTCGCTAAACAAACTACTACAGAACTTCAGACTGCAACTGCTGATTCATTTCAGGCGAACTCTGATCTTAAAGACAAAACGAGTCTGATTGTTCAACTTCAAAAGGAGATAGCAGGGATTAAGAAGGAAAGAGATGCATATTACCAGACTATTCAGTATCAAGCTCAAGAGCTGGAGAGAAGAGAAAAGCAGTTGGGATATCAAGCAGAGCGTCTATCGAGAATCGATAAACAAATTGAAGATATGAGATTGAGCCGTGACGCAACCCTTGCCAATGATTTTTATTTGCAAGAGGCATTTTTCCAGACTCAGGCTGAAGTTTTGATGAGTCAAGTAATTGCAACCAGTTCTATACGTTCAAACACCCAATTAGTAGAGCCGGAAACCTTAAAGCTAATGCTGGATTCGCTTAAAACAGAAAATTACCAGAACGTTCAAATTAGCTAGAACCATGTATATACAAGGCATCATAGACGAGCCTTAATTTTGTTTCCGTTGCGGGTTCAAGTCCATCGTGCGTGCCAGTGTAAGGTCACCGGATTGGCATTATGTAATTCCTATTTTCTATTACCGCACGCACCGAAAGGTCGTAGCGAAGTGTTGTATCTTTCTATCAATTAATGAAAAGGCACTTTTTCGGTGGTTCTCTGGTAGTGAGGAACGGGATTGCCAGACTGTCTATCTGGGCGATTTGCAGCCTGTGGAGACGTCGTAGTGCAATATTCTTTATTTCTGAGTAGTGTTACTTTACCTTGTTAAGTTACATTAATTGGTGATTAACGCAGTAATGGTATATTGCTAATAATAAGTCCGTGCGACATTAATTAGTACTTCCTGCGTTACGTACTGTGAAAAGCTTAACATGATTATGAACAGTAAACCTGTATAAAGAATTTGATACTGAACTTTAACGTACTGCTTACCTAGTAAGTTAAATGGGAAAATAAGATACAGGGCCTCTGATTTATCAGACCCCTACCATCCCCAAGAACCCAAAAAGAGCTTAAAAGTGTCTGTGACGAAAATGCACTTTTAACAACAGCGACTACCCGTATAAAGTAGGTATGGGTGCCAAAAGAAAAGAGAGCACCAACAATTTCCAATAGTGCAGACAATGACAAGGAGAAGTCCAGGTAGAATTCACGTCAGCAGTCAACATCCCATCGACCTTCTTCTCCAACCACAAGAGTTCAAAAGATTTGGATCACCAAGAAGTACCTCACAAATGGACCCACACCCACGCAGATCTGGGTACCCAAGCCTTGTATTATTGCCCAAAACCCAAGCCATGTAACATATACCCCTTTGAAATCCCTTCACCCATCGACATCACAACCACCAAAATCACCTTTTGTACCTCCATAGAAGAATACCACCCACTCATCAACTCTTAGGAAATGGATGTCGAAACATATCTAGAAGCCACCTCATGATCCTTTGTACAACATAACACCCATCCCGACTAGCCCCTACCTTTGTATTAATTCACTCACAATGGAACCTTGTACAAATTCACCCACAATAACCCACCGTCACTTGTAATGCAAGACTATTGAAAAGCAATGTATGCATTATCTAAAGCATGTAGGTGTCTAGTGACCTACAATAGTTTTTGAAAAATCATTCCATAAACCACCTCTTAAACACTCGGCTATACGAGTTACACATTGGTTATGGAAAGGGATTGCGGTCTCACTTAATTGTGTTAAACGGTCACCGGAGTGGGACAGACGTAATGACCGCCTGATATACCGGAATTATCAAAATCCGTGCAAAAAAGTTGGTACACGCATCTTGAAAAAGATATATAAAGCAATGTAAAGAGAATGGAGAGAGACACTTGTGAGAAACGGTTTTCTTGGAATTGCCAGTTTATTCGCCTGATTATCTGTCAGATTATTATTACACTGTTACGAAGTCTGAGTATTGTTTGTGTTGATTTCTGTTCTGTTTTGCGCCTAGTTAGTCATTTATTCACTCCGTAGTGCAGAGTGTGAATTAGTAATCTTGTGTTACGAATCTGTTCGGTAATGGTTGAGTGTGTCTCTGAATGTTAATAAGTGCAGTGTGTTACTTATGAGTAGTATACTGAACGAGGAAGTATAGAAGTAGTTCCGAACTGATCGCATGTTAACCATTTTGGTAGTGACCAAGTTCGATGCAGTCGTCTACATTCACTGTTGATTCCGATCACAGGAAAAACTATCATCTGTAACGGTTGAAGTACGAGTTGATCATTGTTAAGTCTATAACGAGTCGATTGTTGTCAAGATATTTGTTGCTCGTAGTTGGTATACGATGAGTTATAATTTCAGTATATATATATGTGTTGGTATATCTGTCTGTTCTGAAGAAGTACGTATTAGGTGATCTTCGTTTACTGAAGTAGATTATTCTATTGGACACAAGTCACCGGACTACTGCTCAGACCCTCATAGCAGGATTAGTTCAGAAATTCTAAGTCTAGTACAACGAACAGTCATCGGTTGTTCAGAATTGCGCACGGAGCTAAGACGCTAGAAGTAATTATGATTGTGTAATAAGTTGGGAAAATAGTACAGGGCCTCTGTCTAACAGACCCCTACCACTCCCAAGGACCCACGTGGCTAAGACGTAATTTACGGTTAGGAAAGGTTCGGAAACGTATGAACTTGGAAGTATTTTGAGTCTGGAATTGGAAGTTTAACGATTTACAATTAACATTTGGCGCCGTCTGTGGGAAAGTGGCATCAAGATTTCCAGTCATCTGTCAGAATCAAATTATTGTTTGATTGTCAGTAGCAACAGAACCAGATTATTGCAAACTGTTTCGTTAGTAATATTCCATGATTAATACGGAAAATGATAAATGTCGGTTACTCGGTCTGGCGAAACGTACCCCAAGAACCATCAGTCTGGAGTACTAAAGACAACTTTGGAAGGTAGAAGTACAACTAGGGCTGACCCAGTTGTCAAGAAAGTTCAGAATGTTAAAGTTGATTCCGGTCATATTCCGGTAGAACGTGTTACGTCTCTGGTACATTCCAGTACTATTTCGGCACAGTCTGTCGAAGATGTAGTAATTCCAGAACCTACCAAGTCGCAGTTGGAAGCTAGTTTAACACTCTTGGAAAAGGATTTAGATTCACTTACGATTAGACACACCTTAGGCAAAGAAATCAGCGAAGGCGAAAAGACACTGCATTCGGGCACAAGTTCGGTTTATCCCGGTGATATTTCGGTAAGAGAATCTCAGTTAATCAGTGACCAATTAGCACTTTCTGCTGAATCTTCAGCCCAACTGCCGTGCTTGGAAGCAAGTTCTCCTACACTGGACACCAAGGAAGAAGGAAGGCTGTTTGACATAGAAATTCGCAGTATAGTAAGCAAGCTTATTTCACCGAAAAGTGTGCTATCAGACCATATAGATTCCGGTAGTTCAAATATTCAGACCAGAAATACAGACGGAAGTTATAATACATTCACGATGAACGGACAACAACAACAACAACAACAGTTATGTCAACACAGGCCATCTCCAACAGGAGTGACATACACGAAGTTTGGTGGATTTCCAGGAGATGATCCGGATGCTCACGTACGCACTTTCGAGATAAGCTATGCCGTACTCAACCATCCACCGGATCCGGTCTACAAAGCCATTGTCTTTCAATCTACACTTGTCAATGAAGCAGCCAGGTGGCTCACAGAATACGATATTAATCATTTCAGCACCTACGAAGCAGTTCGAGATGCTTTTTTGCAGCGATTCAGGTTAAAAAAGAATCCAGCCGAAATTTTTGATTATCTGCAGAATAACAGACAGAAAGTAAATCAATCTGTACAGGAATATGCTACCCTTTTCAGAACACACTTAAGGCAGCTACCACCGGCTCATGCTAACTTACCAGATGATGTTATTACTCAGTGGTTCATCAATGGCTTGGTTCCTCAACTTAAGCAGATCATGATCATAAGATGTGTCGGAGCTATGACACTTGATGCAGTCATCGCAATGACTCTGCAGCTGGAAAACAAAGTCGGCGGATTTACAGAAGATCTAGAGTGGGCAAAAACAAATAGACATGTTGCCGAAGATATGACCAAACAAGTATATTGCACCACATGCAAAAATTCAGGACATACCAGCACCAATTGCGCACTTAATCAGACATTCTGCGCTATCTGCAACATTGTCGGACACACCACCGAACACTGCGCATACAACGCTAGAATACAGGGAACAGCGAATGTTAATGCAATTATCCAGGAACAAGGGCAGCCAGCCAATCATTATGTATCTCCACAAATGAGAAACAGTTAGCAGCAAGGATATCGAAATTACCGAGGACAGAGGAATAACAACTATAATCCAAATCGCTGGCAGAACGGGCCACCACCGGAAAATCCCAATTTACCACCACCACGCTGCCATTTTTATGGTGAATTCAGACACATTAGAAGATTTTGCAAGGATGCAGCTGAGTATGATCAAAGGAAGAAGGAGCGGCAAAACCCAATGGCCAACATGGTACAAATTACACCGGTAGAAATGCAAACTGCTACAGTCCAGACCCGATCAGGTAAACAGCTGCAGTCAGCAGCAGAAATATTCGAACCAGGGATACGAGAACAACATAGGATTTACAACAAGGCTAGTCATTGGACCACAACAGAACCACCAGTGTTCCTAAAACCTATTCCGGTGACTCAGGCCTCGTCGACAAAGGAAGGAACCCAACAAAAGGAAGTAGCAGCGGAGCCATCATCAGCAGTAGACATAACAGCAGATACTTCTGCATCAGCAGAAATCTCAAGTTCAAAGGAGCAAGACAAACAATCTCAATAGGCCTGGGAAATTTTATCCAAGGCATCTATCACTTTGCCTCTCGGCCAACTACTGGCATTAGTACCTGGGATTCGACAACAGTTCCAGCAACAGTTCAGTCCGGTACCTTCTTGTATTCCGGCGACAGCAACAGTTCAACCGGAACCTGATTCTACGGTTGATCATTCAGTTCCCTTAATTACAGTATGGTATAAAAAGCGTAAGATCACGCAAGTATTGATTGATGGAGGCTTTGGTGTTAACATTGCGACCGCAGCATTATGCAAAAGGTTAGGATGGACCGAAATCGAACCAGTTCAATTTTTTGTCAGAATGGCAAATCAATCTAGAGTCCATCCTGTAGGACTTGTGCGAAATGTACCCATCACTTTACAAGGTACGACCTTTAAAATGACCTTTGTTATACTAGATCTTCCTGAATCCACTTTGGACTACAACCTTCTTTTCGGTCGACCCTGGCTGAAGCATGCAAAGGTAGTACAGGACTGGTCTGCACAAGAGCTTATATTTAAAGATGCCAATCATAGATATGTGGTAAAATTAGATGCTATACAACCTTGCAAACTACACGCTAGACCATATCTTGCTGAACCAGTCCACATGTTAGATGGATTATCAGATGATGAAGAAGAGGAATTTCTGAAGAATAACGCTGATTTAATGACCTTAGGGACTGTTGATCTACAGTCCGTGATAGATAACTGGAGTAGTTCAGTTTGTACAATTGTACCGATCACCGGGAATTCTAAGCAGGAAGATATTGTTTCAACACATGACGACGAATTACAATCACTGTTCAAGTCAACAGACAATACAGAGAAACCACAACAGTTTTATGTCTCCGAAGACCAGTTGACCTCGTACAATCTAGGAGACGTAGATCATCCACGACCTGTTAAGATAAGGCAAAACTTATCGGAAACATTTAAAGCTGATTTGATTCGACTACTTCGCGAATTCTCAGACGTCTTTGCATGGGATTACAAAGATATGAAAGGATTAGATCCGCGCATCTATCAGCACAGAGTCATGTTGAAGCCTGAAGCTAAACCGAATAAACAGCCCAGCTACCGGATGAATCCCAATTATGCATCACAGGTAAAAACCGAACTTGATAGATTATTAAAAGTTGGATTCATCGTACCAGTAGAACATGCTGAATGGATTTCACCAATTGTGATCGTGCCAAAGAAAAATAAGCAACTGCGAATCTGTGTAGACTACCAAAAATTAAACGCAGCAACAGTACCAGATCCTTTCCCGATCCCCTTTCTGGATACCATGCTTGATAGGGTAGCAGGACATGAAATGTATTCATTCTTAGATGGATACAGTGGTTACAATCAGGTTAGAATGGCTGAAGAGGATATACCAAAAACTGCATTCATTACCAATTGGGGTGTCTTTGCTTGTACGGTAATGTGGTTTGGATTGAGAAACGCACCAAGCACATTTCAAAGATGTATGCAAGAAATATTTTCTCCTTATCTGACTTCATTTATGCAAGTATATCTCAATGATTTTTCAATTTTCGGTAAGTGGATAGCACATCTGTTCCATTTACGGTGCTGCTTTCAGAAATGCCGAGAGTATAGACTCTGTTTAAACCCAAACAAATCTGTGTTTGCGGTTTCATGTGGCAAGTTACTTGGCCACATTGTATCTGCACAAGGTATCCAAGTAGATCCAGATAAAATTTCGGCAGTATTAGAAGCTCCGGTGCCCGCTACACCAAAAGAAGTTATGCGCTTCTTGGGTCAAGTACGGTGGCATGGAAGACACTTATGATGGCTTGCTCATCTGGCTATACCACTGAACAGGCTAATCACAAAAACTCCCCGCCAGTTCGAATGGACTCAAGAATGCCAAACTACATTTGATCGACTCAAGTATCTATTGATGCAGGCCCCAATCTTACAACCACCGGACTGGGACAATCCGTTCCATGTTTTTGTCGACGCTTCAGATATTGCGATCGGCAGTATTCTGATGCAGCAAACACATAAGTGGTTTCGTCCTGTATATTATGCTAGCAGAAGGCTTGCACCTGCAGAAAGGAATTATTCTACTACCGAAAGAGAATGTCTAGGATTAATTTACTCCATCAAAAAATTCAGACATTATCTACTAGGCCCAAAATTCACATTCCATGTGGATCATGCTGCCCTCGTCTATCTAGTAAGACAACAACATTTAGGTGGACGCTTAGCACGATGGGTGCTACTCTTGCAGGAATTTGATTATGAAGTCATTCACCGACCCGGAAATGCACATGCCTTAGCAGATTTCGTATCTCGTCTAGATTCTGGTGAAGCTCCGGTAGGCATAGATGACACGACTCCAGAGATTTATAGTTCTGAGCCACTGACCGATGAGACTGCCGAATCACAAGCACCATCTACATATTATGATCAGATTCTAACTTTTCTCACCGAAGGATGCTTTCCATCCGAGACTGCCAAGGCAGTTCTAAGGAAAATTGCAGTCTTTAGTCGTCAATTCCGGTTAGTTTCTGGAGAACTATAATATGTAGATCACACCGGAATCTTACTTCGATGTGTTCCTCCACATGAAATTAACTCGGTCATCACAATGGCTCATTCAACTCCTACTGGTGGTCACTTTGCCACAGATTTAACTCACCGGAAAATTCTGCAAGGAGGTCTCTGGTGGCCAACTATGTATAGAGATGTGGCCCAATTCGTCAAACACTGTGATACTTGTCAAAGGATTGGACAACCACTGCAACGTCACTTCTTTCCCTTGCAGCCTATTATGCCACTCGAACCATTTCAGAAATGGGGATTAGATTTTATCGGTCCAATCACACCTCTAGCAGTCTTCAGTAACAACAGATACATACTAACCTGTATAGACTACGCAACGAGATGGGCAGAAGCCTGGGCTTTACGGTCTGCTACAGCGGTTGTAGTAGCAAAATGTCTGCTAAATGATGTCTTCCCACGCTTTGGCTTACCACTCGAATTAGTGACAGATCAAGGTACTCACTTCGTAAATCAATTAATGAAGGTACTCACCCAATCATTCCAGGTGACACACAAACTCAGCTCTCCATATTACCCTCGCGCCAATGGTTTGGCCGAAAGTACAAACAAATCACTATTGAATATCCTCCGAAAACTGATCATGGAAGCACCGGAAAGATGGGATCAACTACTACCTGCAGTATTATGGGCATACCGAACTACATATAAAGTAACAACAGGTTTGACACCTTTCAAACTAGCTTATGGCTTAGAAGCAATAGCACCCATGGAAATAGTCATCCCAAGTCTGCGTGTAGCAATCACTCAGAAGATGCTACCGGAAGATTCGCTGACAGCACGAATGGACGCACTCAGAGAACTGGATGAGCACCGATGGCTCACCTTTGTAACCATGCGCGAAGTACAACTAAGGCAAGCCAAGACACACGATCAATATTTGAAGACTCCAATCTTTTTGGTAGGTCAGCTTGTACTCTTCTATAACGCAAAGTCGGATAGAGCAGCAGGAAAGTTCAAACTACGATGGTTCGGCCCTTTTAAGATCTCAGAGCAAGTCGGTCCGGCAACTTTTCGGTTGACTACATTGACTGGAAATCCACTCCCAAAAGTAATTAATGGGTCGAAGCTGCGGCCATATCATCACGCCACTAGCCCGCATTAAATTTTCCGACGATGGACCGCGTTTTGTTTAATCTTTTCTTTTTTTTTCTTCTTTCTGCTTTTATAAATAGCCGTGTTTTGTACAATCTTTATGTGACCAGCCGCCCCCTTACCAGTCACTCGACTACGCACGCCTGCATGAAAACCAGCATTATTCCCGCACTGCACAATGATATCCAACCCCTTTTTCCTCCCCACCGTGTTGTTTCTACTTAACTCTGTCGACAACGCCGAAAAAAGCTATTGTGTTGTATGTTAGTATTTTGAGTCCTCGTGCATTCTGCATCCGTGTTTATTGTCTGTCTCAGTAAATGCTATGGAAGCGATAGCCAACTATGCTGCCCTCCGCGATGGTATCCCTACAGAGGTAGGTGAATACCTGCGTTGCAGAGGGTTGGCCAACTTCACTGAGTTGCCTTGGCACTCAGTAGAAGCCCATCCTTTCTTCACGCAGATCATCACCACCATTGCTCAGTCCCCCGCCACCGAACGCCAATGGGTCTTCCTCTCGCTCCCTTCGCGAACAGTCATCACCTTCCAAGCCTTCGCTGAAGCCTACCGCCTCAATCCGCAAGGCCGTGAAAATGGCCCTAGTATTCCCCCCGCCCGCATGACCGAACTATTCCCCCGCTCTTCGTCCAACGAATACGCCATTCTCTTCCGCCCCGAACCCGAACGATCCGCCCTGCAGTTCTTAGTCGCCATACTCAACCTACAGAAGCGCACCTATGGCATCTCACGCCCATTCTATTCCGCTTTAGATTTAGCTGCTCGAGAACCCATAAACTTCGCCTCATATTTTTTCCTTAGAATCCATAAAGAATGTGTAGCTATAGTAAAGCAACTCCAAAAGGGTACCACCCCGCGCTCTCGCCTTCCCCATATCATCTCATTCCTTTTCCCAGCCATCCTTGCCGCACAACCACCACCCCAAGGCCCCGTACTTAGACTCGAAGAATCAGTTCAACCATTCGACGACGAGGAAGAAGAAGATGAGGAGATCAACCAGCTCTTCCGCAATAAGAGAATTCGGATCAGCTCCTCAGAAAGTGAAGCACAAGGGTCCGCCGAAAAAAATTAGGACACCCAAAACGAAGAACAAGAAGAGACCTTCCACGACACAGCCACTTCCATCCACAACGAATCATCGGCCGACCACCACGACCAGCAGAATCACACAGAAACAGAACCAGTCTCAACCGAAGAAGCATCAGCACGACGAGAAGATGAACAGCAAGTGATCGACAGTGCACTCAACACCCTACTAAAGGCCGTAGAATCCACCATTGCCCACATTACAGGTGAACACCAACCCATCCATCCAGTAACTCACCCTGCATCCCCTGATCCTCAATCCCCACCAGCCAACCCTTTCCCGCCACCAATTCCCAAATCCTCTTCATCCTCCCCCAATTATTCACCCCCGACATCCCCCCAAATCCATACCCAAACCTCTACACCACCACAACACCCACTTCTTCTTTCCTCTGTTCCGGTCTTTTCTGAACTGGCCGCCATGGGCCAAATGCTCATTACCCTCTCACAACAACTTCCGGTACAGCTGAGTAAGGTCGCAAATACCATTCGGCAAGACCTACAGCACAAAGTCGACCTCCTAGAAGCCGACATCACCCCACTCCAAGAAGAAGTCGACGCCGTAAAAGCGGAGAATCATCAATTACAGACACAATAAGCAGACCTCCAAGCGCAGTTTTCGGAACAACAGGCCTTGATACAGCAAAGGGATGCAGCACTAGAGCAGCTTGCCGCCAAAGATCAGCTATTACACGCAACACACGAAGAAATCTGGGAATTAAAGACCGCACTCCAAGAAAAAGAAGACATCAGCTCATCCCTAGAAGAATTGGTCGAAGAAACGAAGGCCCAGTTACAGGAAACCATCCAGAAGAATCAAGACCAACAGCCAGAAGCAGAACAAGTCAAAGACGAGCTACGAAGAGCCCAGGAATGCTTGGACGAGGTAAATAGAATGCTGAGACATCAATTAACCAGGGAAGCAAAATACCAAAAAGATCTGGCAAATCCTCAAGAGAACGCGATGCATTCTCCAAAACGATCGAATTTCAGAATCAGCAACTCGAGCGACTGGATAACCAATTGCGAAATCAAAAGGATCGAGTCACGGATATGCAGCAGAAAGTCACCGAAATGAAGACATCCCGGGATGCTGCATTATCCAACGATTTTTATTTACAGGAGGCCTTTTTGCAAACCCAGGCCGAAATTTTGCTTACTGAAGCAATTGCACTTAGTTCCGTCAGAATAGATGCGCAGATTCTAGAACCTGACACTCTGAAGCAATTATTAGAAACCCTTAAGAAAAAAATAGCTCGTACATTTAGATTAGCCAGGAATATGTACCTCGAAGGCCTCATAGAAGAATAGTAAAATTCGGTCATGCGATTTCGCAATGTAATGATGAGTTCGAATTGAGTATGATACCAAGGTTTTGTTTCATGATACTTTTTCGCACATGTAAAAGACTTGCTAAGTCCAGCATTGATCTACGGGATAAAATGCAGAATGATGATTTTTTATGCTACAATTTTGGTAAGGAGAATTAAGTGTCATGTCCGAATGAAATATAATCATTCCAGCAAAAGGCAGTTCAAGCTCTGGTGCTTATAAAATGCGTATGCCCAGCATAGTATTTTTCAGTATAGTATTCTTCGAGCTTTGGTGTTAGTTAACAAATATATAACATATTATTTTTCTGCGAGCCTTACAATCATGCCTGAATCCGATATACTAAGATGGCGACTCAGGAAGCACGCAACTGCACAGAACCGTGTTGTGACTACAACAGACACTACATTACAGGATGATGAAGATGACTCAATGACTTCTGCAACATTAAAGGTTCAGCATAACAACATATTATTTTCCACAGAATTTAAAATAGAGCTCGACATCCATTCTAGGAGGAATGAGAACTGGCTACGGAGGATCGGACTCCTCCAGTTTGCTAAGTTACCATGGGAGCAGTGGACAGGTAATGAAGATGAAGAGAATCGGTTACACAGCATGCGACGAACAAAAGGCCTCATTTTAAACCAGGTACAATCTTCACCACAGTTAGTTTCAGCCATATTTAAATTGCCGTTGTATGATGATGCACGTTTTCCTAAATGTTCGAATGATGATCTGAGAAAAGAATTTGGAAACTGCGAAGGCCGCAGAAGATATTACATGATGAAAAATGCCACATATAATCGCCGTGAACAATTCAAGTGGTATTTGGAGAAACTATGTTTCTTAGTTAAATTTGATCTGATGTCTAGAGAAAATTTCTCACCATTAGTACATGCCGAAGGAGGTGGTAGAGTTAGCTGGACACACTGGCTATATAACCATCTCTATACACAAATCTTTGTCGGGGATAAGCGAAGATCCCAAACCAGTAGCAGAATAGCGGTATACTTAGCTGCTATATTCAAATTTGTGCAGTCGGTGAAAGAGCAGAAGCTGAGATGGTCCCAAGATATTAATTCCTGTGATCATAACATGATAGACACAGGACATCCACACAGTGCAGAGCAAGAGGAAGCAGAACAAATTTCTACATCGTCTGAAAATTTATTTCACACAGATAATAGAGAACAGAACAAGGCAGTAGGAACGCCTTTTAGGCTGTCGACTAAACGCAGAATGGAAGATCACTTACAAACTGTCAGTCCAAGGAAGTTGCCGAATGACAATCTCCCACCAAATTATGTGACTGGGTTGCAAAATAAATTACAAGAAGTTTCTGATTATTTGCGTCAACAAGAACAAATGATTCAGCAGGAAAAAGAAATATTATTCGCTAATATGAATAATTCCAATTCATTATTAGAAAAGATGAAACAGATGCAAAAGGAACTGGACGACAAAGAAGGCTTACTGAAGGAGTTACAGAGTACCCAACGGCAATTAGTAGCGGAGTTGATTAACGCTAAAAAGTTTTTTCAAGAATTTAATCAGTGGTAGAAAAATATACAAAAACAGATACAAGAAGAAATGATGAGCTTTTCTATCATGAATGCCAACCTGCAAGCAGAAAATGATGTTTTGCATTCAAGAATACAAGTTTTGTAGGAATTGGAAAGTCAGATATTAAAAGATGAAGGAGTAGAATTGAATGCCACATTAATGACGAAAGTGGATATAGAATTATTAAAACAACAATTGGATAGTCATATTCAAAATATTTGGAAACTTTTTCGTAAAAGATGGCTTGCTATACTTGTTCCTCCACTTGAACAAATGCGGTCATGTTTTGTGTCGGACCATGAAAGTAATTTGATAACTGTAATTCAGAAGCAGGAAAAGAAGCTTGAAGAATACAAGCAGAATATTAAAGGATTGCAAGAGGAGCTATTACAAAAGACTATACAGGAAAAGCCAGAAATGATTTGGAAGCAGAACTCTGGAACAGGCCTTCAGGCAAAGCAAAAGAATGTCGAAGACGATAATGCACTTGCGGGTTCGAGTCCACCGTGCGTGCCAGTGTTAGACGGTCACCGGAGTGGGACAGACGTAATGACCGCCTGATATACCGGAATTATCAAAATCCGTGCAAAAAAGTTGGTACGCGCATCTTGAAAAAGATATATAAAGCAATGTAAAGAGAATGGAGAGAGACACTTGTGAGAAACGGTTTTCTTGGAATTGCTAGTTTATTCGCCTGATTATCTGTCAGATTATTATTACACTGTTACGAAGTCTGAGTATTGTTTGTGTTGATTTCTGTTCTGTTCTGCGCCTGGTTAGTCGTTTATTCACTCCGTAGTGCAGAGTGCGAATTAGTAATCTTGTGTTACGAATCTGTTCGGTAATGGTTGAGTGTGTCTCTGAATGTTAATAAGTGCAGTGTGTTACTTGTCAGTAGTATACTGAACGAGGAAGTATAGAAGTAGTTCCGAACTGATCGCATGTTAACCATTTTGGTAGTGACCAAGTTCGATGCAGTCGTCTACATTCACTGTTGATTCCGATCACAGGAAAAACTATCATCTGTAACGGTTGAAGTACGAGTTGATCATTGTTAAGTCTATAACGAGTCGATTGTTGTCAAGATATTTGTTGCTCGTAGTTGGTATACGATGAGTTGTAATTTCAGTATATATATATGTGTTGGTATATCTGTCTGTTCTGAAGAAGTACATATTAGGTGATCTTTGTTTACTGAAGTAGATTATTCTATTGGACACAAGTCACCGGACTATTGCTCAGACCCTCATAGCAGGATTAGTTCAGAAATTCTAAGTCCAATACAACGAACAGTCATCGGTTGTTCAGAATTGCGCACGGAGCTAAGACGCTAGAAGTAATTATGATTGTGTAATAAGTTGGGAAAATAGTACAGGGCCTCTGTCTAACAGACCCCTACCACTCCCAAGGACCCACGTGGCTAAGAGGTAATTTACGGTTAGGAAAGGTTCGGAAACGTATGAACTTGGAAGTATTTTGAGTCTGGAATTGGAAGTTTAACGATTTACAATTAACAATTGGGATCAAGATTAATTTCCATACTAATGTGTTAATCTTTTGTAGCAGATCACCTACGCACTTACATCGAATCATCATGCAAGCAAAAGGACCTAGCTGGCCCCAACGTGCCAATCATCAACTTTGGTAACCTATTAGCTGAATCTTACCCTACCTCACAACCCCCGGAGTTTCATGGATTCCTAGGACCAATGCCCATAAGCAATCCTCTTATGGGACACATGAAAAAGTTCATAGCAACTCTCATTGGTTCCAAGGTTTAGGGGGACCCTTAGCAGATGCAAACTTTATTTATGATCCATGTTGTGTTTTGACAATATCAAGTGGGGAAAATATCAATTTTTCTCGAGAGAATTTGAAGAACTCTAGAATTTTGAAGAGTTAAAGCATATTTGGGCTAGAGCTGGTTTTACGGAATATTTCAGTGATCCATTGCCAAACCCGGACTTCTATCGATGTATTACTTGGTGACTACACTTACAGCCTCCAAGAACAAGGACCTGCCAGGAACATTTATTCTTCCCTCACTGGTAAATGATCCTCCATACAAGAAGTTTTCTTATCAAAAGATCTTATTTGGATAGCACTTAAGATCCACGGGACTCACATGCCAAGAGAGCGAGAAAGGCTTATTCCATGATGCAACATTTTGCATTTTTGGCCCAGGATCACTTTACCATCCCTCAAAAACATATCTGGTTTGGATTATATCTTGTATGCATTGGGCCCTAGATCATAGATCTTGCCAGTTGGATTATTGAGCAGATGTATTTAGCTCAGCAGAGATGGGAACGAAAACACATCATCCACGATTGTTGTGCTCTTGCCAGTTCGATTATGGAGCAGTTGTATTTAGCTCAACAGAGATGGGAACAAAAATACGTCATCCACGACTGTTGTGCTCTTATTAGAATCGCCTATATGTGTTTGGAATATGATTTTCCCATTGAATGCACCATGACTAGTGAAGAATTAAAAGCATTCAAGGGAACCACCAAAAAGGCAAGAAAAGTTAGCAAAGGACAGGCAGGCAAGTACATGCAAGGCTCTATCCCATGCTTGTCGGTTCTAGAGTCCGTGCCACCACAACCATCTCCTCAACAATCTCCAATGGAACCCCCACACCTTTATAGCCAATACGTATCCGCCTCTCATGACCCACTATCACAGAAGGCACTATTAGTTTCACACCCACTCACACACCCACCATCACTCCACTCTTCATCATCACTGTACTTGATACCATGTCCAATGACATGGACATTTCACCACCCACCGCATGACCACTTACCTCATCTATTTCACCACCCCATTTAGTCATATCACACTTCTCCATGGTCACCACTGCATCCACCTTCCCATCCCCCTTTACCCTTCCCCTTGCATCAACACCCACACCCACAACATCTTCACTCACTGCACCATTAATATTGTCACCCACGATCGACACTGCTTTTCAACAGATGTTTTCTTGTATGACATAAGTTAGAGATGAATTTGCACCTCTTGGAAGCAGCTACCAAGCACTGCAGCACACCACTACATAGTTACAAGCACGGTTGAATTCTTTAACAATCGAGAACGCTTCCCTCAATGCACGACATCAGGAGTTACGTAAAGCTTATCATTCTTTAGAGCTAGAAAGCAAACAAAAGGCTAAGAAAGCACTCAAGGATATAAAGAATCTGTTACGGGCTCAGATAATACAAAATGCCATGCTCACATGCAATATGGGACTCTTAAGACGACACCTTGCAGCTGCTAAGGAAGAGAATCAGTGACTACAAGAACAGAATCGAGAGAATCTCAAAGCAACTATGGATAGATCGGATGAACCCCTTAGTCCTAGCCGATTTAAAGCAATACCCTCCAAATCCATGCAAATACTCTTAGAAGATCATGCACGACTATTAGAGGACTATGATAAGATCAATGAGGAATATCAAAAGCTTCAAAACGATCATAAACTTCTACTGTTATGGACACCTGCTTAACAACCACAACCAGTTCTTGAAGTCACACCCTCGGAGATTATAGAGGAACTCAATACTTTATGTGCACAGGTACTTGATCTTCAAGCACAGATTATAGCTCACTCCGAGCCTCCCAAGCTAGATTCCCCACCAGAAATTCTGGTTGAAGAAGAAAGTGTTTCTATACCAGTGGAGGAAACCTATGGGGAGGCCTATGAACCACAACCAATCCTAGGCAGACGTGTCACGCCCGAAGGCCAAGACACTTTTGAACTTCCTACACTCGCATGGCTTAAGTCAGTGGAGGGACTTGGTATGGCCCACTCAGCACAGGTTGAGGCACAATTACATGCCATGGCTATGATCAAGGAACAAATATTACAATCACCTTACTTCGCTCACCTGGCCCCTCAAAGGTACATTTTTGTCCACGAGATCCAATATAAACCATACTTCATGCCGATGGCAGAATATCAATCGGCAATTGAAAAAGAGATGGGAAAGAAGCCAACCCATGCAACTCAATTTGAGCCTGATGGCCTGCCATCGGAAGCACAAAAAGGTAAAATTTTTCAACCAAATTGGCAACAGGCGCTGCTATAGGAATATCCGGAGATGATGCACACATGGGTCAAGGCCCCATTGCATTTGAAGTACAACCATGTTGGGGACCCATGCCACGATGCTACTCGTGGAAGGCATTCGCTATCAAAGTTCAAAATAATAAGCAGTGCAAGGACTGGCTTAATTACCCTTATTTCACTCCTGCCCACGGACCCCCTACAGTTGGCTATATGATGGCCACAATTTTCCATTGGCTCCCTCGATTACACCGCATGGATGACATTTTTGCACACATGACTGTCAAGATATTTGACATGATGAAAACAGTTTTTAAGATCTTTCGCCGCATCAAAGCACGACATGTCAACACCCTGGGATTTGAGCATGGTAACCAAGACTTGGCATACGATATGAGAACTATGCCATCGCTCGGCGTGTGTTATGCTTGGCACTGCTGCATAAAGTACTTACCCGCATGTTATAAGATGACCTTTGAAGAGATGTTCACAATCGGCTTCTAGGAGTACCACTCCAAAGTTTTTATCAGGAGGCCCACACATCTACTTCAATTATTTGCTTGTGAACAACCGGTATATTCTACACACTACCCACTTCCACCTCCCAACAAACCTCACGCCATAGATTGGGAAAAACTAGAAATTGATCTTGCACGAGGAATTTGCATCGCCGAGCACACCCTCGCACACGACCTCTTGCAAAACTATATCAAGCACACCGTGCAACAAGGATCTGTCGGGGACGACAGATGCGAGAGGGAGGGGGGTGTTTGGAGTAGCCAAAGGCATACAGAAAGAGGAAGCATGTGAAGGAGGACTACAAAGAGACGTGGGGAGCCATGCAATCTATTTTTTCAAAAGAAACATGTTTTACATTACTTGTTCAAAACACCAAATAGTGTTTTTCATCACTTTTGTACCATATGTATCATAGAAACACCCACTTTTGTAATTAGTAGCTCCATTTTGTGCAAGCCGAGGAGTCCTCAAGCTTGAAGAGCTTAGGTAGAACAAGCATACCAATTTTGTCTATTTTCAGATCTCGTTTAGACCTCCAAATAGTGCCTAGAACCTATTTTTTAACTATGCTAGACACTAGATGTGAAACCAGTCAAAGCTAGTCAAAAAACTATAAATAGAGCTAGAGAGCTCATTTTTTAGGTTAGCTAGTGTAGAATTATATGAATTAGTGTGAGATTGAGTTTGTAATAGTGATCTTGAGCAATAAAGTTTACTTTCAACCTTCCATTGTGTCTTGCTTGTCTCTTACATGTGTGTGTGCATCTCCATGCTTCTCATCTTCACTCTTACTATATCTTGCACTCATGATCTTCAAATCACTCCTATCTCTTCCACGGATTGACATTAAGGAGGTGGAGCTTCTTAACGTGGTGCTTACCATTGTGCTAGAGCAACACCAAATTTGGCGCCGTTGTTGGGGTCCTTTGAAGAGATGTTCACAACCAGCTCATGGGTGTACCACTCCGAAGTTTTTATCAATAGGCCCACACATCTACTTCAATTATTTGCTTGTAAAGAAATGGTATATTCAACGCACTACTGACTTCCACCTCCCGATGAACCTCAGGCCATACATTGGGAGAAACTAGAAATTGATCTCGCATAAGGAATTTGCATCGTGGAGCACACCCTCGCACACGACCTCTTGCAAAAGTATATCAAGGAGACCCCGCAACAAGGATCTGTCGGGGACGACAGAGGCGAGAGGGAGGGGGTGTTGGTAGTAGCCAAAGGCATAGATGCAGAGGAAGCATGTGAAGTTTCTCAAAGAAATATGTTTTACATTACTTGCTCAAAACACCAAACAATGATTTTCATCACTTTTGTACCATATATATCATAGAAACACCCACTTTTGTAATTATTAGCTTCATTCTGTGAAAGTCGAGGAGTCCTCAAGCTTGAGGAGCTTAGGTAAAACAAACATACCAATTTTGGCTATTTTTAGATCTCGTTTAGACCTGGAAATAGTGCCTAGAACCTATTTTTTAACTATGTTGGACACTAGATGTGAAACCGATCAAAGCTAGTAAAAAAACTATAAATAGAGCTAGAGAGCTAATTTTTTAAGTAGTGTAGACTTGTATTGAGTTAGTGTGAGCTTGAGTTTGTAATAGTGATCTTGAGCAATAGAGTTACTTTCAACCTTCCATTGTGTCTTGCTTGTCTCTTACATGTGTGTGTATGTGTGTGTGCATCTCCATGCTTCTCACCTGCACTCTCACTATATCTAGCATTCACGGTCTTCATATCACTCCTATCTCTTCCACGGATTGACATTAAGGAGGTGGAGTTTCTTAACGTGGTGCTTACCATTCTGTTGGAGCAATAGTGGGCAATAGTGCCTTAGCTTAGAGCCATTGACTCGGTTAGGGAGAACTACTCTAGTGAGAGTGGCTAATCAGAAAGTGGCCGGACCCAGTTGTGCAGAGATACGATATGGAACAAACCACGGAAGTGTAAACTTTTTTGCAGCAGGATCAGATTTAGAATTATAGAATAAATCCAAATGCTCGACCTTAAACACGGGAGTTTTCAAAAAATGGTCATGGGTTTTAGCCTGGCGGAGCTACAAAAAAAAACTTTCCAGTCTTTGTTCATCAAGAGAACACAAGGTATCGAGTCGAGATGGTAACGATTCAATTGGTAATACTTTTTTAATCTAGATCCACACGAAAAGTGGGTACGACAAGTTCCATCGGTGCAATAGCTTCAATTCCATAAGCCAATTTAAACGGTGTATAGTAGTAGCTACTTTATACATGGTCCGGTAAGCCCACAAGACAAAAGGAAGAAGCTAGTCACAATGCTTAGGGCATTGGAGAATAAGTTTCTTCAGCATATTGAGTAACATCTTATTAGTGCTTTTGGCCAAGCCGTTAGCACACTAGTAATAAGGGGTACTAAAATTATGGATAATATTAAACGTGTTAGACAGAGCCTGGATAAGAGTGTTAGCGAAGTGGGTTCCATGATCTGAGACAATTTCCAGGGTTAATCCAATACGGGGAAAAACATCTCGAGTGAGACATTTCACCACCACTAGAGATGTGGCTGACCGGAGTGCCCAGGCTTCAGCCCAACATGTCGCATAATCGATACATGTGAGAATATATTGATTATTATTGGAAATAGCGGGAGGTGTGATGGGTCCAATAAACTCCAATCCCCATTTTTGGAAGGGCTCCAAAGGCAACACGGATTGAAGAGAAAAATAATGATGATGCAAGGGCTACCCTGTCTACTGATAGGCATCACATTGCTTAACATAATTATAAATATCTCGCTACATTATAGGCCACCATAAGCCACTTTGCAGGATTTTTTGGTAAGCTAAGTCCACCAAAACGTGTCCACGGGAAGGAATAGAATGTGCCATAGCAATCATAGAAGGGACCTTGTGGGTGGGTATACAGTGGAGTAGAGCCCCAAAAGAGTCAGCATAATACAATTGTCCAAAAATAAGACGAAACCGTCAACTATAAATAGCTAGTTTACGGTGAGCTCTGTTAGACACCGAGCCCAACGGACACTGAGTAGTAAGAAAAATCATTAATGTATCATAATATGAGTTAGAAATCAGTAAAGTGGCTTCTAACCCATTCGATGTGGTAGTGGTATAGATAGTGAGAGATGAGTCATCGACTCCAATCGGAGGTTCAGTGGAATCTCGTTGCGAGAGAAAATTTGTAATGGCATGTGCCAAACCCGGATGGTGTACTACATCATAGTCAAATTCTTGTAGTAATAGTACCCAACGAGCAAGTCATCCACCCAGATGTTGTTGGCGTACAAGGTAAATTAAAGTAGCATGGTCTACATGAAAGGTAAATTTACGGCCTAGTAAATAGTGTCAAGACTTTTTAATGGAGTATATTGACCCCAAGCATTCGCGCTGAGTTACAGAGTAGTTACGTTCTGTTGAGCTGAGATGTCGATTAGCATAATAGATAGGTTTGAACCATATCCTATTGTTGCATTAATACACTTTCAATAGCGATATCAGATGCATCAATGAAAACATGAAACAGTAGTTGCCAGTTTGGCACCTACAAAATTGGTGCCTTCGTAAGCAAAGTTTTAAGACGGTCAAAAATGAGTTGGCATTCATCATTCCAGCAAAATTGGCAAGGGGGTATAGTAGTTAGCTGAGTGAGAGGAATGGTTAAATAGGCCAACAACCAGAGATGGCGGCCATGCCATCGAATCTGGCCCAGGAAGTGCATAACTTCCTTGGGTGTTGTGGGTGGCGATGCATCTAAGATTACTTGGACTTTGTTTAAGTCCACTTGTACTCCTTTTTTGGATATAATATGGCCCAAGATTTTACCACATGCCACCAAAAAAATAGACTTATTCAGGTTTAAACAGAGATGGTATTCTCTACACTTTAAAAAATAGCATTGAAGATGTTGTAAATGTGCTATAGTATCGCTGGACAGAGAGAAGTCATCCAGGTATACTCTCATAAAACTCGTGAGGTAAGGTGAAAATATCTCTTGCATGCAGCATTGGAAAGTGTTGGGTGCATTTTGTAAGCCAAACCACATAACAGTACACACATACACTCCCCAATTCATAATGAAGGCACTTTTAGGAATTTCTGGTTCAACCATCCTAACATGGTTATAGCCACTGTAGCCATCTGAAAATGAGTACATCTCACGGCCAGCTACATCATCCAACATGCTATCCAAAAATGGCAAAGGAAAGGGGTCAAGCACTATATCTGCATTCAATTTGTGGTAATCAACACATATTTGTAACTGTTTGTTCTTTTTAGGGACAATTACTATGGGCAAAATCCACTCCCCGTGCTCCACGGGGACAAAAATCCAACTTTCAATAGTTTGTCTAATTCCTCTTTCACTTGTTGGGCATAATTAGGGTTCATATGGTAACTTTGTTGTTTGATTGACCTTGCATCTAGTTTTAAGACCACCCGGTGCTGCTAAATATGAGGGTTCAAGCCCTTCATATCACGATAATCCCAGGCAAAAATGTTGGTGAATTCTTTGAGTAGGGTGAGAAAATCCTCCTAAAACATAGGAGTCATTTTGGCTTTGATCTTCATCGGGTGTGGGTTGGCTTCATCTCCTAATTTACAAGTTACTAGTTGGTCTTCCAGCACATAGATTTGTCGTAATATAGAGGGGTCATTCGAGGATTAGAATAGATATCTCATATCCATAGAGTCTAAGAAATCCTCGGTTTCATTAACATCATTGTCCATGAGGGTTTGCACTATGCAGGTTGCTGGAGGCCGATTGTCTAGCACCTATTGTAGATCAATTGTTCCCAGAGACAACAAATCTTGATTAGCAGCTAAAAATGCTTCCTCCTCATCGTTTGACAAACCCTCTAACATGTGCACCAGTTCTATGACATAGGGCCATGCATGCATCTCACAAGGCTTTATGTCATCTAAAGGGACCACATATTTATGGTGGTTGCATTTAAAGATAAGCTCATGTGAAGACCAATCTTGTAACACTTTGGCCTGCTTTCAGCAAAGATCCACTGAATAATAAATTGTAATCCAAACTAGACTCGGGCAAGTCCATAACTATGAAGGCCATTTTAAATACTTCTCCCTGTAAGATGCTAAGAATATCATGTACCAACTCAATCGGATGAACTTGGGACTGATCGGCCATATGCACAAAAAAGTTTACAGGTTTGGTATGGGTCCATCCAAGCTTTTTACAAAGTTCCCCCATGGTGATATTCACGCTTGACCCTCCATCAATTAGTACGCGAGAGATCTTATGATTTTTGAACCACAGAGTAATTAAGGGGACAACATGGTCTACCCTAGATTCAGCTTCTAGACTAATTGTAACTATGACTAGTGCACGAGTGGAGCTGGGATTAATCTCCTATTGAAACTACAATTGGATACCTGGCACTAAAGTTAGGAGCTGTCCAAAGGGGATGGTTATCGGAGCTTTAGATAAAATATCCCATACTACACTTGAACTGGTCAATTTTGGTGTAGATTTTTCTGATTGCTCAACTCTCTCTCAAATAACTAGTACAAGATCGAGAAAGAGTGATGGTTCTTCTTTGGCCCATATGGATGCCTTGGCAAATGTGCACTGTTGTTCCTTTACACGTGGTTCAAAGACTTCTACGATCGAGTGGAATGTCTTACTGGAATGCATTTGAACCGTCATTGCCTGCATATCCATTGTTAAAATATGAACCATGTTTGCCATTGGGCATTGTCTCTCCTTCTTCCGCTTATCATATTCGTGGGCATCTTTACAATGATGGCGTATGTGATCGACTCTCCACAAAAATGACATCTATGCATAGGCAAGGCCACACCATTACTTGTTTGCCCTTGGTTCCACCGAGCCTGTCCAATGTTACCCGTCCATGGTCCCCTATAATTGTTGTAAACTGGGTAAGGTGCATTTTTTAGATGAGACGGTACATAGCTCATGGTTGCTTGTCCCTGCTCCAGAAGAACTGCATTTACGGCCAATCTATTCTGTGTCTTGGCATTGAAAGGGCAAGTTTCTGTTGAATGGCTGGCCGTGTCACAAATAGAATAGTAGCCTTGATTCAATGTGCAATCCATTGGTACGTGGACATGGCTTTTACAATTTTTGCATTAAACTATTTTAACAAATCATCATTTTTACTTTTGCTAGCATTTAACCACTCTAGATCTTCTATGAAGCTGCCAACCTTATGCTCTAATTAGAGCACCATAGCTATTACTGCATCAAGGGTCATCCCACCAATCCAGCGAATAATCATAACTTTTTTTAGCTAGGGGATCAATCCATTAATAAACCATTGCATTATTACATCTTCTGGAAGATTCGCATGGGCTAGGGGCAGCTATCATAAGTGTGTGCGGAACAACATGGTGTATTTGTGCATGCTCTCATGCATTTTCTATCGATTATTTTGTAAATAATCGAAGATCTATGCAGCATTTTTTTTTAGTCTAAAGTGTTGTAAGAAAGCATTCTTCACATCATCATACAACCTAAAATGGTTAATATCATACTCAGTCAACTAGGGGGCTACTTTGTTCACTAAGGTTGATTGAAACACTATAGCTTTGTATGTTGGGTCCACCAAATTGTTTAGTATTGCATAGTTAATCTCAAAAGTACACACGTGGGCATCTGGGTCATCACAGGGGAAACCTCAAAATTTAGCATGTGTAACCCCCATAGTGGATGGCCTCCATTGACCACCCTACAGTTGTTGTTGTTTCTATTGCTATTGTTGATTTTGGTTATGTTCCATATGTTTAGGATTGAGATATGCTGGTTGTTCAAAATCAAGTGTATAAAATGATTATATAGGTTGACCCATTGAACAGTTATCTGTTGACCCCTTTGGTGGTACTGATTCACTATTATTTCCGAGTTCTATCGATTTACGGTTAAAAAATGAGCTATCCAATAGGTTGAAACTATTGAGATAAAAAGATACATCACTTCAGCCATTACAACGTTTCACTGAAGTATTTACAAAAATGGCTATGAATATTACAAAGGTTAATTCAGTGGCCTAAATTTTTGGGATACACCAAAGTGGTTATATCAAACCTGGAAGGACAGTAGTATGAAGGAATACACTAGAAAGACCAAAAGTCAGACATGGAAACAACAAGAAGACCAAGTAAATTATGTAGAACATTTTGAGATTCATAATATTTTAGCTCTTACTTCATATGAGAATGAACCACCTAGTGTTCAAGATGCACTACAAAGTGATATGATTATCACAAGTCCCAAGATTGAGTTCAAGTATAGAGATAAGTGTATCTACATGACACAGCAGAAATACATTGAGAAATTATTCAAAAGGTTTGAGATGATAGATTCTAAGCCTATGCAGACACCTATGGATGTCAATGAGTCATTAAACTTAGTAGTGGATTTAGAACCAGTTGATTCTACATTATATAGTCAATCAATAGGTTGCTTGACATATCTATGTAATACATCTTTGGACATTCAGTTTGGAGTTTCTCAAGTATCCAAGTTCATACACAATCAGCTCAAGATTTAGTGAAAATCAGTTAAGAGATATTTGCAAACATCAAAAGTTTTGAAGGTTATTAAACCTTGTACCATTGTGACATTGAAGGGGGGATTTTTGGAATCAGTATCCAAAAATGGTCCAAAATCTGCAAAATAGACAAGATATCATGTCTTCTTAAGCTTTTGTCTATAGCAAAAGGTGCTTGGTGCCGTGGCTAAGGCATAGGACTTTCAATTGGGCAATTTGGGTTCGAGTCCCATTAGAATCAGCAGCACAATGAAAAGTTTTTTTTTTTACTTAGCTATGCATGATTGATTATCATCGCCAAATTCGAGGGTGATCGTCTTCGTGAAGGGTGATAGCTTTTTTTTTATTGCTTTGCTTTTCGAAGATCGCTATGCTTTGGTGCAATCATATTGAGAATAGCTTTTTAGAGTGCTTTTCTATAAAGATCAAAGCTATATAAAGCGATCATGGTCTCATTGTCAAATATCACACACACAATCCTCTAAAGGAGATCAAGGAGGAGTCTTACATACTTGGAGGAGGTGATCAATCTTCTCAAGCTAGGAGGAGATCTTGGAGGCCATCTTGGAGGAGTTCTGACACTTGGAGGAGTTGTGGTTTACATCTTGGTGATTATCTGGAGGAGATTCTACCAGCTTACCATCAACATACATTGTTGATTTAGTGTGAGAAGCAAGTCTATTTTTGTTCTTACTTGCTAGGTCACTCGTTTCTGATTTAGGTTGATCACAATTTTGGTTTGCTATAAAAACATTTCTAAACTGTTCTTATTCTCCATATTCTCATGCACACACTCTTCATACCTCTTAGGCACAAAATCTCTTGTATATAGCTCCTATTTCTGCCCAAACATAGATATTGTCAGTTTGTATCATATTCAGACATTGTAATTTGACATTGGAATAGAGATAGTGTAGGTTGTAGAAAATCAAGTTTCAATCATGCAAAAGGGCTCAACCACGAGTTTTGCAAGTGGACCAATAAAAAAGGAGGACCCAAAGTCCATGAATAAAAGTCAGAAGCTCCACCAAACTCAATCAAATTCAAATCGCATCAAATGAGCCACCAAAAAGTGCACCTACACTAATTGGTGGGTGGTTAGCTAGATTGTAGGAAAAGTAAAACTCTATATAAGCATCATCCCACTTTTGTTTCTTGAGTTTTATGAATTCTACAAGTTTCCCACTTAGTTTAATGAAGTCGTAAACTCCAAAAAGCAGCCCCCTTGCTTGCTTACCTCACTTTCTCATGATTTTGCTCCTCTCTATCTAGAGGTGTAGTTAGGGTTTTTCAAATCTGATTGTACCAGATTGCATAGCATTATTTGCTCTCTCATTCTACTCATTTTCATTGCTTTCAAGTTTCATTTGGTCTTTTATATAGTTCCATGAAGTTTGCCAAAGTTTCAAGTTATTTGACTAAGTGAGTTGTGAGAAATTGCCAAGTTTGTGAAGGTAAATCTCTGCACATAGGCAGAGAGTGTTGCAAATAGGCAGCCTATTTTGGAGAGGGTGGTTATCCCAGCTAGAATATCCATTTTGAATGATTTAAAGCTTTTTGGGTAGCTCATATAGTTTGCTATAAGTTTGCAAAATGTCATTTTAAGTCTTTGTACTAGTGCAAAGAAAACTTTAGAATAGTGAGCATATATCACTGCTTGTGGACCTAGTGAGGGCAGCCATCTTCCATTGTTGCATTGGGGTGTTATAATCATCCCCCATCAATGGTATCAGAGCCATTTTGGAGGCTTGGAGACATTAGTGGGCATCATATTGAAGACTTGATGGAATCAAAACAACTCGTGGCAGCACAAGGAGGACTTATTAAAGCAAGAAGACATTGAAAGGGGGCTACGTCGATCGAGATCTCAACTTGTTGAAGGTTAGCAAGGGAGAAGCTATCAAAAGGCAATATCCACACATTCTAAAGCATACAAACACTTGAGCAGAAGATAGAGGAGCATCTTAGAGCTTAGTATGGCTAAGTATAATGCACAAATAGAGAAGTTAGAGAAAGGCAATTATCAACCATGGAAATTTAGAGTTAGCAACTACCTTATGGGCAAAGGATTGTGGGGATTAGTGAGCGGCATGGAGCCAATGCCTGGTGTACATGATCCACCACTTCAAGGGAAGGTTAAGGAACTTAATGAATGGATAGAAAGGGATAGAAGAGTCATATTCATTCTATCCCAACACATAAGCAATAGCATTTCAGGGCATATACAAGACTTGGACACATCCAAGAAGGTTTGGGAGACCTTGGAGAGATTATAATCTTCATCAACCAAGGCAAGGAAGATTCATCTCAAGAATGAGCTAAATAATCTTAGGAAAGCACCAAGTACTAACATAAATAAGTACATTTTGAAGGTTAAGGAGCTTCCGAATGCCCTAGGCTCATTGGGAGCCCAATCAAAGATGCCGATCTTGTTGCACACACTCTGAATGGCTTGAGAGAGGATGAAAGGTGGAAAGCATTCACCACATCAGTTTATGTGAGGGATTCCCTACTAGAATTTGATCAATTAGTCACACTGATGGTGACTGAGGAGATGAACCAAGGAGGTTCACAATCAAAGGGCAGCCAAGCCCAAGTTTCTATGCAGGTAGAGGCAAAAGGGAAAAGAGGTGGACAAAACCCCCAAGGTAGAGGGAGAGGAAGTCAAGCTCAAGTTCAAGAAACCAAGAAGGCTCCATTCAAAGCTATGGATCAAGAGGAAGAGGAAGGAGTAGAGGAAGAGGAGGAAGATCACATGGAAGAGAAGCATCCAATGGAGAATGCTACAATTGTGGAAAATCGGGCCATTATGCTTGCTTATGATGTATGGTTCAAGTGAAAGAGTCAATTCAGATTTTACATGGTACATTGATAGTGGTTGTAGCAACCATATGAGTTGCAATAAAGATGTTTTCTTTAATTTACACTCACCCATAACTCAAGGACATGTAGAGATAAGGGATGACATTGAGCACAAGATTACACATGTGGGAGATGTTGCATTGAATGGATCTCAAAGCTCCAAGGTGTTGAAGGATGTGTTGCATGTGCCAACCATCACAAAGAACTTGGTTTTGGTAGGTCAAATGGTTGAAAGAGGTTATGACATGAGGTTTAATGATCAAGGATGTTTTGTTGAAGACCCCATGCAGGACTAAAAGCTCATAGAGAAAGGAAAGAAGCAAGGAAGACTCTTCACCATGGAGGTAAAGCCATCAACCCCTCACATTGTCTACTTGTCAGTTAAAAATAAATAGATTGCAGAAATTGACTTATGGCATAAAAGAATTGCACACATAAACTTACAAAGGATAAAGGAAATGCAAAGGAAGGGCTTGGTGAGTGGTCTACCTGATCATACATCTCAGAATATGCAACATTTATGTCATGCTTGTCAATTAGGGAAACAAAGTAGATTGCCATTCAAGAAGGGAGAACATGTGAGCAATCAAGTGTTGAATCTGATACACACATACGTATGGGAACCTAAAAGGGAGCCATCAATTGGAGGTAATAGATATTTTGTCACACTTATAGATTATCATTCAAGGTTTTTTTGGATGTATTGCATGAAGTCAAAGTCAGAGGTGTTTTACCACTTCAAGAGGTTCAAAAACCTAGTGAAGAAGGAAACAGGGAAGTATATAAAGGCTCTCAGATTGGATGGAGTGGGAGAGTATTTTTCACATGAATTTTAAGATTTTCTACACGACCATGCAATCAAAAGGAAATTTACTTGCAGGTATACACCTCAAAAAAATGGGGTGGCAGAGAGGAAGAATAGATACATAGCAAAAGTGGCTAGAGCTTTGTTAAATGAAATGAATGTTCCTAACTCGTATTGGGCTGATGCAACAAATATAGCCATATACATTATGAATAGGTTTCCAACCTCAAGAGTACATGGAGTTACACCTTATGAAGCTTCATGTGGTAAGAAACCCAACCTTTCACATCTCAATGTATTCAGTTGTGTGTGTTATGTTCACATACCTCAAGAATTGAGACACAAGTTAGACCCGAAGGCAGATAGGTGTATATTTCTTGGATATTCTTCAGAGAAAAAGGGTTTTAGATGCTATAATCCTTGCCCCCAAAGAGCTTAAGGTGTCTAGGGATGTAATATTTGATGAGTTGCTTCCTTGGTATGTTAGCAAAGATGTGTTATATGTTGATGATGCATATGAAGCCAAGAAGAAGTTCCAAGAGAACAACAAAGCATGGAGACGATTGGTCCAACCACTTCAAGCACACCATTAGAGGAGAGTACTACATCAGCTTGGCATGGAAGGACAAAGACTGAATCTCATTCAAGTGAAGGAAGTAGCAAAGGAAAGGAAAAGTCAAATGATGAAGACCATCGATGGGTAGACATGGAATCTACAAGTGATGAAGATATGGAAAAATTAGAAACTCCAGGATTTAAAGCATCTAAACCAAGGAGGAGGAGATTCCTACCACCTAATGGTGAGGTAAGGTCATCCAATAGGGTTAAATACCCTGTTCAAAGGTTAATTTATGATTCATTCATTGCAAGACACTATACCTACATGAGTCAAGTTATAGCTTGTGAAGAACCTAACTTTTTGAAGAAGCAAATAAGCATAGGGAATGGATTGAAGCCATGGAGGAAGAAGTCAAGGCACGTGAAGAAAATGATATGTGTTCATTGGTGCCAATAACAAAAGACATGAAAGCCATTGGCAACAAATGGGTGTACAAGGTAAAGAGGCATGCAGATGGGAGCATCTCTAGGTATAAAGCAAGGCTGGTTGCCAAAGGTTGTGCTCAAAGCTATGGCATTGAATTTGAGGAAGCATTTAGTCCAGTAGCTAAGATGTCCACCAGCAAAAGTTTCATTGCAATTTCAGCCTCAAAAGGTTGGAAGATGTAACAGTTGGATGTGAAGAATGCTTTCCTAAATGGAGAGCTTGAAGAGGTAGTCTTCATGGAGTAGCCCCGAGGCTTTGAAGATGAGAGGTTTCCACATCATCTATGCAGGCTAAAGAGGCTCTTTATGGACTCAAGCAAGCCACAAGAGATTGGACCAAAGACTTGTGGACTACTTGATAAAATGTGGACACAATCAAAGTCATGCAGACCCATCACTCTTTGTGAAGAAGGAAGGTAGAATTTTTTTTTTGTATATATGTTTATGATTTGATCACTACCGGGGATGATGAAGCCAACATCAAGGACATAAAGAGGAATCTTCGATGTGAGTTTAAATTCTCAAATTTAGGGATTTTAAGGTACTTCCTTGGGATTGAAGTACTAAACTATATAAAGAGGATGTCACCATGTATAGGTCAATAATTGGCTCTCTCTTGTATGCTACTATAACAAGACCAAATATTGCAAATGTAGTTGGAGTGTTATCTCAATTTTTTCAAGCACTAAGAGTACCTCATCTTGTTGCAGCCAAAAGGGTACTAAGGTACCTCAAAGGATCAGTGAATGAAGGTCTATATTATCCATTTGATGATGGATTAAATGTACAAGCTTATTGTGATGTTGATTGGGCAGGTTCCAAAGATGACAGGAGGAGCACTAGTGGTTATGTTATCATGCTTGCGAAGAAGACCATCTCATGGATGTCAAAGAAACAACCAATAGTGGCTCTCTCATCGATCGAAGCTGAGTATAGAGGCTTATCACAAGTCTCATGTGATCTTATGTGGCTCAAAAAGTTGTTTGTTGATCTTGATTTACAGGTTAAGCAAGTGACAACATAAGTAGCATATGTTTGGCTCAAAATCTAGTGTTCCAAGTGCATTACCACTTTATTAGAGAGAAGATCATGTCAAAGGATGTCAAGGTGGAGCATGTCAATACAAAGGACTAATATGTAGATATGTTTACCAAAGTATTGGATGAAATAAAGCTACAACACTTTAAGGCATGCATTGGAATGAAGGATGTAGGCATTGGGACCTGAGGGGGAGTGTTGAAAATCAAGTCTCAATCATGTAAAAGGGCTCAACCATGAGTTTTGCAAGTGTACCAATAAAAATGGAGGACCCAAAGTCATGGAATAAAGTTAGAAGCTCCACGAAACTCAATCAAATTCAAATCTCATCAAATCAGCCACCAAAAAGTGCACCTACACTTATTGGTGGGTGGTTAGCTAGGTTGTAGGAAACATAAAACTCTATATAAGCATCATCCCGCCTTTGTTTCTTGAGTTGTATGCATTCCACAAGTTTCCCACTTAGTTTAGTGAAATCCTAAACTCTAGAAAGCATCCCTGTTGCTTGCTTACCTCATTTTCACATGATTTTGCTCCTCTCAATCTAGAAGTGTAGCTAGGCTTTTCAAAATTTGATTGTACCATATTGCAAAGCATGTTTTGCTCTCTCATTGTACTCATTTTAATTTATTTCAAGCTTCATTTGTTCTCTCGTATAGTGCCCTAAACTTTGCCAAAGTTTGAAGTTATTTGGTTGAGTGAGTTGTGAGAAATCGCCAAGGTTGTGAAGGTATATCTCTGCATATAGGCAGAGAGTGTTGCAAAAGATAGCCTATTTTGCAGAGGGTGGTTCTCCGAGCTGGAATATTGATTTTGGATTATTTGAAGCTTTTTGGGTACCTCTTATAGTGTACTATATGTGTGCAAAATCTCATTATAAGTCTTTGTACTGGTGTAGAGAAACATTCAGAAGAGTGAACATATATCACTACTTGTGGACCTAGTGAGGGCAGCCATCTTCCATTGTTGCATTGGCATGTTAGAATCATCCCCCATCATAGATGAGCCTCATAGCTTGCCGTTACACTAGAAATCTTGCCTATTCTCTCTCTATCTCTCAATCATCTTCTATTTTAGTATTAAGGTGTGCATGTTAAGGTTCATCTCTTGGAAGATCCTATAAACCTATGATATATTGTTATTGTGGCCCACTCCCACTTCCAAGATATGGTATTCAGACCTTAGAATACCAACCATAGTATTACCATGTTTCCTATGCAATCCTAATATGATTTCCTTCTTCCAACAGATAAGCACTCATCAGACACTACCAACAATATCATGGCTAAAGCAACTTGAACCAACTCTCAAGCAAGCTCAAGTCAGTAGGTTGTCAATATGGAGAGCTTACCCATAATGCCTAAGATGAATGAATGACCAGAGGACTTGCAAACCATACAGATCATACCCATAAAAGACACCCCGAGCAGCCACACCATGCAAGTTGGCAAAACCTCCCATTGGTTTAATGAGGTAGTAGGACCGTTAGGAGAGGGCTCTTACCTTTGGGATGCAGAGATAGAATTCACTAGAAAGTGGGGGAAGTACCATATCTCCACTCTTGAGTTTGAGAAGTTACAAAATGCAGAAGAGTTAGACCTAGTGTGACAAAAAACGGGATTGGATATGTACTTCAGTGCTAACCTTCCCAAATCTAACTTCTTGTGATGCTACTATATCATAAACACCCTAACTCTAAGTAAGAGCCCCAAAGCCTCAAGCACATTTTTGCATCCATCTCTAACGAGGGAAACAAATTGAAGTGGTTTAAGTTAACCAATAACCTAGTACGTGGTGTTTTGGATATGAAAGGATGCACACACCCATCGAAAAGGAGATTCTAGTGCAAGAAATCATGAAGAATAGAAACCTCACAAAGCTCAAAGACATGGCCCAACATTGTGTTTCACCTGAGAATGTGCATGCAACATTTTGCCTTTCCAACACAAGATAGGTTCACCATGCCACATAAGAAAGTATGGTTCAGTTTATGTCTTGTAGAGACTCAGAACCTAAATATTAACCTACCTCATTGGATCATTGATCAAATCTACTAGGCACACAAATGATGGCCACGCAAGTTTGTATTGTATGGATGTTGTGTCCTAACAAGAATTATCTATCGGTGTTTGGATTATGAAATTCCAATCGAGAGAGCTCCAATGTGGAATAGGGTACAAAAATTCAAGGGTGGAACTTCCACAGGATCCCCATCAAAGCAGATGTGTGGAGCAGTATTGTGCGCTCAACCACAAGGAGAAACTTTAAGACCAGAAGTCACTCCCCCACCATGACGTGTAAACCCATTCACACTATTCCTCCCAAGACACAACTCTGAGGGACCAAGTTTAATATTCCCACCAATCCCTACAGCTCTTGAATTCCCTGGAGGAGTCCACCTCGAAGAGCTCACAAATGAATATTTTGATGCTCGTTTGAAGGATAAGGGCTTGAACACAAGAAATTTATTATTAGTGTATGCCTTGAAGCAACATGCATGAAAGTTGGAGAAGTGTGGCTATGGACCCATGATTATTAATAAAATATCAACCAATGGAGCTGTCCAATTAGCCACCCTAGAAGGAAATATCTTACCTACTTACATCAGTGGATGCAGAGTCAAATTCTATCAAGAACCCCTCACAGAGGAAATGCTTAGTCGACTCAACACTGCTGTTAGCGGTCGCCGGATTGGAAATGTATAACTGAATCTTGTTCGCACGAGCAAAAAGTTGTTACAGACAGTTTGTAAAAGTTATATAAATCAAAGAAAGATGCGCCAGTGACGTTCCGTGGTGGATCACCAGACTGTCTGTCTGGGTGACTGAGCGGGGCGTTACCGTAGTGTTTGTTTGCATAATTTCAAGTATTATGAGTTTTATGTTCGCCTCTTGTCTTGTCTGCCGTTGACACCTTTTCTGTTTGTTAACTTTATAGACGTTCCGTGGTGGATCACCAGACTGTCTGTCTCGGTGATTTGTCTGTAGCGTTACTGTGTGTCGAGTTGATTAATTCAGAGTATCTTGTCGAATTTCTGAGTATTCTGTGTGTATCTATGTTTCATCTTGTCTGTTGTCTATTGGTATCCATTGCGGTCGTGAGTCTCAGTTAGTTCGCGTATCGGGTTGTCTCTTTTCTTGAAATGTTTTGCAAATGTGTGGCGAAGTCCGTGCAGTTGTGGTAGCTCTTCTGGTATCCGGGTTGTATTAAGTTGTCTTAGTATCGAGGTCCAGGTTCATACGGCAAAGTTTAAACGACAGTCGGATTTCCTGGGTTGCGTACTGAACCTTCAGTACGGTGTATCTGAATACCTGGATTTGCTGTGTCTTCGGACATTGGTCGGATTGTGGTATCCATTCAGTAAAGGTTGAACGATTACTCTTGTTCTGGTATTTTCAGTAAGTTTATGTGCAGATGCAATACATCTTAGTGTATTCGGTACACGTGGCTGAGCTAAGCCGTGAACGGGAATGTCTAATTACAACAGAATCTTGATAGAGCACTCAGTATCAGTATATTGTTGTGTGTAAGTGGTTAGTTTGGGAACTAAGTATAGAGCCTCTGTCTAACAAACCCCTTCCACTCCCAAGAACCCAAGAATCGCTTAAACGCACTTCTGCCAGTTAGAATAACAGCGTTTAACACTGGCACCGTCTGTGGGAAGGTGGCAACAGATCAGATTGTTGCAAACTAGTTGTGGAAACGTGACTGTAAATTTTTAATCGACAGTAATAGTACGCGATTAGTACAAAAGATGATACATGCCGGTTACTCGATCCGGTGAAACGTATCCAAAGAACTGCCAGCCTGGGGTACTTAATTTGCTAAGGATGACTCCAGGAGGTAGAAGTACAACTAGGTCTAACTCAGTTGTCAAGAAAGTAAAGAACGTTAGTAGTGATTCCGGTCATATTCCGGTGGAATGTGCTACGCCTCTGGTAAATTCCGGTACGATTTCTGCACAGTCTGTCGAAGATATAGTAACTCCAGAATCTACCAAGACGCAGCCTGAAGTTAGTTTAACAACATTGGGTAAAGATTCAAATTTGTTTACGATTAGAAACACCTTAACCAAAGAAATTAGTGAAGGAGAAAAAGCACCTTGTTTTGGTGAAGATTCGACACATTTCGGTGATATTTCGATAACAGTTGCTGAAAGATCGCAGTTCTCCGGCGACGGTTTACCATTCCTCAGTGAATCTTCAGCCCAGTCACCGCTATTGGGAGTAAGCTTTCCTACAGTTGACATCAAACAGGAAGGTAGCTTGTTCGAAGCCGAGATTCGAAACATACTGAACAAGATTATCGAACCGGAAAGTGCGCAGGCCGACGATACAGATTCCGATAGTTCAGATATTCAGCCCTGGGATACAAAAGATAGTCACAATACAACCATCAGAGCCATGAACGGGCAACAACAACAGAAGCAACAACAACAACAACAACAACAACAACAACAACAACTATGCCCACCAAGGCCGACTCCAACACGAGTAACGTACAGCAAATTTGGTGGATTCCCGGAGATGACCCAGATACTCATATACGCACATTTGAGATAAGTTACGCAGTGCTCAACCATCCGCCTGATCCGACGTATAAGGCTATTGTTTTCCAATTGACATTAGTTAACAAAGCAGCTAGATGGCTTACAGAATATGATATTAACCATTTCGGCACCTATGAAGCAGTAAGGGATGCCTTTTTGCAGAGATTCAGGCTAAAGAAGAATCCAGCCGAAATTTTTGACTACCTGCAAAACAATAGACAGAAGATAAATCAAACAGTACAAGAATACGCCACTCTATTCAGGACTCATTTGAGGGAGTTACCACCAGCACATGCCATCCTACCGGATGACGTTATTACTCAATGGTTTATCAATGGATTGACTCCACAACTCAAACAAATTATGATCATACGTTGTGTAGGAGCTATAACACTAGATGTCGTGATTGCAATGGCTTTGCAGCTGGAAAACAAGGTTGGAGGATTTACAGAAGATCTGGAGTGGTTAAAAGCAAATAGAAATATTGCCAAAGACCCGACCAGACAGATGTATTGCACTACATGCAGGAATTCAGGCCATACTAGTGCCACTTGTGCACTTAATCAATTGTTTTCTGCTATCTGCAACACTACCGGACACACCACCGAAAACTGCGCATATAACGCCAAAGTACAAGGACCAGCAACTGTCAATGCAATTATACAGGAACCAGGGCAGCTAGCAAATCACTATGTACCCCCGCAATTGAGAAACGACTAGCAACAAGGTTATCAAAATTACAGAGGACAGAGAAATAATAACTACAATGCAAACCGCTGGCAGGCCGGACAAGCACTGGAAAATCCCAATTTGCCACCACCACGCTGTCATTTTTGTGGTGAGTTTGGTCACATTAGAAGATTTTGTAAGGATGCAGCTGAGTATGATCAGAGGAAGAAACAACGTCAAAACCCAATGGCTAATATGGTACAAATCACACCAGTAGAAATGCACGCTATAGTAATTCAGACCCGATCCGGTAAACAACTGCAACCAGCAGCAAAAATATTTGAACCAGGCATACGTGAACAACAAAGGATGTATGGTAAAGCTAGTCAATGGACCACCGCAGAACCTCCAGTGTTTCCAGATCCTATTCCGGTGACCCAGGCTCCGTTAACCAAGGAAGGAACACAACAACAGGATTCTAATTCAGTAGCAGGCACATCATCTTCAACAGGCGCATCATCTTCAGAATCTGTGGAAAATACAATCCAATCACAAAAGGCCTGGGAAATTTTATCTAAAGCATCCATCACTCTTCCTCTAGGCCAATTACTTGCACTAGTACCAGGATTTCGACAACAATTCCAACAACAGTTCAGTCCTGTGCCTTCTTGCATTCCAGCAACAGCCACAGTGTAACTGGAACCTGATTCTACGGTCGATCATTCAGTTCCTTTAATTATGGTATGGTATAAAAATCATAAAATCACACAGGTACTAATTGATGGAGGATCTGGTGTCAACATTGCTACTGCTGCACTATGTAAAAAGTTAGGGTGGACCGAAATCGAACCAGTTCAGTTTTTTGTCAGAATGGCCGACCAATCAAGAGTCCATTTCGTAGGACTTGTACGAAATGTACCAATAACTTTACAAGGTACAACATTTAAAATGACCTTTGTCATACTAGAATTACCGGAATCCACCCTTGATTATAATCTCCTTTTCGGTCGACCTTGGCTGAAACACGCTAAGGTCATACAAGATTGGTCTGTACAGAAACTCACTTTCAAAGATAATAATCGTAAATACGTTGTAGAATTAGATGCTATGCAACACTGCGAGTTGCATGCTAGACCGTATTTTGCAGATCCATATGCTAGATGGGTTTTCAGATGATGAAGAAGAAGAGTTTCTGAAAAATAACATTGACTTGATCTCCCTAGGAACTGTTGATCTACAATCTGTTGTAGATAATTGGAATCCTACAGTTTGTACGGTGATGACTGTAACATAAAAAGATATGAAAGAAGATAAGGCTACCATAGATGACGCTGATCTAAAACAACTTTTTAAGCCAGCTGAGGATACAGAGAAGCCTCGACAATTCTATGTTCCCGAAGATCAACTGACCACTTACAATTTAGGTGATGAAGAAAATCCACGACCTGTTAAGATAAAGGAGCGCTTACCTGAGTTATTTCAAGCAGATCTAATCCAACTACTTCGAGAATTTTCTGATGTATTTGCATGGGATTACAAAGATATGAAGGGTTTGGACCCGCGCATCTATCAACACAGGGTCATGCTGAAGCCGGAAGCAAAACCACTTAAGCAACCCAGCTACCGGATGAATCCAAACTATGCATCACAGGTAAAGGCAAAACTTGATAGGCTACTCAAAGTCGGATTTATTGTACCAGTGGAGCATGCTGAATGGATCTCACCAATTGTTATTGTCCCTAAAAAGAATAAGCAGTTACAAATATGTGTAGATTACCGGAAACTGAATGCAGCTACGATGCCTGATCCCTTTCCGCTACCTTTTCTTGACACAATGCTTGATAGAGTAGCAGGTCATGAAATGTATTCATTCTTAGATGGGTACAGTGGGTATAATCAAGTCAGAATGGCTGAACAGGATATACCGAAGACCGCATTCATTACCAACTGGGGTGTTTTCGCATGTACTGTTATGTGGTTTGGATTAAGAAATGCCCCAAGTACGTTCCTAAGGTGTATGCAGGAAATATTTTCTCCTTACCTTACCTCTTTTATGCAAGTATATCTTGATGATTTTTTTATTTTCGATAAGATGATAGCACACCTATTCCATTTACGGTGCTGCTTTGAAAAGTGCAGAGAATACAGACTCTCTTTGAACCCAAACAAATCTGTGTTTGCGGTTTCATGTGGAAAGCTACTTGGTCACATTGTATCTGCACAGGGTATACAGGTGGATCCAGATAAAATCACAGCTGTGTTAGAAGCACCTGTACCCACTACACCTAAGGAAGTAATGCGCTTCATGGGCCAAGTAAGATGGCATGGTCGACACTTACGATGGCTTGCTCATTTGGCAATACCACTGAACCGATTGATAGCCAAGGCTCCTCGACAATTTGACTGGACCCCGGACTGTCAAATTGCTTTTGATCGTCTAAAGGGATTACTAACACAGGTTCCAATCTTACAGCCTCCTGACTGGGATCGCCCATTTCATGTATTTGTTGATGCTTTAGATATAGCAATAGGGAGCGTTCTAATGCAACAAACCGATAAGTGGTTCAGACCAGTGTACTATGCAAGTCAAAGATTAGCCCCTGCTGAAAAGAATTACTCTGTAATAGAGAGAGAATGTCAAGGTCTAGTATATTCTGTCAAGAAATTCAGACATTATTTGTTGGGCCGTAAATTTACTTTTCATGTAGATCATGCTGCACTTGTCTATCTAGTTCGGCAACAGCATCTAGGTGGTTGATTAGCACGATGGGTTCTGCTTTTACAAGAGTTTGACTACGAAGTTATTCATCGGCCAGGCAGTTCACATGCCTTAGCAGATTTTCTCTCTTGCTTAGATTCCGGTGAAGCTCCGGTCAGTATAGATGACACAACACCGGCAATTTATGTCTCTGAACCGACTAATGATGAAATTAGAGACCCACCTATGCCATCTACATATTATGATCAGATCTTGACCTTCCTCACTGATGGATACCTTCCTACTCAGACTTCTCCTGCAATACGAAGGAAAATTTCAGTTTTCAGTCGCCGATTTCGGTTGATTGCTGGGGAATTATACTATATAGATCACACTAGAGTTTTACTTTGTTGTATTCCACCACATGAAGTTAACTCAGTCATTAATTTGGCTCACTCAATTCCTTCCGGTGGCCATTTTGCTGCCGACTTAACACACCGAAAAATTCTGCAAAGTGGTCTCTGGTGGCCTACTATGTACAGGGATGTATCACAGTTTGTCAAACAATGTGATAGTTGTCAGAGATCTGGACAGCCCCTGCAACGTCATCTTTTCCCTCTACAACCTGTCTTGCCATTAGAGCCTTTTCAGAAGTGGGGTCTAGATTTCATTGGCCCTATTACACCACCAGCAATCCTCAGTAATAATCGTTATATTTTGACATGTACTGATTATGCTACCAGATGGGTAGAAGCCTGGGCTTTACGGTCTGCCACAGCTGTTGCGGTAGCTAAGTGTCTACTGAAGGATGTCTTTCCATGTTTTGGCTTACCGTTGGAACTTGTTATAGACCAAGGCACTCATTTTGTCAACAATTTAATGAAAGTACTCACACATTCATTTTAGGTCACGCATAAATTCAGTTCACCATATTACCCTCGTGCAAATGGTTTGGCTGAGAGTACAAACAAGACTTTGTTGAATATGCTTCGAAAACTCATTTTGGAAGCACCGAAAAGATGGGATCAACTGTTACCTGCAGTATTATGGGCATACTAGACTACATACAAGGTAGCAACAGGACTAATCCCTTTCAAACTAGCTTATGGATTGGAAGCAATAGCACCGATGGAGATAGTTATGCCAAGTTTACGAGTAGCAATCGCTCAGAAACTGCTATCGAAAGAATCACTGTCATGTCGGTTGGATACACTCAGAGAATTAGACGAGCATCGATGGCATAATTTTTTGACTATTCAAGAAGTACAGCTAAGACAAGCTCGAACACATAATCGATATCTAAAGACCCCATTTTTTTCGGTGGGACAACTTGTACTCTTTTACAATGCAAAGTCGAATCGCTCTGCTGGTAAATTCAAGTTACGATGGTTTGGTCCCTACCAAATTGCTGAACAAGTAGGCCTAGCAACTTTTCGGTTGACCACTTTGACCGGAATTCCTCTTCCAAAGGTGATAAATGGATCAAAGATGCGGCCGTATCAACAAGCATCTAATCCACACTGAAACGTTTCGCGGTTGGCCGCGTCTTTTGGCGTTCTCTTTTCTTTTATTTTCTTTTCTTTTCTTTTTTGGCGTGCTTAATAAAATAAGTCTGTAAATATCCGCGTTTTGATACCAAATTATGTCCACAGCCCCCTACCCTTTCCAGCTACTCACGCATGCACACCGAAGTTAAGAATTATCATCTCAATACTGCGCGATGATTAGTCACTCTTGATTGCTCTCCCCTGCAACGCATCTACTTAACCTTTTCTGTTTTGCCTGTGTACCCTGTGTTCTGTGTACTTGTGATTGATGTCTCTGTGTGCGCCATGGAAGCTTTGGCTAACTATGTCGCCTTCCGTGATGGACTCCCTACTGACGTAGGAGAGTTCCTGCGCATTCGTGGGCTATCCAATTTTGCTGAACTACCTTGGCATTTAGTGGAATCCCACCCATTCTTTGCCCAGATCATCTCCGCCATCGCCAACACACCTGCCACCGAGCAGAGTTGGCCGATCACCTCCCTCCCATCCCGTACACTGATCACCTTCCAAACATTTGCTGAATCATTCCGACTCCCTTCGCAAGGTCGGCAAAATGGCCCGAACCTCCCCGTAGCAACAATGACCCAATTATTTCCTAGGTATTCGTCAAACGAATACGCGATCCTTTGTTGACCAGAACCTGAAACATCAGCCCTCCAATTCTTAGTAGCTATTCTCAACCTACAGAAATGCACCTATGGAATATCCCGTCCCTTCTACTCCGCCATAGACTTAGCCACCCGAGAACCAGTAAATTTCGCGTCCTATTTCTTTCACCGCATTCACAAAGAATGCGTAGCAATCATCAAACAGGTAAACAAGGGAGGAACGCCAAGATCAAGACTCCCTCATATCATATCATTCCTGTTTTCGGCCATCCTTGCAGCACAACCACCACCCAGAGGCCCGGTCCTAAGACATGAAGAATCTGTGCAATTATGGGACGATGATGAAGAAGATGAAGAGGAGCTAAACCAACTCTTCCGCCGGAAGAGAATCAGAATCAGTTCTTCTGAGAGTGAAGCACATGGATCAGCCGAAGGAAATAAAAGGGATAACAAGGAAGAAGAAAAACTTGACGAAGAAACCTTCCATGATACAGCCACATCTATGCAACACGAATCATCCACACAATCATCGTCAGAAGAGGAGCAACAAGAACAGGAGAATCATACTGAAGCCGACACAACCTCTACAAAAGAAGCATCCCAGCAACAATCTGAGGGGGAACAGCAAGCAGATGAGGAACAAATTGCTAAAGAAGTTCTTGAAGAGCTGCTTAAGGCAATTGAGTCCACAGCCGCAGAAACTGCACAACACACCAGAGATAAGGTATCGCAGTCAAATCTGTTCTTCCCACTCCCCCACCGGAGCCGCCAATCAAAACCATTATCCCCATCCAACCCATTCACCCTAACGAACCCGCTGACTCCTCTTCCTCATCCCCAAACTACTCCCCACCCAACTCCCAACAACTCCTCACCACGTCCTGACCTCAACCTCGCCAACATCTCCCACTTCCTTCGATTCCCGTAATCTCTGAACTGGCAAACATGGGTCAATTGCTAATTCAGTTATCACAGCAATTGCCAATCCAAATGAGAGAAGTCACCGATAATATTCGGAATGAGTTACAACACAAGGTGGACATCCTAGAAGCAAATATCACGCCTCTGCAAGAAGAAATAGATGCCGTCAAAGCAGAAAACCATGAGCTGCACGCCCAAATTACCCATCTCCAAGCCCAGCTTGCAGAACAACAAACAATTGCCGATCAAAGAGATACTGCACTGGCACATCTCAACCAAAAGGACAAGTTACTAAGCGAAGCACAGGCCGAAATCAGTCAGTTGAAGATCGATCTAAAGGATAAAGAAGATGTCAGAGTAGCATTAGGTAATCTATTGGAAGAGACCAGAGTGCAACTCGATGAAGTGGTGCAGCAAAACCAAGAACAACAGAGGCAAGCTAGGCTAACACAAGAAGAACTTCAAAGAACAAAAGAAAATTTATCAGATGTCAACAACATGCTCAAACACTATTTGACCAAGGAAGCTCAAACACAGAAGTTAATATCAGATCTCCGACACGAAAAGGAGTCATACTCCACAACCATAAATTTTCGGATTCAAGAAATCGAAAGAAGGGAGAATCAGCTGGAAAATCAGAAGGAAAGAGTAAACAAGATGGAGCAACAAGTTGCAGATATGAAGGTATCCAGAGATGCGGCGCTTGCAAATGAATTTTATCTATAGGAAGCCTTTCTGCAGACCCAAGCAGAGATTTTGCTCACCGAAGCCATAGCCTTAAGTTCTGTAAGAATAGATGCACAGCTAATAGAACCGGACACACTCAAACAATTGTTAGAAACACTAAAGAAAAAGATCGCCTGCACCTTTAGATTAGCTAGAAATATGTACTTAGAAGGCATTATAGATGAGCAATAGTTTTGTAAACCTATGGGTTCAAGTCAACCATGCATGCCAGAGTGTTAGCGGCCGCCAGATTGGAAATGTATAACTGAATCTTGTTCGCACGAGTGAAAAGTTGTTACAGACAGTTTGTAAAAGTTATATAAATCAAAGAAAGATGCGCCAGTGACGTTCCGTGGTGGATCACCAGACTGTCTGTCTGGGTGACTGAGCGGGGCGTTACTGTAGTGTTTGTTTGCATAATTTCAAGTATTCTGAGTTTTATGTTCGCCTCTTGTCTTGTTTGTCGTCGACATCTGTTCTGTTTGTTAACTTTATAGACGTTCCGTGGTGGATCACCAGACTGTCTGTCTGGGTGATTTGTCTGTAGCGTTACTGTGTGTCGAGTTGATTAATTTAGAGCATCTTGTCAAATTTATGAGTATTCTGTGTGTATCTGTGTTTCATCTTGTCTGTTGTCTGTCGGTATCCATTGTGGTCGCGAGTCTCAGTTAGTTCGCGTATCGGGTTGTCTCTTTTCTTGAAATGTTCTACAAATGTGTGGCGAAGTCCGTGCAGTTGTGGTAGCTCTTCTGGTATCCGGGTTGTATTAAGTTGTCTTAGTATCGAGGTCCAAGTTCATACGGCAAAGTTTAAATGACAGTCGGATTTCTTGGGTTGCGTATTGAACCTTCAGTACGGTGTATCTGAATACCTGGATTCGCTGTGTCTTCGGACATTGGTCGGATTGTGGTATCCATTCGGTAAAGGTTGAACGATTACTCTTGTTCTGGTATTTTCAGTAAGTTTATGTGCAGATGCAATACATCATCTTAGTGTATTCGGTACACGTGGCTAAGCTAAGCCATGAACGGGAATGTCTAATTACAACAGAATCTTGATAGAGCACTCAATATCAGTATATTGTTGTGTGTAAGTGGTTAGTTTGGGAACTAAGTATAGGGCCTCTGTCTAACAGACCCCTTCCACTCCCAAGAACCCAAGAATCGCTTAAACGCACTTCTAACAGTTAGAATAACAGCGTTTAACACTGCAAAGAAACGTAAGGAAGAGGAAAAACGAGTCTGAGGAGAAGTGCACGCAAAAGCCTTAGAATGCATTCGATGAATGAAATTGAGAAGACATGGTAGAGATCAGCCTAGGTGAGACACTCATGATGCTCCAAGATACCACATGCCCATGTGTAAAGCATCATGTGTAATTTCCCCTTGAATTATTGATCGACATCCTTTTGTGAGCATTAGAGGTAGGAGAAGGAAACAATGCTAGGACTGTTAGAGCCTTGATTGACTCTCGTGCAGCCACTAGCTAACTTTCTTACTGTCAAGAATTGCAATTAAAAGTTTGCCTTTCTTACTGTCAAGAATTGTTAAAAGTTGATCTTATAGAAGCATATCTCATAGGATTGGGAGGTGTGGAAACCCCTTGCATGGGTGAGGTGGGGCTTCCCATCTACATTCAGGATGTTCTTATGGGAGTGAAGAAGCTAGGGTGTCAAGATGAGGATCTCACAAAACCTCTTATATTGGATCAAGACTGGATCTATGATCATGTAGTTAACTTAAACCTAAGAAGTTGACTTCTTTAGGTATGGGTGGATCAAAACTTCATCACAATTGAGCTAGAAAATCATGCACTCAAGGAACTAGGAAAGACACCCACTCTTGGTCCTTCTAAGAACACACTTGAAGCTAATGATGCTATTGTTGTCCAAAGTTTATATGATGTAGAATGAGGCCAGTCATGAAGGAGTTGTGGCAGACAAAACGGAACTCCCTTCTTTTCCAAAGAAGACCCAAGGAAAACAACCAAGATGACCTAGGCATTGGGTTAGACACACAACCAAACTACATGCTCAATAGTTAGGGTGAAATGACACATCTCATGGAGTGGGGCAAATTCGGATATGCAAGGGTAAACAACCCTTTGCTCCGATGATAGAACCCCAAAGATGCAATAGAAAAACTACTCATTCAAAGACTACAATGAAGGAGTATGCCAGGAATCAACCGAGTTGGACTATTTCTATTTGGATTCCAAAGTAATCGATGAAGGGTGATCCAAATGCCCGACAAATTTGGGTGCCTAAGACTTGCTTACTAGTTCAGATAGCTGCACATAGGCTCATAAGCTCAAATCATCACCCACAAACACTCACATCATACGCTTCATGGAAAATATCTACAATTAACACCTCCACACTTGAAATCGCACCTAGGAGTGTCTAGAAATGGGTACCCAAAAAGTCCCAAATTCAAGAAGACATATTTCAAAAACATGTAAAGATCATCACAGCTAAAAGGCAGAATCCCACAAAGAAAATTTGGAAAGCTAAACCCTGTAATAAACCCCTTGAGCCAACCATGTAAACTACTGTGCACATGAATAAATGCATTTGAATACATTGCACAAGTGGAGTATGCATATAGGAACATTCTTGACCTCCTAACTCTTACTCACACACACACAATACACCAATTTGACTAACCTCTAACCTCAAAGAACAAGATGTTGGTATTGTAGATGGAACATAGTTGTTGGAATCAATATCCAACAATGGTCCAAAATCTGCAAAACAGTCAAGATATGATCGTCTTAAGCTTTTATCTACAACAAAAACGTGCTTGGTGCCGTGGCCAAGGCATGGGACTTTCAATCAGGCAATCCAAGTTTGAATCCCATCACACTAGGCGGCACAACAAACAGTTGTTTTTTTTACTTAGCTATGTGTGATTGATTATCTTTGCCAAATTTGAGGGCGATCATTTTCGCGATGGGTGATAACTCTTTTTGCTATTGCTTTGCTTTTTGAGGATCGTTATGCTTTGGTGCAATCGCTATTGAGAATAGCTTTTTATAATGCTTTTCAATCAAGATCAAAGCTATATAAAGAGACCATGGGCTCATTGTAAAATATCACACAAGAAATCCTCTCAAGGAGACCAAGGAGGAGTCTCACAAACTTGGAGAAGGTGATCAATCTTTTCAAGCTAGCAGGAGATCTTGGAGGCCATCTTGGAGGAGGAGTTCTCACACACTTAGAGTAGTGGTCTACATCTTGGTTATTATCTGGAGGAGATTTTACGAGATTATCATCAACATACATTGTTGATTTACTATGAGTAGCAAGTCTATTTCCGTTCTTACTTGCTAGGTCACTCGTTTCTTATTTAGGTTGATCAAAATTTTGGTTTGCTGTAAAACATTTCTAGACATTTCTTATTCTCCATATTCTCATGCACACAATCTTCATAGCCCTTAGGCACACAATCTCTTGTATCTAGTTCCTATTTCTATCTAGATATAGATATTGTCAGTTTGTATCATATTCACACATTGTGATTTGACATTGGAATATAGATAGTGTAGATGAGCCTCATAGCTTACTGTTACACTTTAGATCTTACCTATTCTCTCTCTATCTCTCACTCATCTTCTTTTTTAGTTTTAAGGTGTGTATGTCAAGGTTCATCAATTGGAAGATCCTGTAAATGTGTGATATATTGTTATTGTGGCCAACTCCCACATCCAACATATGATATTCATACCTTAGAATACCAAAATTTGGTATCAGAGCATAGTTGACATACACCCTTAACAAGATGAGTGATTATAGACTTGAGAATGAAGACAAGCTTGAGGTCATTTGTAGTTATCCAATGTAGAGTTTTATGGTGATGAATCTATTAGTACCAAAGGACTTACATAATATTGTCAATGGCACTTATCTAAGGCCAAGACAAGTCAGAAAAGAAGTTACTTCATCTTCTAGAAGAACCCGTGTTCCTATTTCTGCTCAACAGGAGGTTAGTGAAGAAGAAGGAACCACTTCATCATCACAAGTCAGTGGTACTACTATCAGATTCTATTCTACAAAAGAGCAATCCATATGGGATTCAAGGGATGCTTTAGCACTTTCATATATTGCTATGGGAGTCAAGAGTCATATTATACCTCAAATAAGGTCTTGTAGAGCCTCCCATCAAGCTTGGTTGGAGTTAGAGAATCTCTATCAGAGTAAAAACCCTACTAGGAAAGCTCATCTAAGGAGACAACTAGCCAACACAAGGATGAAAGTTGGTGAATCAATTCAGACACATATTTTGAAGCTCAAAGATTTACGAGATCAGTTACTCAATGTTGGAATTAACATTTCACATGAAGAGATGGTAAACACACTTCTAAACTCACTTACATCTACATATCATGCTTTTGTTACCTCTTTATCTCTCTCTACAAGAGATAGAGAACTTTCATTTGAAGAGCTACAATTCTTTTTACTTCAAGATGAAGATCAACAAAAAGGTATGGAAGAGAATGATGAAGCTATGTTATCATCATCAAAGGGAAAGAAGAAGAAGAAGAAGAAGGAGAAGAAGAGTCAGCAATCCAAGAAGGAAAGTAAGTCTTTTAATCTAATTCTTCTATTCCTTTTCCTAATGCATCCTCTACAGCCAAAGAAAAGCCTTCGACTACATCTGATTCAAAGAAAGGAGTATGCCATTACTGTAAGAAACTAGGTCATTACATAGCAAAATGCCAAACAAGGATTTTTAATGAGAAGAAGAAAACATCCGATAATAGTGTTGAAGATGATCGAGAACCTAAATCTTCAAAAGTAGACTCATATGCATGTGCTACTATTGAAGAGGTAGCTTTTGATTAGGAAGCATTAAATGCAATCTTAGATAATTCTTAGATTTTGAATTTTGGAGCTACGAAGCATATAAGAGGTCGTAGAAAGGTATTTTCTTCCCTTAACTCTTGAGATAGAAGAGTGACCATTGCAGATGGTTATGATTTAGATGTTGTGGGTCTTAGAGAAGTGAAAATTTCACAATTTCTAATGTTCTTTATGTTCCAAACATGAAGAAGAATTTGCTCTCTATCTCTACTTTCTTGTCCTATGGTTATAACATTGTTTTTAAGGAAGATTCATGTTAGATCCTCTCACCTGATGAGGAGCATTGTCTACTTCAAGGTGAAAACAGAAGCGGCATGTTTGTATTGTCCAAAATACATCATGCTAATGTTGCTAGGTCTACTACACCTAAGGAGAACATGAATTTATGGCATGCTAGATTTGACCATATCAGTTACACACCTCTCAAGCATATAAAAGATCAAGGTATGGTGGAGAGTTTGCCTACTTTTGCTTTACCAGATGATACAGAGTCATGTGAAGGATGTCTTGAAGGAAAGCTTCATAAACTACCTTTCAAGAAGCATGGATATATCACGGCCACAAGGAAGTTGCAAATCATACATTCAGATGTGAATGGTCTGATGAGAAAAAATTCTACTCAATGTCACACGTACTTTGTTATGTTCATTGATCTCAAGATGTTTGTGGATTTACAATCTTAAAGTGAAGTTAGAGGTTTTTTCCTACTTTCAAGAAGTTCTTAACTATGGTTGAAAATGAAAGTCAGTCAAAGATCCAAATTTTGAGAACTGTTAGAGGAGGAGAATACATGTCAAAAGACTTTAAGTTGTTTCTTGAAGACAAAGGTATCTCTCATCAAATCACTATTGCTTACACACCAGAATACAATGGTGTTGCAAAGAGAAAGAATAGGATACTTGTTGAGATGATGCATAGTATGATGTCATCCAAAAAGCTTTCTCCCAAGTTTTGGTTTGATGTAGTATATACAACTAATCACATCTTGAATAGGTCTTCCACAAAAGCTTTAAAGGTCATCACACCTTATGAAGCTTATTATGAGAAGAAACCCAGTGTGAGTTACTTCAAAGTTTTTGGTTCCCTAGCTTATGTTCATATTGAGAAGAAGGAGCGTGGTAAGCTTGATGTAAAATCCATTAAAGCAATCTTTATTGGTTATGCAATTGAAAGCAAAAGATACTGATTCTATGTTCCAAAAATAGGTGATATCCTACTCTCATGCAATGCATATATTGCAAAAAGTCAAACTTTTTATAAGAAGGAAGAGATTCTAGAATTCATAAAAGCAGATGACTATGCATTTTTTAGAAGGAATTTGGATGCTTAAATTCATCCATACAAGGGGGGTGATAAACCTTCTCAAACCTTAGAGATGAAGGAGAAAATAAAATTTCATTACCTACACCATTACTTGGTCCATCAATCAATACCTCTCAAAGTACAGACTTATGAAGTTGGAGAAGGTTCCAGAGTTCAAGAAGAAAGAGATATTGAAGAACCAAAAAGGATACCATCATTTTTTGGGAAGACACCAAAGTGGTTATATCAAACTTGGAAGGACATTAATATAAAGGAATACACTAGAAAAACTAGAAGTCAGACAAGGAAACAACAAGAAGACCAAATTATGCAGAACATTTTGAGCTTCATAACAATTTAGCTCTTACTTTAGATGAGAGTGAACTAACTAGTGTTCAAGATGCACTACAAAGTGATATGATTATCACAAGTCCTAGGATTGAGTTCAAGTATAGAGATAAGTGTATCTACATGACACAATAGAAATACATTCAGAAATTATTAGTTTGAGATGATAGATTCTAAGCCTATGCAGACACCTATGGATGTCAATGTATCATTATAGTCAGTAGCGGATTCAGAACCAGTTGATTCTACATTATATAGTCAAGAAATAGGTTGCTTGATATATGTATGTAATACATGTCTAGACATTCAATTTGCAATTTCTCAAGTATCCTGGTTCATACAGAGTCAGCTCAAGATTTAGCCAAGATCAGTTAAGAGATATTTGCAGACATCAAAAGTTTTGTAGGTTATTGAACCTTGTACCATTGTGACGTTGAAGGGGGGATTGTTGGAAACAATATCCGACAATGCTCCAAAATCTACAAAACAGACAAGATATGATGTCTTCTTAAGCTTTTTTCTACAACAAAAGGTGCTTGGTGACGTGGCTAAGTGTGAGGATGGATTTGTACTTGATGAAGATGAAGTGGTGCTGCAAAAAATTTGCACTAGACCAGCCAAATGAACTCTAGAAATATGTAGTGGGCCCTTTTAGCTTGCCAAAGGATGTATTAGACACCCTATATACCTTGAAAGATCACTCTGAAAAGGATGAACCAAAACAGATAGGTAAGAGTTGATCCAAGAGTAAAAAACTTGCTATTTTTGTTCCTACACATGTTCAATGTTTTGAACAGTTCTCTGAGCACAGCAGCAATTGGCTTAATTCCTTTTGGGGAACTCTAATTAACTTGGTAAGCTAACAATCATGAGTGATTTCATAAAAAATGATGGACAACATGTAGAGAAAGAAGTTTAGCAAGTCACAGCTCCATCCTGACATTCATAGGCTACAATAGTCACTAAACCAATGAGCAAAGATATGCTAAAATCTGACAATCTCGAGAAACAATGCTAATGAAACTTTGTAGGATTATAATAGACAGTATGCTGATTCTATCATATTCTAAATAAAGGCAAATGATCAACTAAACACTGAGAACAAGCTCTGAGAAAATCATTGTTCTAATGGAGTACTAATAGAGAAGTAAAATGAGAATATACTGATCATATATGTATTAAAACATGCACAAATACAATGTCATTAGCAACCATAAATTGCTCAATGTGTGAGAGGTGAATGAGCTATGAGATGAGCTCTCACTTCACAATAAAAATCACTCAAAGTGATCTCATGGGCTCGAGATACACACGGGTCTTCTTGATCCCCTTTTTATAGTCATGTTTGGAGCCAAGAGTTGAATTCAAATTCAAACTTCTACCTAAAAGGTGAATCCTAAAGCTTAGGATAGATTCCATCATCACTCAACAACTGATTGATTTGTGATTTTAGAGCTTCCTAACTCCACATGGGTGTAACCCACTTTTACAAGGATAAATATGAAGGATTTTTACAAGAGACTATTCATATGTAGTCTTGCATAGGTTATGCCAATAAATCAAGAATAAGTTAATCAACCAAGTTTGTGGGCTTGAGTTTAATAGCACTTTCAATCAGGCAATCTGAGTTCGAATCCCATCAGAGTCAGTGGCACAATGAAAAATTGTTTGTTTGACTTAGCTACATGTGATTGATTATCATCTCAAATTCGAGGGTGATAATTTTCGTAATGAGTGATAGCTTTTTTTGTTATTGCTTTGCTTTTTGAAGATTGATATGCTTTGGCACAATCGTTGTTGAGAATAGCTTTCAATTAAGATCAAAGCTATATAAAGAGATCATGGGATCATTGTCAAATATCACACACGCAATCTCTCAAGGAGATCAAGAAGGAGTCTCACATACTTGGAGGAGGTGATCAATCTTCTCAAGCTAGGTGGAGATCTTGGAGGCCATCTTGGAGAAGGAATTCTCACACTCTTGGAGGAGTCGTGGTCTACATCTTGGTGATTACCTAGAGGAGATTCTGCCAGCTTACCATTAACATACATTGTTGATCTATTGTGATTAGCAAGTCTATTTCTGTTCTTACTTCCTAGGTCATTTGTTTTTTATTTAGGTTGATGAGATTTGGGTTTGTTGTAAAATAGTTCTAAATTGTTCTTATTCTCCATATTCTCATGCACAAACTCTTCATACCTCTTAGGCACACAATCTCTTGTATCTAGTTCCTATTTCTACTTAGATATAGATATTGTCAGTTTGTATCATATTCACACATTGTAACTTGACATTGGAATCTACATAGTGTAGGTGAGCATAATAGCTTACCGTTACACTTGAAATCTTGCCTATTCTCTCTCTATCTCTCACTCATCTTCTTTTTAAGTATTAAGGTGTGTATGTTAAGGTTCATCTATTGGAAGATCCTTGTTGGATTATAAGGGTTGCTCATAGTTTCTCTTATGTAATGGCACCCTCTAGTACTCATAAAAATACCTTTTTCTTGTATTTAGGAGTTGTGTCCATATGAAACACCCTCCTAAGCCCTTGTTTATATTTCCCTTAGGCTATGGTATTGAAGCCTCCTCAATAAAAGACCTTTTTGCACACATATGAGAAATCCCATGTAGAAGAATTCCTCACATCTTTATTTCCTTGGAGTGGGTTGTTAGAAGGAATATTTACAAGATTTAGAAAGATATGAGCACACGTTCCCTTTTTGACCTTTCAAAAGGATCACATGGTGCTTAGCCTATATATAGAGGCTCATTTTTGTAAAGAAGGGAGCTTTTTGGTTAGACGTGCTTTCATGTATATATCCTTCGAATGGAAGAAATCTCTTTTCTCTTAATGCTTTGTGCATATATGTATTTAGTCTTAGAGTGTGAGAGAGTGAGGTGTGTGTGCATGCTTGTGTTTCCTATGTGTGTAGGTAGAATGTTGCAACTTTCTTGTATTTTACATGTGTGAGTAGGATCCTTGACTCCCTTCTCTCCATGTTTTCAAGCATGTGGCATAGCTGCGGGCTGATGGCCAATGGCTTAAACGTGTTGGAGGTTGGAGTGGATGAAAGGAGATTCATTCTTGAGCCTTCCTTCTTGCTTCCATGCAAGGTGGTGTGGGTCTTGGCTTCCCAAGGGCATACTACAACAACAAATTCGGCGGCGTTGCCAAGGAGAATGGCCTTTCATCACTTGGAGATCTCAAGAGCATGTGGTAAGATATTGATTTGCAAATTTTTCTGCTTATACACCTAGGTTATGTGTGTTGGCATGACATTTTTCACCCTTCCATTGGACCAATAGCTCCCTATTTCTTGTTTTTAGTAGGATGGTTTTAGTTCATGTTTGGTTGATGCACAAAAACATCCCCTAACCCCCATGTCTCTCTCTCTCACACCCACACACCTCCACACACACACAATGGGCATCACGATCCACCTCTGTCACCTCTGTTGTAGTGATTTCCTTGGAAAGTGGGATGGGTAGTGCTTCCTCTCTTTTCCTTCCCTCTCTTCATTTTCAGTAAAACAAAATATTGGAGTTTTTTTTTTACAATTACCCACGAGTTTGCTTTGTCCCTCATCCATATGACCAAACGATCACCGTTCTCATAAACAAATTTTAAAATAGGCTTGATAAATCGTTGAAGGCCTTGAATGCTTCCCTCTTTTTTTTGTGTATGAGCTGGAGTTTAATGCATATGGCATGGGTGGGTGATAAGCTCCCTCTCCATTGATTGGGCCGTCTTAATTCATGTGAGTGAAGGAAGATACGTTAGGTGGTAGAAATCAACTCGTCACTTCCTCTCTCTCTCTCCCTCTTTCTATCTCATGCACAGGTCGTGCACATTTTCTCCTCACGATAGTGGGGTGGAGCTCCGTGCGAGCTCCCCCATTTTTGTAGAATTCCCATGGCGGGGTTGAGCTTGCTCCCCCAAACATTCTGTTCTTCGTAAGGTGCTCAAGCCACCCACGCTCTAGGTTGGTCGATGCAACATGTGCTCCTCTTCGTTCATCCTTATTGCTCATGGTCCCCGCAAACTGAGATCTTCGATGGACTGCTATCAGAGGGCTCGTCGGTTCAAGCCTACCTACTTTCTTTTTCATCGTGGACTGTTTGGTGTGGCCATGCTTGCGCACCTCCCGTTTCTTGGCCCCTCTTGGTGTCAGAATCGCTTCCCCCATGTGGCTCCATCTTTGCTCCTTCTAAGTCCTGCCATGGCCGTGTCAGGCAAAGATGCCAAGTTATGTGTCCTTCTGTCTTTTTGAGGCCGTCAATTCTCATGCTTGGGGATTCTCCGTGTCATGCATCTGTTCTCTGCTCTTCATGAAGGAAAACACTACTCGAAGGATGACGAGAAGCCTGAGGAGCTAGTTAAGGCCAAGAGCTGCAAGAGAAATGGATGCTAATGATGATTTGCTGATGATCTCCTGCCTCAACCGAAATTAGGGGGTCCAGTCATGGCTGATCATGGACTAATGATCCGTGCCATGGAGGTTGATTTTTGTTATTATCTGTTTAGAATGGAATTCTATCACAGATTTAATGTTATTTTATGTGATCTTCGAGATCCCGATAAAAGTATCATTCCAACACAGGAGAGGTGTCTTTTGAGGATGTTTGTGCACTCGTTTTGTAACACTTCTTTTACACTCACCACTACGATAGCTTCCCTGATGCAATCCACTAAGACAAGCAAACTTCTTTTTTGTGGTGTTAAGTTTGTTAAAGGAACTTTTGTTTTTCAATGAAGAAACATGTTTTCAAGTTTTGCATATCTATCCCAGTTGACCATACTCAATTCACAATATGCTTGTCCATGGTACTATGTCCTTGGTCTTGTTCTACCACACTTAGTTTAAATCTTTTCTTTACAGGGATATCCAGAGGACCAGTGGGGTCTCAACACTAGGAGGATCATTTTAAATAATTGAACACTATTGCATGTACCTCACGTAATAAATATGAAGGATTCATCATGGATATTCTTGCTTGGAATATTTTCTAGTATCTTCTTCTAGCAGGTCCTTGGTGCTAGCATTGATGTCATCATGCACTCCTTCCTTAAGGATCTCTTTCCTAAAATCATAAGCTGATATACCATGTTGACATGGGATGTGCAAGCTCGGTCCAGCATCCTTTTTGTTTGCTAAAGATGTACATGAATGAGGTAATATGCATGCCGATTCTCTCCACGAACAGACCTAGATTCATATTTGTCTTCCAAGACAATCTTTGCTCAACAAGAAATGTCTCATGAGAAGAAATATATATATATATATATATATATATATATATATATATATATATATATATATATATATATATATATATATATATATATATATATATATATATATATATATATATAACCATTCTAGTAGATCATGGTACAACATGCTTACATGCTTACTAATGTTCTAGATGAACGCTTCTAAGGTTTATGATTTCTTCGTGCAATTATTCATGTTGGATACTCTTTTGTTGATAAGCATGATTTGAAAACGATAATCTATGGTGTGATTTTCTTGTCAAGAGTCTCAACTCTACATCAATGTTGGGGTTAAGGTTGGCCTTTGATGGTGTGTTGGTTGCTGCCACTCAATTAAATTGAGTACCCTCGGTTCCCCTATTGTAATCAACAAGGACTTTGCAATCCCTCTCTTGTTGCTTGAGAAAGGTATGGGAAAGTTAAGTACTCAATCTATGTTTCATTGCAATATCATTTTTTCATGCATCCATAGATTAGGGACTCTTCCACTTATGATGACTCTCCCATATTGCATATAGCTTGCATGAAGGATTACTCTCACCTTGTAACACATAGAATGGTGCATCATTTGTTTGACATGTGCATCATTTTCTTGTTCTAAAATCTGAAAATGGACCTACAGTTGTCACAAACACTATGATTGCTACTGTTCAAAATTTGGTACCCCTCAAACTTGTGGTGGGAGGATGTGTGACTATTGTACACATATGTGATGAGGTTTCTCATGGTTCTGCATGTCAGCTCATATGGCCTAGTTTCTTGCACAAATGCAATTTTAAAGTATGGTATGCCTGGGGTTGAAGATAGTTAAGGACATGATTTAATGAAAACTTTGGCTGTTCTGAATTGTTCCTAGGCTCCTACCATAACTATGACGGCTCACAATGTCCTCTTGTAGTGTTGACTGTTCTGACAAAACTGTAGATTTTCAATGCCTTTGTTGTCTAATTTAAGCTACAAGTTTGCCCCTCGTCCAACACATGGAACATGGTGTATGCTCTTTGAAATGCTTGCCAATGTAAGGGTTGCTCTTTTACAAATATTAGATGTGTTTTGAGGTTGCTCATAGGTTTGGGTGCATTAATGTTGGGTTTGAGTGATTGAACCATGTGGGAGTGGTTCGGAACTCCCAACTACATACGAAAGGTATCTACATTGAGTCAATATATGGTTAATTTTGGAATTGCATGTTTTCCTACTTCTTTGTTCTTATGAATTGCCCCATGCTTTATCACTGTCATAGGTATGCTTCACCTTGTAAAGCACTCACCCATTCATGCCCGCACTGTATAAATTAGATTATTCAAACAGGTCTACTCTTTTTGCTACTCATTGCAACCAAGAACTGTGTAAGATAGGCCAATCAGGATGCACACATACAGATACTAAAAACAAGGATGAGTTTTTGACATTGATCTTAGTTTATGACTAGTGTTTACTTGATGGTGATGTGCCATTTGCATGTATCCTCACTTCACTTCTCTTTTTGATACAAGAAGAGGGAAAGATTCTACCACACGATACTCTCCCTATGCATCATTGTGATCAAGTGTGCTCATAGGCTTGAGATGCCCATGCATTTCATGGTTACATGTTTTGTGGATTCTTGAGAAACTTTGTGCATTAGGTTGCCCACTCTTCTAGGATGTTGTTTTCCAAAACAACTTGAGATCCATTGCCCTAAAACCAAGCCATAATGTGCATGATGTGTTTGTTGCCAAATGTCTATTGAGTTTCCCTACTTCAAGGGATTGGTTCCATTTTCTTAGACTTTCACCCTGTGAAAAAGAGCGGTGTTTTTGGTGTTGTTTACTTTGATATTAGATGGAAAAATCAGATGCATGGATATGTAATTTCATGCCCGTTTATATTGTTCTCTCTGGCTGAGTATAATCACTTGTGTTTGATAAGAGGAATGTGACGGCCCTAGGATTGGGAGAGGGTCCATACCTCTTACCATCAATTGGGGGTTAGGGCTTTGATTAGTGCCATGAATGTATGTCTTGCAAGATTGTATGACTTTTTCAGGTACATGGCAGGAGCACAAGGACATGGGTTGTAACAAGTTATTACTAGTTTGATTATGCTTGTCATTGATTGGGTTTTGGTTGACTGAACCTAGTTGGATGCACACTTTGAAAAGAACTTTGTGTTTGCACTGATTGGAGGAATCAATGCACGTTTAGTTATGCTAGTGTTTATTCTTTATGGTCTCTTGTTTGCTTGAAGGTTAATTGCTTTCACTCCTTTGGTGACTGCCCATGTATTTGGGATTGTGACCTGAAAGCTTATGACTCTTTTCACTACTTGTGAAATACAAGTCCCCATTATAGTCACTCTTCATGGACAAAATAATGCCTTCCCTCATGGCCCTCAAAGTTAGAATGAGATGTTTGGTCACTTTAGGGTTCTGAAAGTAAAAGTATTCGTGATTATGATCTTGAGGTTTTCACAGGTTTTAATGAACAAGTTGGAGCTTTTCCCTTGAAGACAACTTAATTCTTGGTGGCCAAGAATCCTTGAATTTATGAAGATGCACTTCATGGCTTGGTGGGAAGGTTCTAGCATCTATTCTCTTGAAGGTCCTTATCAGCCTTGGGATGTCATTCTTTATGCCCATAGTGTTGTAAGGCTATGGGACATAAGCTTGATCAAGGTGGTGTTGTAAGGCCACCCTTGGCACACCTTGGACTTGAGGGGTGAACCCCTTTTTGTCCCTTTTCATCCCATGATCTGTTGATGATTGATATTAATGTGTTTTCAAATTTGTTTATCATCTTCCCTTGTCATTCAGCTGGGGGGCTTATGCCCATAGAATTTGTCATCTATAAGCATGTGTGACCTTCATTATGTTATTGTGAAAAGGGGAAAACCATTTGCATGTGTTAATGGTAGGCTTTGGATGCTCCATGCTTTGCTTGGTGTTTGGTTTTAAGTGCCATACATGCTTCTGATAATCCTTGGAGTTGCAGGTTTCGATGCCCCACCAAGGAGTGATACACATGCTGGGTTTGAAGATTGTTGAATCCTTTAGGCACCTCATATCTATGCATCTATCATATATATGATCTTATTGCTTGATGGAAAGTTTGCAGGAATGTAGGAGACTAGAGTATTTGTGACACTTCTCCTTGCGGAAGGTGTCCATTATGGCAATTAAAATGTTGAAAAGAGATTTTGGGGTTGTCTAGCTCTTCTTGGATGATCTTTTAGATGTGAAGTTTATCTTCAATTGCTAATTTTGTACTCAATTCATCTTGACTCTTTGTGTTATAGGCTTGCAAGAAAGATGATGGTGATTCCTACTCTTTGGAAGTTTCTCTAACATCCTACTGCCATAACCATTGGAATTTGATCACTTGCTTGTTTTCTTCCACTATATGTTCTGCATTGGCTGCATGTGGTCACTTGTGTTTGGTACAAAAGAAACTTGGGGTATCGTAAGGTTGATGTGTGATTGCTCTACCCTTAGACATCCTAATGCGGATTACATTAAACCCATGATCAATGTCTATCTTCCTTTTGGAGGCATGTATTAGGAAATGTCCATGATGATGACTCTTGTTGCATGTTTGACCCTATAGGACACATTGAACATGATTTATGAACATTGAAATTCTAGTAGAGGTAGGGGATGCACTCCTTAACATGCTGGGAGCATTGGTGTACTGATATTGGTTGAGTTTGCATGGGGGGGGTTTAAGACTCCAACTACACATTGTAAAGATAGCTATTTTGATCCTTGGTTGCTTGCGGCATAATTATGTGATTTCATTTCATGATGCATCGCTCTGATTGATTGTTCTCTACACACTTTTGTTGAAAAGGAAACACATAACATACACACAATGAAGAATGATACAAACATGTTGATTACTTGCTTAAGGCACCAAAGGAACCATATCATAGTTATGTTTTACTCTCCAATGAGCCACACATGCACTTGTGGTGGACTAGTTGATTATGGTTAGACTATGAGCAATATGAAACATTTTAGGGCTCTATGTCTTTTGAGCTACTTTTGGACTGCAGGAACAAGCCAAATCTTCATGAGGACTTTTCTCTAGAAGAGCCCGTCTTGTAGGACTTGATGTTTCCCAAAGTGGAAACTAAAATTGAAATAAAAGTTTACTAGATGCTTGTTTTCAAATTTAGTCTACTTGTTGTGTATGTTTTAAATTTCAGGTTTAGGGGCTTCTTGAGAAGGCATTTATGGCATTACAAAGTGTTGCACATTGGGATGGAGGCTAGGCTGACTGCCCCCCAAGGGGATTGTGTCGCTCAACATTGAAGGCTTGAAGACTTGAAGACTTGCAAATTTGAAGACTTGAAGAGCTGCAGATTTGAAGAATTGAAGACTCAAACTTATACCAGTTTAGCAATGTATGTTTCTCCTATCGTAGCTTTATCGAGGACGACAAAGTCTAGGGGGAGGAGAGTGTTGGGTTATAAGGGTTTCTCACAACTTCTCTTATGTAATGGCACCCTCTACTACTCATAAAAATACCCTTTTCTTGTATTTAGGAGTTGTGCCCATATGAACACTCTTCTAAGCCCTTTTTGATATTTCCCTTAGGCTATGGTATTGAAGCCTCCTCAATAAAAGACCTTTTTGCACACATATGGAAAATCCCATGTAGAAGAATTCCTCATGCCTTTATTTCCTTGGAGTGGGTTGTTAGAAGGAATATTTGGAAGATTTAGAATGATATGATCACATGTTCCCTTTTTTACTTTTCAAAAGCAGCACACGGGGAATTGTGCTTAGCCTATATATAGAGGCTCAATTTTGTAAAGGGAGCTTTTTGGTTCCACGTGCTCTCATGTATATATCCTTTGAATGGAAGAACTCTCTTTTCTCTTAAGGATTTGTGCATATATGTATTTATTCTTAGAGTGTGAGAGAGTGAGGTGTGTGTGCATGCTTGTGTTTCCTATGTGTGTAGGTAGAATGTTGCAACTTTCTTGTATTTTACATGTGTGACTAGGATCCTTGACTCCCTTTTCTCCATGTTTTCAGGCATGTGGCATAGCTGTGGGCTGATGGCCAATGGCTTGAACGTGTTGGAGGTTGGGGTGGATGAAAGGAGAGTCATTCTTGAGCCTTCCTTCTTGCTTCCATGCAAGGTGGTGTGGGTCTTGGCTTCCCAAGGGCATACTACAACCCTGTAAATGTGTGATATATTGTTATTGTGGCCCACTCTCACATCCAAGATATGGTATTCAGACCTTAGAATACCCAACAAGAGTATTACCATGTTTCTATGCAATGCTAATATGATTTTCTTCTTCTATTAGATAAACACTCATCATGCACTACCAACAATGTCATGGCTGAAGCAACAAGAACAAGCTCTTAGGCAAACACAAGTCAGTAGGATGTCGATATGGAGAGCTTACCCATCATGCCTGAGATGAATGAATGACCGGAGGAGTTACAAGCCATACAGATGGTACCCATAAAAATCCCCCTGAGCAGCCACACCATGCGAGTTGGAAAACCCTCCCATTGGTATAGTGAGGTAGCACGACCCTTAGGAGAGGGCTCTTACCTTTGGGGGGCAGAGATAGAATTCAATGAAAAGTGGGGGAAGTACCATTTCTTCACTTGTGAGTTTAAGAAGTTACAAAATGCAGAAGAGTTACAACCAATGTGGCAAAAAACGAGATTAGATGCATACTTTAGTGCTAACCTTCCCAAACCTGACTTCATGTGATGCTACTATCTCATAAACACCCTAACTCTAAGCAAGAATCCCAAAGCTTCAAGCACATTTGTGTATCCATCTCTAATGGGGGAAACAAATTGAAGTGGTTTAAGTTAACCAATAACCTAGTACATGGTGCTCTCGATATGAAAGGGATGCACATACCCACCAAGAAGGAGATTCTAGTGCCAGAGAGCATGAAGAATAGAAACCTCACAAAGCTCAAAGAAATGGCCCAACCAAGATAGGTTCACCATTTCTTGACCTTTCCAACACAAGATAGGTTCATGATGCCACCTAAGAAAGTATGGTTCAGTTTATGTCTTGCAGAGACTCAGAACCTAAGTATTAACCTACCTAGATGTATTACATAATGAACGCATGTCTATCAAGAGTCCAGAATCTCTGTCAAAGTGGTTGAAACAAACTTTGAAGGACAGCGAAATTGAGTGCACCTTTACTTGGTAGAACAAGATCAATCTCTCACCATGCATCAAGTATTTTTGTGGATTATTCTCTTATTGCAACCACATGTAATGAAGAGCCACTTACTTTTGAAGATGCATGTGAAGATCCACAATGGATGAGTGCTATGCAATCAGGAATGGATTCCATACATAGGAATGGTACTTGGGAGTTATGTGAATTGCCAAAAGGAAAAAATGCCATTGGTACAAAATGGGTTTACAAGATTAAGAGAAAGTTTGATGGTAACATTGATCGCTACAAAGCTAGATTGGTTGCCAAAGGATATCCACAACAATATGGCATTGACTATGACAAACGTTTTGCACCTACTTCACACATGACCACCATTCATATTGTGGTTGCATTGGCTGCCCATAGAGGTTGGAAAGTACATCAATTGGACATAAAAACGGATTTCTTGAATGGTGATTTGCAAGAAGAGGTCTATGTGAAGCAACCTCATGGATTTGCCAAGAAAGGGAAAGAGCATATGGTTTGTCGCTTGCATAAAGCCTTGTATGGTCTCAAGCAAGCTCCACGTGCATGGTATGAGAAAATCCATAAGCACTTGATTGCTCTTGGCTTCACATGTAGTCCAATTTGTTCGTGCATTTTACCCAAGCCTACATGATTGATATATTTGATATCATCCTCATTTGTAAGTCACATGAGTAGTCATGTGAACACCTCTTGTAAAAGAGTTCATTTTTATCTCTCGTAATTGAAAAAAGAAAAAGGAAAAGGATGGCTTACCTCATGCATGATGTAAAAGCAAATTCGTGGCTATAACTACCAAAATCACGAATTTTTGAGCTGAGGGAATATCTCTTAACTTTGGGGATCACTTTTAGGTGGAGCCATTCGAATTCGAATTCAAAACTCCCTCCAAGAATAGCTATAAAAGGAGCAAGAAGGAAGAGGCGATTAGCAAGCCTTGTACGTGACTACTTCATGTCATTTTGTAGAGATTGAAGAGCTTACTCCATAGCTCTATCATTCTACTCCCATTGTGCAACGATTCATTGCCAATGTGGTTGTAATCATATATGAATCTATACATTTATTATCATCTACTTCTCTGTTTTGTTCTCTGCTATACTCACTCAGAGCAGTACCTTCAGAAGGTCATATCTCGAGTTCTACAGATCCATTTTCAGTGATTTAGCTTGCGTGGGATAGCTCATACTGTCTACTTTTTACTTTTAAATTTTCAAGGTCATTGGATTAATAGTTTTGAAGATATCTGCAGTTTACTGCTCACTGGTCTATCTCTGCAGAGCCCCGAGAATGGTGGGCATGTTCCAGAAATTGATGAAACTTGTTCTCAGTGCTCAGTCCATCAATTGAAGTGTTTTAACTTGGATTGGGAAGCTTACTAATTCTATTTGCTATGCCCAAAAGGAATTTTTCTAATTCCTACAAGGTTGAGAGCACTGTTCATTTTTTCCAGCAGGTGTATGTCCAAAAATAGCAAGTTTTGGGAGCTAGTCATTTCGCAACTAGTCTGTCTTGACTTAAACTTTTGGGATACATGTTCCAAAGTACTTGGCTGATATTTTGGTGGATTTAGGAAGCTTAAAGGGTCTACGAATCAACTCTGAAGTCTCAGTTGGCTGGTGTGAAGCTGGTTGTAGCAGCACCTACTCATCTTTGGATTGCACCCACCATCTCTCTTCACAGTGGTATCAGAGCATAGTCAAGCAACATGGGAGATGGATTTCCATCAATAATTGACAAATTGGATCGAAACAACTACCCGGCATGGTTTCTAAGGATGGAGGCTTACCTTCAAGGGAGGAATCTATATGGATTCATATCCGGAGATGAAGCAATGCCAACCGTTTGGAACAAAGGGCAACCATCACATGAAGAAGTGGAAGGACTTTCTAATTGGTGTTCGAAGGATGCACTTGCAAGGTCCTATATTCTAAACTCAATCTCTGATTTTCTTTTACCTCATGTCAAGGGATGCAAGACATCAAGAGAGACCTGGAATGCACTTGCTTCTTTCTTCTCTTCCAACACTCGAGCAAGGAAGGACCAATTGTGGATGGAGTTCACAACAATGAAGAAAAGCCCGAAGCAAAATGTGACTGATTATGTCACAAAGATGAAGGAGATTTCCAACCAACTTGGAAGCATTGGAGAGGTAATTGAAGAGGAGCAAATCATAAGACAAATCATGAATGGAATCAAAGCAGACGACAAGTGGGAGTCATTCACAACAGCCATGGATTTATACATGGATATGCATGTACCCGACCTCAACACACTCATGGGCCAACTCTTCACTCATGAAGCAAAGATTAGCAAAGGTGGTGAGTCCTCAAGAGGTAATCAAACTTCTGCCTTATATTCTGATAAAGCTAAGGTCAAGGACAAGTCAAAGAATAGGAAGAATGAAGATGAAGGAAGCTCTTTCCAAGCAAACTTTGCAGGTAGAGGAAGAGCTAGAGGAAGAGGCAGAGGTGGAAAGCAAGGCAGGGGGAGATTCCAATCATCTCAACCTTGCAACATATGTGGCTTATCTAACCATACTATTGAAGAATGTTTCAGGAACCCGAGGAACTCAAGAGGAAGAGGATTCAATAGAGGTGGCTATGGATCAAATAGAGGTAGATACAATGGAGGCTACAACAACAACAACTACTACAATAGCAATTACAACAACAACAACTATCAAAGTGGCCATAGAGGAAGAAGAGATTACAATAACTATGCAGAGGACCAAAGTCAAGAAGATTCATTATTGATTATGAATCTATCAGCGAAGAAGGGTAAGGATGATGATCACATATTTTACATTGATTCGGGATGCTCGAACCATGTAGCAGGAAATGTGGCTTTACTTTCTGATTTGGAAGATCCTCATAACAAGCATGAAGTGCAGACAGGAGATGACACAAAGCACTCAGTGGAGAAGATAGGTAATGTGAAGACATCAGATGGGAATATGAACCTCTTAAGCAAAGTCTTGTATGTCCCTACAATTACCAAAAATTTAATAAGTGTTGGACAGATTGTTGAAAAAGGATTGTAGGTTAGATTCAAACGATTTGGAGCATATGTTGAAGACCCAAGGCAAGGCTTTCGAAGGATTGCCAAAGGAGAAAAGACAGGAAGGCTTTTCACTTTTGAAGTGGAAGATACAAAGAACATAGCTTTGTTTAGCTATGGATCTCAAACTCTAATAGAGTTGGAGATATGGCACAAAAGGCTTGCTCACATTGGTGAGAGGACACTCAAACAGATTTGCAGGGAACAAAGTGTACTTGGTTTGCCTAATATCACAAGGCAACACATGATTTATAAGTGTGAAGCTTGTCAACTCGGCAAGGCTCATAGACAAACTTTCAATAAGAAAGGATATATGTATCAAAATCCTTTGGATCTAGTGCACACGGATGTGTGGGGTCCAAGTAAGGAGCCATCTATATCAGGCTCAAGATATTATGTGTCTTTCATAGATGATTGTAGCAGGTGGACCATTCTGTTTTTCATGAAGCACAAGGATGAAGTGTTTAATTGCTTTAAGAAGTATATTGCTCTTGTTGAAAACCAAACAGGTAGGACTTTGAAACGACTCAGATCAGATGGTGGAGGAGAATACTTCTCTTCTGAATTTGATGCCTTCTTGCATGAAAGAGGCATTAAAAGGGAAGTCACTACAAGGTATACACCCGAACTCAATGGTGTAGCAGAGAGGAGGAACAAAGCTATTGTCGAAGCTGCAAGGTCCATGCTCAACGAAAAGGGATTGCCAAACTACCTATGGGCAGAGGCTGTGTCTATAGCCACATATCTCATAAATAGACTTCCATCTAAGTCACTAGATGGAACCACTCCATATGAAGTGTGGAATGGAAGAAGACCTAGTCTAGAGCATTGCAAAATCTTTGGATGTTTAGCCTATGCTCACATTCCTTCTCAAGTAAGAGGGAAATTGGATCCCAAGGCAGAGAAGTGTGTATTTATTGGTTATGCCCAAAACCAAAAAGGATATAGATTGTACAATCCAACCAATAAAGGATTTTCTGTGAGTAGAGATGTAATTTTTGATGAAAACAAATCATGGTTTGATGATGACAGGAAAGTGAAGCTGCCATATGACTTGGATGAAGATTTTCCATCACTTCAACCAAAGGAGATTGAAGAAAGTGATTCGGAGATTGACCTAGAAGACTTGGAAAGAATAAAGCTATGGAAGAACAAAGGTAAAGCAAAGATGCAGGATGCTACATATGGACCCGAGAGCTCACATCAACCACTTAGAAGGTCTTCGAGGGAGAAGAAGAAACCAGAGAGGTTTGGTTATGATACTTCTTTGGTCACCAAGCACTCAATCTACATTGCAAAGGATTCAACCAATGAAGAACCTACCACATTTGAAGAAGCACAAAGCAAGAAAGCTTGGAGAGATGCAATGGATGAAGAAATGGAAGCCTTGAAGGAGAATGACACTTGGGAGCTTGTACCTAACAAGCCATCTATGAAGATAATCGGATCTTGATGGATATACAAAATCAAGAGGAATCCAGATGGAAGTATAAATAGACACAAAGCAAGGTTAGTTGCTAAAGGGTTTGCTCAAACCCATGGTATTGATTATGAGGAGACTTTCTCTCCTGTTGCAAAAATGCCTACAATTAGGGTTCTCATTGTCTTGCTGCATCTAGAAATTGGAATCTCTATCAACTTGATGTAAAGAATGCTTTCTTGAATGGATGGATTTCTGAGGAAGTGTATATGGCACAACCTCCTGGATATGAGGATGCACATCATCCTAACTATGTATGCAAACTAAAGAAAGCTTTGTATGGATTGAAGCAAGCTCCAAGAGCTTGGAATTTCAGATTGGTGACTTATTTGCAGGACCAAGGATTCAAAGCTAGCAAGGCGGATACCTCTTTGTTCATAAAGAGGAATGGATCTGAAGTGATCTATTTATGTGTGTATGTTGATGATATTATTATCACAGGCAATGATCTTGAAGGAATCAAACAGGTAAAGAGTCAAATGAAGGAGGAGTTCAAAATAAGTGACCTCGGACCACTCACTTATTTTCTTGGATTGGAGTTGATCTACACAGATTCAGGTATATACATCACACAAAGGAAGTATGTCCATGACATGCTCGTCAAGTTCAAGATGGAAAATACCAAGTGTGCAGGTACACCTATGGAGCAAAATCATAAGCTTAGTGCTTATGAAGGAGAGCCAATTGAAGACATCACAAGCTATCAAAGCTTGGTTGGAAGTTTGAACTATGCAACACTCACAAGGGTGGATATATGCTATAGTGTTAGCATATTGAGTCAATTTATGCATAAGCCAAGAAGACCACATATGGAAGCGGCCAAGAGAGTCCTCAAGTACCTAAAGGGGACCATGAATGAAGGTTTGTTTTATTCATTTACTTCAGATATTGAGCTAAAGGTCTACTCAGATGCAGATTGGGCCGGATCTAAAGATGATAGAAGAAGCACATCAGGGTATATATCATTTGCAGGTTCAAAAATCATTTCTTGGTCATAGAAGAAGCAACCAACCGTGGCATTATCTTCTACCAAAGCCGAATATAGAGGTTTGGCTAATGCAACTCAAGAAATCATGTGGTTAAAGTCTTTGTACACAGATCTTGGACTTCATTCTTCAACACCTCATATTTTTGGTGACAACACAAGCTCACTACATCTAGCAGCTAATCCGGTATACCATGCTAGAACCAAGCATATTGAAGTCCACTACCATTATGTAAGGGAGAAGCTATTGAGCAAGGATATTCAACTATCCTATGTCTCTACAGATATGCAATGTGCCGACATGTTGACTAAAGCTCTTGATGGTACAAAATTAAGTAGATTCAAGTTGATGATTGGCTTGCAGGAAATCAAGGACAATTGAAGACTTATTTGAAGGCCAAGCATGTTAGGCTTGAGGGGGAGCTGTTGGTGCATTTTACCCAAGCCTACATGCTTGATATATTTGATATCATCCTCATTTGTAAGTAACATGAGTAGTCATGTGAACACCTCTAGTAAAAGAGTTCATTTTTATCTCTTGCAATTGAAAAAAGAAAAAGGAAAAGGATGGCTTACCTCATGCATGATGTAAAAGCAAATTCGTGGCTATAACTACCAAAATCATGAATTTTTGAGCTGAGGGAATATCTCCTAACTTTGGGGATCACTTTTAGGTGGAGCCATTCGAATTCGAATTCAAAACTCCCTCCAAGAACAGCCATAAAAGGAGCAAGAAGGAAGAGGCGATTAGCAAGCCTTGTACGTGACCACTTCATGTCATTTTGTAGAGATTGAAGAGCTTACTCCATAGCTCTATCATTCTACTCCCATTGTGCAAAGATTCATTGCCAATGTGGTTGTAATCATATATGAATCTATACATTTATTATCATCTACTTCTCTGTTTTGTTCTCTGCTATACTCACTCAGAGCAGTACCTTCAGAAGGTCATATCTCGAGTTCTACGAATCCATTTTCAGTGATTTAACTTGCGTTGGATAGCTCATACAGTCTACGTTTTACCTATAAATTTTCAAGGTCATGTAAGTACTAGTTTAGAAGATATATGCAACTTACTGCTCACTGGTCTATCTCTGCAGAGCCCCGAGAATGGTGGGCATGTTACAGAAATTGATGAAACTTGTTCTCAGTGCTCAATCCATCAATTGAAGTGTTTTAACTTGGATTGGGAAGCTTACTAAGTCTATTTGCTATGACCAAAAGGAATTTTTCTAATTCCTACAAGGTTGAGAGCACTGTTCATTTTTTCCAGCAGGTGTATGTTCAAAAATAGCAAGTTTTGGGAGCTAGTCATTTCGCAACTAGTCTGTCTTGACTTAAACTTTTGGGATACATGTTCCAAAGTACTTGGCTGATATTTTGGTGGATTTAGGAAGCTTAAAGGGTCTACAAATCAACTCTGAAGTCTCAGTTGGCTGGTGTGAAGCTGGTTGTAGCAGCACCTACTCATCTTTGGATTGCATCCACCATCTCTCTTCACACAATTGAAAGCACATTCTGTATGCAAAGATGGGGCTGATCTTATAGTGCTTGTTCTTTATGTCCATGACATACTCTTGATTGGGTCATGTGATGCAAAACTTGAAATTCTTATGGATGATTTGTAGCATACTTTTGATGTCACTTATCTTGGTCTTTTGAGCTACTAACTTGGCATCCAATTTGTATCCATTGAGGGGGGAATTGTTATGCATCAAGCTAAGGATGTTGAAAAACTACTTCAGCTTTTTTACTTTGAGGACTGCAAGCTAGTTTCCACACTAGCTGAGACAGGATTTAGGTTCTCAATTGAGCATTCCAGTGATGCATTTGACACTTCTATTTATCAGCAAGTTGTGGGATGTCTTATATATGCATGCAACATGAGGCCGGATATACAGTACATAGTTTCCTAATTGAGTCGATTCATGCATAGGCCTTGCACTAAGCATTGGCAAGTGGTGAAACGTGTGTTCAGATATCTCAAAGGAACTTTGAGCTTATGTATCTTTTATGGAAGATATATTCATCCATGCCTGCATGCTTTTACAGATAGTGATTGGGCTGGTTGTTATGAAACTCGCGTGTCTACTAGTGGTAATTGCTTTTTCCTTGGAGACTCATGCATATCTTGGTTGAGTAAGAAGCATAATACAATGGAGACATCAAGTTGTGAAGCTAAATATAGGGCAATTTTCATAGCTACAGTGGACTGTATATGGTTGAGATGCCTAGTGATGGATCTTTGCATGTAGATTGATGTTGCTACACATATTCTCACTGATAGTGAGATTGCATTGGCTGTTGCACGAAACTGAGTGTTTAATGCACGGACCAAACATATTGAGGTGCATTATCACTATGTGAGAGAGCGCCTTCATGTAGGAGATATGGATTTGACATATGTGCCTACACAAGATAATGTGGCAGACATATTCATCAAAGCTCTTTAACGGGAAAAGTTTGAAGCTTCTCGAAAATCTTTAGGCTTATTACCTTGTGGGGGCTGATTTATGACTCCCTATATGTGTTCACATCATTCGCTCTAGGGGGTTTTGTTAAACTTATGTGTTCCTCGAGTAGCTTTGATGTGAACCTTTTCCCTATACATGGGCACTTTTTACTCTAGTGTTGGCTAGAGGTTTTTTCCCCATGTTACCACATACATGATTCACTCATATGTGGTGGAACTTTGTACTTAGGGATATTATTCAGCTCTTACTTTAGTTCAGTTCATTCGTGACTATGATCTTGAGGTTTTCACAGGTTTTAATGAACAAGTTGGAGCTTCTCCCTTGAAGACAACTTAATTCTTGGTGGCCAAGAATCCTTGAATTTATGAAGATGCACTTCATGGCTTGGTGGGAAGGTTCTAGCATCTATTCTCTTGAAGGTCCTTATCAGCCTTAGGATGTCATTCTTTATGCCCATAGTGTTGTAAGGCTATGGGACATAAGCTTGATCAAGGTGGTGTTGTAAGGCCACCCTTGGCACACCTTGGACTTGAGGGGTGAACCCCTTTTTGTCGCTTTTCATCCCATGATCTGTTGATGATTGATATTAATGTGTTTTCCAATTTGTTTATCATCTTCCCTTGTCATTCAGCTGGGGGGCTTATGCCCATAGAATTTGTCATCTATGAGCATGTGTGACCTTCATTATGTTATTGTGAAAAGGGGAAAACCATTTGCATGTGTTAATGGTAGGCTTTGGATGCTCCATGCTTTGCTTGGTGTTTGGTTTTAAGTGCCATACATGCTTCTGATAATCCTTGGAGTTGCAGGTTTCGATGCCCCACCAAGGAGTGATACACATGTTGGGTTTGAAGATTGTTGAATCCTTTAGGCACCTCATATCTATGCATCTATCATATATATGATCTTATTGCTTGATGGAAAGTTTGCAGGAATGTAGGAGACTAGAGTATTTGTGACTCTTCTCCTTGCGGAAGGTGTCCATTATGGAAATTAAAATGTTGAAAAGAGATTTTGGGGTTGTCTAGCTCTTCTTGGATGATCTTTTAGATGTGAAGTTTATCTTCAATTGCTAATTTTGTACTCAATTCATCTTGACTCTTTGTGTTATAGGCTTGCAAGAAAGATGATGGTGATTCCTACTCTTTGGAAGTTTCTCTAGCATCCTACTGCCATAACCATTGGAAGTTGATCACTTGCTTGTTTTCTTCCACTATATGTTCTGTATTGGCTGCATGTGGTCACTTGTGTTTGGTACAAAAGAAACTTGGGGTATCGTAAGGTTGATGTGTGATTGCTCTACCCTTAGACATCCTAATGCGGATTACATTAAACCCATGAAAAATGTCTATCTTCCTTTTGGAGGCATGTATTAGGAAATGTCCATGATGATGACTCTTGTTGCATGTTTGACCCTATAGGACACATTGAACATGTTTTATGAACATTGAAATTCTAGTAGAGGTAGGGGATGCACTCCTTAACATGCTGGAAGCATTGGTGTACTGATATTGGTTGAGTTTGCATGGGGGGGGGGTTTAAGACTCCAACTACACATTGAAAAGATAGCTATTTTGATCCTTGGTTGCTTGCGGCATAATTATGTGATTTCATTTCATGATGCATCGCTCTGATTGATTGTTCTCTACACACTTTTGTTGAAAAGGAAACACATAACATACACACAATGAAGAATGATACAAACATGTTGATTACTTGCGTAAGGCACCAAAGGAACCATATCATAGTTATGTTTTACTCTCCAATGAGCCACACATGCACTTGTGGTGGACTAGTTGATTATGGTTAGCCTATGAGCAATATGAAACATTTTAGGGCTCTATGTCTTTTGAGCTACTTTTGGACTGCAGGAACAAGCCAAATCTTCATGAGGACTTTTCTCTAGAAGAGCCGGTCTTGTAGGACTTGATGTTTCCCAAAGTGGAAACTAAAATTGAAATAAAAGTTTACTAGATGCTTGTTTTCAAATTTAGTCTACTTGTTGTGTATGTTTTAAATTTCAGGTTTAGGGGCTTCTTGAGAAGGCATTTATGGCATTACAAAGTGTTGCACATTGGGATGGAGGCTAGGCTGACTGCCCCCCAAGGGGATTGTGTCGCTCAGCATTGAAGGCCTGAAGACTTGAAGACTTGCAAATTTGAAGACTTGAAGAGCTGCAGATTTGAAGAATTGAAGAATCAAACTTATACCGGTTTAGCAATGTATGTTTCTCCTATCGTAGCTTTATCGAGGACGACAAAGTCTAGGGGGAGGAGAGTGTTGGGTTATAAGGGTTTCTCACAACTTCTCTTATGTAATGGCACCCTCTACTACTCATAAAAATACCCTTTTCTTGTATTTAGGAGTTGTGCCCATATGAACACTCTTCTAAGCCCTTTTTGATATTTCCCTTAGGCTATGGTATTGAAGCCTCCTCAATAAAAGACCTTTTTGCACACATATGGAAAATCCCATGTAGAAGAATTCCTCATGCCTTTATTTCCTTGGAGTGGGTTGTTAGAAGGAATATTTGGAAGATTTAGAATGATATGATCACATGTTCCCTTTTTTACTTTTCAAAAGGAGCACACGGGGAATTGTGCTTAGCCTATATATAGAGGCTCAATTTTGTAAAGAAGGGAGCTTTTTGGTTCCACGTGCTCTCATGTATATATCCTTTGAAGTGAAGAACTCTCTTTTCTCTTAAGGCTTTGTGCATATATGTATTTTTTCTTAGAGTGTGAGAGAGTGAGGTGTGTGTGCATGCTTGTGTTTCCTATGTGTGTAGGTAGAATGTTGCAACTTTCTTGTATTTTACATGTGTGACTAGGATCCTTGACTCCCTTCTCTCCATGTTTTCAGGCATGTGGCATAGCTCTGGGCTGATGGCCAATGGCTTGAACGTGTTGGAGGTTGGGGTGGATGAAAGGAGAGTCATTCTTGAGCCTTCCTTCTTGCTTCCATGCAAGGTGGTGTGGGTCTTGGCTTCCCAAGGGCATACTACAACAACCCTGTAAATGTGTGATATATTGTTATTGTGGCCCACTCTCACATCCAAGATATGGTATTCAGACCTTAGAATACCCAACAAGAGTATTACCATGTTTCTATGCAATGCTAATATGATTTTCTTCTTCTATTAGATAAGCACTCATCATGCACTACCAACAATGTCATGGCTGAAGCAACAAGAACAAGCTCTTAGGCAAGCACAAGTCAGTAGGATGTCGATATGGAGAGCTTACCCATCATGCCTGAGATGAATGAATGACCGGAGTAGTTACAAGCCATACAGATCGTACCCATAAAAATCCCCCTGAGCAACCACACCATGCAAGTTGGAAAACCCTCCCATTGGTATAGTGAGGTAGCACGACCCTTAGGAGAGGGCTCTTACCTTTGGGGGGCAGAGATAGAATTCAATGAAAAGTGGGGGAAGTACCATTTCTTCACTTGTGAGTTTAAGAAGTTACAAAATGCAGAAGAGTTACAACCAATGTGGCAAAAAACGGGATTAGATGCATACTTTAGTGCTAACCTTCCCAAACCTGACTTCATGTGATGCTACTATCTCATAAACACCCTAACTCTAAGCAAGAATCCCAAAGCTTCAAGCACATTTGTGTATCCATCTCTAATGAGGGGAAACAAATTGAAGTGGTTTAAGTTAACCAATAACCTAGTACATGGTGCTCTCGATATGAAAGGGATGCACATACCCACCAAGAAGGAGATTCTAGTGCCGGAGAGCATGAAGAATAGAAACCTCACAAAGCTCAAAGAAATGGCCCAACCAAGATAGGTTCACCATTTCCTTACCTTTCCAACACAAGATAGGTTCATGATGCCACCTAAGAAAGTATGGTTCAGTTTATGTCTTGCAGAGACTCAGAACCTAAGTATTAACCTACCTAGATGTATTACATAATGAACGCATGTCTATCAAGATTCCAGAATCTTTGTCAAAGTGGTTGAAACAAACTTTGAAGGACAGCAAAATTGAGTGCACCTTTACTTGGTAGAACAAGATCAATCTCTCACCATGCATCAAGTATTTTTGTGGATTATTCTCTTATTGCAACCACATGTAATGAAGAGCCACTTACTTTTGAAGATGCATGTGAAGATCCACAATGGATGAGTGCTATGCAATCAGGAATGGATTCCATACATAGGAATGGTACTTGGGAGTTATGTGAATTGCCAAAAGGAAAAAATGCCATTGGTACAAAATGGGTTTACAAGATTAAGAGAAAGTTTGATGGTAACATTGATCACTACAAAGCTAGATTGGTTGCCAAAGGATATCCACAACAATATGGCATTGACTATGACAAACATTTTGCACCTACTTCACACATGACCACCATTCATATTGTGGTTGCATTGGCTGCCCATCGAGGTTGGAAAGTACATCAATTGGACATAAAAAAGGATTTCTTGAATGGTGATTTGCAAGAAGAGGTCTATGTGAAGCAACCTCATGGATTTGCCAGGAAAGGGAAAGAGCATATGGTTTGTCGCTTGCATAAAGCCTTGTATGGTCTCAAGCAAGCTCCACGTGCATGGCATGAGAAAATCCATAAGCACTTGATTGCTCTTGGCTTCACATGTAGTCCAATTGAAAGCACATTCTATATGCAAAGATGGGGCTGATCTTATAGTGCTTGTTCTTTATGTCAATGACATACTCTTGATTGGGTCATGTGATGCAAAACTTGAAATTCTTATGGATGATTTGTAGCATACTTTTGATGTCACTTATCTTGGTCTTTTGAGCTACTAACTTGGCATCCAACTTGTATGCATTGAGGGGGGAATTGTTATGCATCAAGCTAAGTATGTTGAAAAACTACTTTAGCTTTTTTACTTTGAGAACTGCAAGCTAGTTTCCACACTAGCTGAGACAGGATTTAGGTTCTCAATTGAGCATTCCAGTGATGCATTTGACACTTCTATTTATCAGCAAGTTGTGGGATGTCTTATATATGCATGCAACACGAGGCCGGATATACAGTACATAGTTTCCTAATTGAGTCGATTCATGCATAGGCCTGGCACTAAGCATTGGCAAGTGGTGAAACGTGTGTTCAGATATCTCAAAGGCACTTTGAGCTTATGTATCTTTTATGGAAGATATATTCAGCCATGCCTGCATGCTTTTACAGATAGTGATTGGGCTGGTTGTTATGAAACTCGTGTAGCTCAAGCGTAAGCACCACCTCCTTTACTTCTCAATCCGCGGAGACGTGAGGACCGGTATGAAGACCACGAGCAAGTGAAGGCACAAGTGCGTGAGTGAAAGCACACAAACATGCACACACATACATACACACACACGCGCACAAAGTAAGATCAAAGAGAGGAACAATGGAAAGCTTAGATTGCAAAAGAGTTCTCTTAGAAAAGTTCTACTCTCTAACAAGCCAACCCCAAAAATGAGCTCTCTAGCTCTTTTTATAGTTTTTGACTAGTTTTGGCCCTGTCCAGACCTAGTGTCCGGCCTAGTTAAAAATTAGGTTCCAGGGCTTATTTGAGGGCTCAAACGAAGTCTAAAAATTATGAAAATTGGTACGATGGTACTTCTAATACTCCTCAAGCTCGAGGACTCCTCGACTTGAACAAAATGGAGTTACTAAAAATAGATAATGGTATTTACAATGGTTTTTAGTGATGAAAATCACTATTTTTGTAGGGGATTCTTCTGAAAATTTGACATACACTTCTTGGAGCTCCCTACTTGCTCCCTTTCCTTGTGTGTCCACCTTTTGATGTGCTTCCATGCTTTGTCCTTGACTTTGAGCTTCAACACTCCCCCCCCTCTTGAGTCTGTCGTCCCTGACAGACCCTTGTTGGAAGGGTTATTCCATGTAGTGCCTTGAGAGGTGGTGTCCATCCGTTGTATGAGCTGGTTCCTTGGATTCCAGCAAGAATGTGTCGTTGTGAGCTTTCAAAACTGCAAGTTGCTCAAAAGAGGTTGTCAAGAGTGATTTGGAGCAACTATTGGCTTCAATCTGCTTCCGAGATATGGATGTTGTTCCCATAACGTCCGCTAGCTCTTCCAAAGATGATGTTGAGAGCAGTCATGCCAACTACTCATAACCCATAATGAATGATGGGTAAGTGTGTTCGTGCCTGGGTTGAAAAAAGTATGTGCCTTGTGCACGGCCTTGTAATGTAGCCCTACGCATGCTTACTTGGAAAATGCATTGGAAGAAGCATGGTGCAAAAATTGCGGGTCTTGAGCTAAGTGCTCAAGGGTATGCTGACGAAGAGGTTTCCTAAACTATCATGGTTATGGTGTTTCCAGAGTAAAGATACTTACCATGGAGAAGGTTGATGGATGTTTGTCTCTTCGTGTTGTACACTCGGCCTTTGGGATGGAACATTGTTGATGAATGTCCATGTTGATTGTCCACTGATGAGATCTTTTGAGTGGTGGATCTCCTCTCCTCTTTTCAAAGCAACATTTGTCAAATACTGAGAATTGAATTTCTTTATATTCCTTGGCAAGAAACATCGGGTAACTACACCAAGCTGAGTTTCACATATTCTCTTTAGCTCACCATATGCAGGAGTCTTCTCCTCTAGATCTACCCTTTGCAGATATCTCCTTGGATGCTCTGGTACATGAAGTAGTTAAGCATCACTCAAGTTGTGGACCTTCAAGCTCTTCATTCCTACCATGGTAAGAGAAAAACATAGTTGTAGATGCCATGTTCATGCCAAATGCTTGTCATCTACCAGATAAGGCAGCAATAATCTCACTGCTGGCCGAGACACACTTCTATCCAAATTGCTAAATGCCTAGTAATCAACAGTTCCACCTTCAACTAAGCATGACTCATTCATGTTTCATAAGTCAAACCTGGGAACAAGCTCTCTCCCGCTTTTCTTTCTCCCCTCTTTTTTTTTTTTTTTTTGAGGAAAAGGATATCACAAAACAAGAACACAAAGGTTAGTATCAATAGAAATATTTGACATATGTCACTGTGCTCTTGTGCGTGGGATTCTCAAGTGTGTCTATGCACGGCCGTGTAATGTGGCCCTATATTAATGCATACTTTGGAAATGCATGACCTGAATGGTGCAAAAGACAGGGTTGTGCAAGGAGCACATGGTTGTTGATGGAGAGTGTTAATCTCCAAAAGAACAACCTACTCTTGTGATTATAGCACCTCTATACCAAGAGTAAGTCAAAACCTTTACCAATTTAGAGGTCCAATCTTCAAATTATCAAAAATTGAAAGTTTCTGTGAAGAAGATGAAACACAGAAAATCTGCTGCACAATTTCTTCTCATTGACTTATCAAACCTTTAAAGTTTTCTATGAAAATTTGTATGAAGTGTCGCCTAAACATTGCGCACCTCCTCCAAGTTAAAGTTCTCCAAAATGTTTAGTATAACTTGAGAAATCAACTTCACAAGTTACCTATGTCCAAATCTGTACTTCTGAGAAGTCGATTTGACACCCCTAACTTCTTAACTTTGGTTCTCACAATGTCGAACCCGTTTTGCCAAATCCTTTTGGCTGTAGATAGCTTATCTCTCAACTTAGATTTTGAGCTATCACATGTGTAAAACTTTACACTCTGCACTGAGCACTACTCATTTCTTTGGACTCGAAAACTGCGCCTGTTTTAGGAGACTGTGAACACTCAACACATATGAATGTTCCTATAGATAATTCTCCTAACCTGTTTACAATTAGACTCTAAGAATTTTGTCACAAACTCATCAACTATCAACTTAGATATCCTCAAAAGGATTTCACAAATGATTTACCACAGAAGGAACAGACTCGAAAAGATCGGGCGCAAGATTTCTTTCATTTCTGGAGAAGACTACAACTGAAAATGAGAGAGAGACTTCCCTTCACTTCTCATGTATCTACTCACCTTTACAAATCACTTATTTCTCTATTCCTATGCTCATACATAGTCTCTCATTGTCTTCTAACAATGCCCCGACATTTTTCAAAAGTATTTATAGGTAATTATGTACAAACGTTTATCAAGGCATAAGTATATGTAACCTATGTCATAACTAATGTACATATGTGTACATGTCCTTCACTCTTGTGAATATATCCACCTTCTTTTCTTCAAATCTTCAATTGGTGATTGATCTGCACCAACAGCTCCCCCTCAATCATCAATTGAGGTTTCTCCTTTCTTCTTTATACCTGCCATATCCTTAAACTTCTGTAGCTTTGGTCCATCCAAGCTCTTTGTAAGCATATCAGCTATTTGATCTTTAGTTGAAGTATGTATGACTTCAATCTCCTTGTCCATCACTTTCTCTCTTAGAAAGTGATACTGAATCTCAATGTGTTTGGTCCTGGCATGAAAAACAGGATTAGCAGCTAAATACAATGAACTCATGTTATCTCCAAATAAAATTGGTATCCCATGCACAATGTCAAGACTCTTCATTAAGGTCTTGAGCCAAATCACTTCCTTTGCAGCTTCAACCATGCCTTTGTATTCTGCTTCTGTAGAAGACAAAGCAACTGTATGTTGCTTCTTGGAACACCATGAGATAAGTTTATCTCCCACATAACACATGTATCCAAAAGTAGATCTTCTATCATCTGGATTACCTGCCCAATCTGCATCACTATAGATTTTGATATTTGTATCTGAGGTAAACCCATAATACAAACCTTCATTGAGTGTACCCTTAATGTACCTCAACACTCTTTGACCTGCAATCCAATGTTCTTTCCTAGGACAATGCATGAATTGAGACAAAACCCCTACTGCATATGATAAATCAGGTCTAGTTAAAGTAGCATAGATAAGACTACCAATCAGACTCTGATATTGTCTCATGTCCTTGAACTCTTCACCACCAAACTTACTCAATTTGTGATTCACCTCCATTGGTGTAGGTGCTACCCTGCAATCATCCATTTTAAACTTGATTAACAAGTTCTTCAAATACCTTTCTTGGGTCACAAATACTCCATGTTGAGTATATGTAATCTCCATGCCCAAGAAGTATGACAAGTCTCCCAAGTCACTTATTTTGAATTCCTTTTCCATCTGCTTCTTGAGTCTTTGTATTCCTTGTTCATCTGTACCTGTAAGGATTATATCATCAACATATATGCACATGTATATGAAACCATTATCACTTGCTTTGACAAGCAAGCTACTATCTGCCTTAGACACCTGAAATCCAAGTTCTTTCAAGAACTTTACAAGTCTATAGTTCCATGCCCTTGGGGCCTGCTTCAAGCCATACAAAGCTCTCTTGAGCTTGCACACATGATCTGGATACCTTTTATCTTTGAACTCTTGAGGTTGCTCCATGAACACATCATCTGAAATATAACCATTCAGAAAAGCATTTTTCACATCAAGTTGACATAACTTCCATCCTTTACATGCAGCAATAGCTATAAGTGTCCTGATGGTTGTCATCTTTGCCACAGGACTATAAGTCTCATCATAGTCAACACCATAAGTCTGAGCAAACCCTTTGACAACAAGTCTAGCTTTGTATCTAGACACACTTCCATCTGCAAACCTCTTGGTTTTGTAAACCCATTTGCATCCAATGATTTTCTGACTATTTGGTTTTGGAACCAAATGCCATGTTTGATTTTCCATCAATGCATCATATTCTTCCTGCATAGCTTTCTCCCATTTTTCCTTACCTCTTGCCTCTTCATATGTAGAAGGGTCTTCATCTGTATTCATCATATAAGCATAATCTTTTGTGGCCAAAAATGAAGTATCATAGCTATACCTTGTAGGTTGCCATCTGTTCCTTGTAGACCTCCTAAGCTCTCCACTTCTTGAGGTTTCTGGTTCTTCATATTCAGGATCAAATCTTGGTATTTCTTCCACTTCAATCTGCACTTCATTATTCTCTTGTTCATCAAATATTTGAACCTTTGATTTACCTTTCCTTTGGCTCACTTCTTCTTCATTACCTGTATTGATATTAATTGTACCTCCATACCAAGTGCTCTGCTCATCAAATGTCACATCTTTAGAAACCATGAATTTCTTTGTAGATGGACTCCACAATCTATAGCCCATTTGCTTGTCATCATAACCAATGAAAACATATTTTTCAGCTTTAGGCTCCAACTTGTGCCTTAATTGTGATGGCACATAAGCATATGCCACACATCCAAAAACTCTGCAATGATCCAAGGTAGGTCTCTTACCCCACCAAGCCTCATATGGTGTCATACCCTGCAAGGCTTTACATGGTAATCTATTAACCAAATAAGTAGTTGTATTTACAGCCTAAGCCCACAAATAATTAGGGCAATTTTTCTCCTTCATCATGGATCTTGCAAACTCAACAAGTGTTCTATTTCTCCTTTCTGCTACACCATTTTGTTGAGGAGAGTACCTGCAAGTAACTTCCCTTTTTATACCTGCATTCCACAAATAATCACTGAACTCATTAGAGAAATACTCTCCCCCTCCATCTGACCTTAGTCTTTTCAACTTGTGTCCTGTAATTCTTTCTGCATATGCATGATAGTGTTTAAATGTATTAAACACTTCTGACTTATCTTTAATCACATAAATAGTGATCCATCTAGTAGCATCATCAACATAAATCACATAATACCTTGACCCATTTATACTGAAGTCCTTTGATGGCCCCCACACATCTGTGTGTACCAATTCAAGCTTCTCTGAGTACATGAAACCATGCTTGGAGTAAGGATTCTTATGAGCCTTACCTAATTGACATGCCTCACATCTGTATGTCATATGTTGACCTGCAACATTAGGCAATCCAAGCACTGAACCATTATTAATCATGTCTTTAATACCTCTTTCATTGAAATGTCCAAGCCTCTTGTGCCAAAGATCTAACTCAGAGATCTTATGTCCTCCATATGTGAACATAGCATGACCAATATTGCCTTGAATCTTCAATGTAAATAGTCTTCCTTCTTTCTTCCCTGAAACAATCTGTTTATACCCTTGACTAGGGTCTTCCACATATATTCCATCATTAGTGAACCTTACTTCATATCCCTTTTCAACAATTTGTCCTACACTTATCAAATTCTTAGGAATTGTAGGAACATACAAGACCTTACTCAATAAGGTACTACCATCCTTAGCCTTCACTGATCCAATTGACTTCACATTATGCTTTGTGTTGTCTCCTGTTTGAACAACATGATTAAACACCTTATTCTCCAAATCAGTCATCAAAGATATATTACCACTCAGGTGGTTGCTACACCCTGAGTCAATGTAGAAGACTCTCTGATCTTCACTCTGACTTTCACAAGTAGCATTCATTATTAATGTTGAATCCTCCTTTTGATCTGAAGCATAATTGTAGTAGGTATTGTTGTATTGTTGACTTTGGAATCCTATACCTGCATTTCTTCCAAAGTAACTCCTACCACCTCTGCCTCTGAAATTACCTCTTTGATTTCTGCCTCCTCTTCCTCTAGAGTTATAGTTCTGATTATATCCATTATTATTCTGAGTATTATGCCAACAATCATTAGCTAAGTGATTTGTCTTACCACAAATCCAGCAAGCTTTGCCTCCATCTTTGTTATTCCTGCCTCTTCCTCTACCTTTGCCACCTCCTCTACCTCTTAGGAAGTTGGCTTGACTAGTTGTGCCTTCATCTTCATTTGCTTGTTGCTTTCCTTTGCTATTCTTCTTCTTGTCCTTTGAGTACATTGCATGACCTGCACTCTTGTCACTATCTCCTTTAACATCCTGCTCAAATGTTAGCATATGACCTAGCAACTGATTTAAATCAGGAGTGAAATGATCAAGTGATAACTCTGTAGACAAAATGAATGGCTTCCATTTGTCATCACCTCTTAAGCCTGTAAGAATTTGCCTTACCAATTTATCCTCCTCAATGTCTTCATCAACAGCTCCTAATGCATCTGCAATGTCTTTCATCCTTGTTACATAGTCTGAAATAGATTGAGAAGCCTTCTTCTTGAAGGTTGTAAACTCTGCCCATAAGGATGCCTTCCTTGACTTTGTAGTATTCTGGAAATGCTCCTCCAAAGCATTCCAAATATCAGTTGCACTTTCAAGACCTCGAATATGAGGCAACAAGTAATCATTGACTGCCATATATATAATGCTCCTAGCTTGAGCATCTTTCTTCATCCAATTCTTCAAATCTGCTAACTCTTCCCTAGTTGGAACACTAGGATCTCTGAAACTTGGCTTCTCCTCTTCACCTGTGATGTAGGCTATTAAATCTTTGCTCATAAGATGAGCTTCCATCCTCATTGACCATGCAGGATAGTTTTCCCTATCCAATTTCTCTATCTGAAGAGAATCTCCCATCTTGTGTCCTCCTGTGTATTGAAAACTTCAACCTTTATGAGCAATATGTGTACCTTTACTTCGAATTAGACTCCTTTTGTCCTTCTTGATGTTGTATGGTCTCCTCCTCAAGCTTTGCCTTCAAACTTTCACCTTCTAGCTCTTCAATTGTTGAAATTCTTGAATCTGCAGCAGTCGGGATCCTCCTTTTCTTGATTTTGATGTCTCCTGCTCTGATACCACTGATGGAGAGTGTTAATCTCCAAAAGAACAACCTACTCTTGTGATTAGAGCACCTCTATACCAAGAGTAAGTCAAAACCTTTACCAATTTAGAGGTCCAATCTTCAAATTATCAAAAATTGAAAGTTTCTGTGAAGAAGATGAAACATAGAAAATCTGCTGCACAATTTCTTCTCATTGACTTATCAAACCTTTAAAGTTTTCTATGAAAATTTGTATGAAGTGTCCCCTAAACATTGCACACCTCCTCCAAGTTAAAGTTCTCCAAAATGTTTAGTATAACTTGAGAAATCAACTTCACAAGTTACCTATGTCCAAATCTATACTTCTGAGAAGTCGATTTGACACCCCTAACTTCTTAACTTTGGTTCTCACAATGTCGAACCCGTTTTGCCAAATCCTTTTGGCTGTAGATAGCTTATCTCTCAACTTAGATTTTGAGCTATCACATGTGTAAAACTTTACACTGTGCACTGAGCACTACTCATTTCTTTGGACTCGAAAACTGCGTCTGTTTTAGGAGACTGTGAACACTCAACACATATGAATGTTCCTACAGATAATTCTCCTAACCTGTTTACAATTAGACTCTAAAATTTTTGTCACAAACTCATCAACTATCAACTTAGATATCCTCAAAAGGATTTCACAAATGATTTACCACAGAAGGAACAGACTCGAAAAGATCGGGCGCAAGATTTCTTTCATTTCTGGAGAAGACTACAACTGAAAATGAGAGAGAGACTTCCCTTCACTTCTCATGTATCTACTGACCTTTACAAATCACTTATTTCTCTATTCCTATGCTCATACATAGTCTCTCATTGTCTTCTAACAATGCCCCGACATTTTTCAAAAGTATTTATAGGTAATTATGTACAAACTTTTATCAAGGCATAAGTATATGTAACCTATGTCATAACTAATGTACATATGTGTACATGTCCTTCACTCTTGTGAATATATCCACCTTCTTTTCTTCAAATCTTCAATTGGTGATTGATCTGCACCAACAGTTGTTGCTCGTTCGAGGCTTTCGGTGTTATTTGTGGAGGTTGATGCCGACCTTGGTGGAGGTATCCATTGAGTCTCGAACTGATGTAATCCTCCTTACTGGAGTCCATTTTAGAACATTATTTGGCACTGTAGAGGTCACTTCAGGCGTCTTTCTCTTTGGATGCTTTTTGAACTGTGGTATCCAGTGTGGTTGACGCTTTGGTTCGGTGGAGGCTACTTGCACTTTTGGCTTCCAAACGCATATCCTTTTTGCATGTCTTCCTACTAATGTTGAAGAGCTGATTTGATCTTCCTTTGGTCTCTGTACGTGGTTCTTACCCTTTTCTCTTTTTGGCTTCTTTGTTGAAACCTTTTGCATGTGGGAGAACAAAGGTTGTTGTGGATGTAGGAGCTTCTTAGGCACCCACATCTGTAATTGCCCTTGTTGAGCTGCAGCTAACTTCTTAGGCACCCAAACTTGTTGGATACCTTGTGATTGAGCTTGTCTGAGCTGCTTCCTTCGTCTTCTGGCCTGGTTGGTTTGCATGGATGGAATTTGTGGGGGCAAGGTTGGTGGTTGCTCTCCTCTGCGTACCCATATCTGCTTCATGCTCGGAACTGCTTTTTTATCGAATGGTGTCTTTCTATTTGATGTAGCAGTTGTCGTGAACGGTTGTTTTTGCTTGTGTGGTGGACTCACTATTGTGGCTACTTGATTCTTTGGAGAAGAAGAAAGATCCACCCGCCTTCGAACCTGGTCTTCCACGATTGACTCCTTCTGCATCATAGAGCTTTTGACACATACAACATCTTCTTTCATATGATTAGTCTTGGAAGAACTAAGAGAGTGTGTGGTGCCATGATTTAGGAGCATGCAGTTCTCTAATTCTAATGTAATGCATTGTTCATGTACCCAGACTTGAAGAATTTGACTTCTTAGGTTTAAGTTAACTGCATGGTCATAGATCCAATCTTGACCCAAGACAAGTGGTTTTGTAAGGTTCTCATCTTGACATACTAGCGCTTTGACTTTCATTGGAACATCTTGAAGGTAGATGGGAAGTTCCACCTCGCCCAAACAAGGGGTTTCCACACCTCCCAATCCTATGAGATAAGCTTCTATGGGATTGATGTTCAACCCCAAGTCTTGGCAGTAGGAAAGTCTAACTGCACTACTTGCTGCACCTGAGTCAATCAATGCTTTCACCGTCCTTGCACCCTTCCCTTGTCCTATCTCTATGGTCACAAAGGGTCTTCGGTCAATGACCTGAGAAGTCGCTATGCCTGACTTTTGACACATATCCATGTGATATTTTGGGGCTTTGAGTTGACTTCTAGGCCTAATCACCTTAACTTATTTCGCCTAATACGCTCTCTGGCCTCTACCTGTGCTTCTTCTCTCACTCTTAACTCTTCATCTTTTTGCTTCTTAGCAGTGTTGAGTCTCATTAGCATATCCTCAGTAAGAGGTTCTTGATATAGCTTGACTCTACAGCCACTAATGTAGTTTGGCAGGATATCTCCTTCTAGAGTGGCCAACTAAACTGCACCACTAGTGGAAATTCTATTAATGATCATGGGTCCGTATCCTCTTTTTTCCAACTTACGGGCATGTTGTTTTAGTGTGTATACCAACACTAGATCTCCCTCTTTCAATCCCTTATCCTTGATGTCTGCATCAAAGTAAGCCTTTTGCCTCTTCTTTGCAGCGTAGATGCCTGCTGCCGCTTTTCGCCTCGTCTCACCCAAGCGTTCGAGATCAAAGATCCTAGAGGAAAATTCATGCCCATTCCACTCATACGCTTGTGCTACTTTTAAGGCAGGGATTAAGAAATCTAATGGTAGCACAGCGTTCTGTCCGAAGACCATCTGAAATGGGGTGGCGTTGAGTACCGTTTTGTAGGCAACTCGATAAGCCCAAACAACATGATGAAGTTGTTTGTCCCAATCAGAGCATTTATTATTTACCAGTTTTGTCAATACGTTACAGAGGATCTTATTGGTACTCTCGGCTTGTCCGTTGGCTTGTGGGTGATAGGGGGCAGATTTCTTATGTATCACCAAGAATTCTTGGAGAAGATTTGCAATGACTTCATTCAAGAAGTGTGTGCCTCTATCGCTCACCAACTCTATTGGTAGTCCGTATCTCGTGAACACATTCTCGAATAAGAACTTAGCCATAGTCTGAGCATCATTCTTTGTTGTGGCTTTGACTTCTACCCACTTTGTAAGGTAATCTGTAGCTACAATGATGTACTCTGCATGGGAGTTTCTAGCTGGGGGGTTAATAGGACCTATGAAGTCTATGCCCCACTTTGAAAATGCACGTCCTCCCATCATTGGCCTCAAGGGCATCTCGTCTTTTCTCACTGGATATTGTGCACGTTGGCATGTGTCACATTTCTTCACATAGGTATGTGCGTCCATATGAAGAGTGGGCCACCAAAGTCTTGAGAATAGAATGGTCTTGATCACTCGGTCAGGACCAAAATGTCCACCTGCAACACCGCTGTGTGCGGTCTCTAAGACCTTTAAATAGTCTGATTCATGAACGCATAGTCTTAAGTAACCATCTTTGCCTCTTCGGTATAGGTTGTCCCCTACTAAGGCATAGCCTTGAGCCTCTTGCTCCATGCTTCGTCTTCTTGCTAGACTAGCCTCTTTGGGTAATCTTCCCGATCTCATAAACTCTACCAATGGAGCACTCCAATATGGAATTAATGACACTTGATAAAGGGTCGCATGCTCCACTAGGGGTCTCTCTCTGCACCTTGGACAATTCTTGATCCACTCATGTATTTCTTTGTCCATGCTAGGCCAATACACTCCTAAACGCTTTAGATTCTGCAATGTTCGTTGTTTAGAATAGTGATTTCCTAGCATTCCTTCATGGGCTTGTTGCAACCAACTACTATGTTCATCATCCTCCACACAACAAGCTAATACACCCTCAGTATCTTGTTTGTACATGCTTCCTGCTAATATGTGATATTTTTGTGATTTTACAATTTCTTCTTGTGATGTTTTCACATTCTTATTTGCAGGGCCAAAGGTTAGGACTGGTACCAACTTATTTGCCCATTTAGGAACAACTTCTAAATTGAACAGATAAGCATCGGGTAATTCGTCAGACACTCCTTGCGGTGACTCTCCTGAAGTGATGCGAGAAAGTTGATCTGCCCGAAGGTGGGTTCTACCTTTCCTGACAACAACTTCAAAGTCATATTCCATTAGTAAGAGGAACCATCTTACTAAGCGTCCAGTATTGCAAGGTTTATTGACCAAATATAACAAAGCTTGATGATCAGTAAAAAACTTGAACTTGTTGGCCAATAAATAGTGTCTAAACTTCTTCACAGCATATACCATGCCTAAGCCCTCTCGCTCAGTTGTGGTATAGTTCCGTTCAGCTGCAGTGAGCTGTCTACTAGCATATGCTATGGGCAAATCTAAGTTTCCTTCACTTGTGGGTTGTGCTAGCACACATCCTATGGCATGATTGGATGCATCCACATGGACATGGAATGGTTTATTCCAATCAGGAGTGGTGAGTATTGGTGCCGTGCACAAACGTTTCTTCAGTTCGTTGAAAGAATTCTCGCATTCGTCGTTCCACTCAAAATTAGACAACAAGGCATAAAGGGGTCTAGCTATGATCGCGTACATGTGGATAAACCTACGGTAGTATCCACAATGGCCCATAAAGGCTTGTACCTCTTTAATATTCCTTGGCCTTGGTAGCTCCGCTATGGCTCGTACCTTATCTTCATCTGTTGAGATTCCATTCTTAGAAACAATATGACCTAAGATTTTACCTTGACGCACCATAAACACACACTTTTCTGGGTTCAAACACACTCGATATTCTCTACACTTGTTGAAGATTTGTCTGAGCTCAGGGATGTGAAACCTTCTTTCTTGGGAATGAGCACATAAATCATCCACATACACTTCTAAGCTCTTTCGCAAGAACTCTTTGAAGACATGACACATGAGCCTTTGGAATGTTGCAGGTGCATTGGTGAGCCCAAATGGCATCACACGAAATGCAAAGATTCCCCACTCTGTAGCAAAAGCTGTTTTGTGTTGATCTTCTGGGGCAATGGCTACTTGATTGTAACCTGAAAATCCATCAAGGAAGCTATAAACTTCCTTGCCTGCAACATGCTCCAATAGGTGTTCTGTGATTGGAAGTGGATAACTATCTCTAATCGTAGCGGCATTAACTTTTTTAAGGTTAATACACACTCGCAACTTCCCATTCTTCTTGGGTACCACAACAATGGGGGACACCCATTCAGTATGCTCAATCTCATAGATGAATCCAGCTTCAATCAACCTATCAATTTCTTCTTTTATTTTGGCTGCATAGGTATCATTATATGTGTAGGGCTTCTATTTGGTGGGCTTAGCATCAACAGTCATGGGGATAGTATGAGAGCAAATTCTTGGATCTACCCCTTTCAAGTCTCTATAGTGCCATGCAAACACATCCCTATATTCCCTTAATAGAGCTATGAGCTCCATTTCTTCTCTTGCACTTAGGTCATCTCCTATATATGTGCATCTCTCTTCGTTCTCTTCAATGGTCACTACAATCTTCTTGGTCTTTTCTTTATTATCATATGATTCTCCTATGATGGCCTCTCTCTTAGGCATTTGTACCAAAATTTTGCGGTCGTCAACTTCATATTTCTTGAAGTTTTCTGGTACTTCAAACAATGATTCCTCCTCTTCTTGTTTCACTGCTTTTCTTTTCTTTTTCTTTTGACTACTCTCACTTCCATCCTTTGAGTTTACTGTTTTAATACTTGTGAGAGGTTCTTCTTCTTTCTGGGTGAACACTCCTATATCTTCTAGATAGTGCTGCTCTGAGTTAAAGCAACTATCCATCACAATAGACTCCAGATCATCGTCATTCTCTTCTTCTTCTATGACATCACTAGGGTCACATTCTTCTAGCAAGGCTTGACACATGAACACTGAGATATCATAACCCTCCTCATCACAATGAGGTGTCCACTGTTCCTCATTGACAGCAATGTCCATGGTGGCTAAGATTTCTGGCCAGCCATGAGGCTCAAACTCCTCATCTGGAAAGATCATCGGTGTGTAGGCTGGGTCTCTAACTGGTCTATCTCCTAGCGAAGTTCCTTCTTCTCTTGCCTTTAAACGTTTTTCCTCTTCCTTTGCGACCTTGCACATCCACAAATGAGTATCTTCATGCAGCCATGATGGATCAGGTGAACTTTCAGAATGCACAGAGATGGAATCTTCTTTCGCTTTGTGGATAGAATTCCACTGTAGGGGTGGTACATCTCTGAAGGTGTAATCCTTCAAATTGACCTTGGTGGTGACCCCTAAGTGCTGTAAGTACAAGGAGTTAGTTCCCCAATCCTGTACTATTTGCAATTGTCGTAGGAAGGGTCTTCCTAGGATCATCTCATAGACATTATTTTTCTCAAAGTCACATATAGCAAATGTGTGCTCAAACTCTACACCACAAGTGGTTAGAGTGATCCCTTCTAGCAATCCTAGAGGTCTTTCAAAATGACCATCAGCCATTTGAAGCTTCATTCTAGTTGGTCTTAATGTGGGCTTGCCCCATTGCTTCCACAAGGAGGTGGTCGCAATAGCAACACCAGCACCCGAATCTATGATTGCTTTGGTTGTGTAACCTTGGTAGGTGATTGGAAGATAAGTATTACCTTCTTCACCCTCACACATGTCCCCTATTTTGTCTAGAGGTATCTCTGGTACCCTTTGCTTGGAGCCTGCTTTTGGCATGTTGGAATCAAGTTCTGGAACCTGATCCTTCACATGATTCCAAAGCTCAGGTTTTGCTTTGAGCAGCTCTTCTACAGTGAGATGACACTGAACCTTAGTGTTCTTCACGACATCCGTGTTCCTTGGAACCACTGAGTCTTCATTTCTTACTAGTATTGTGGGAGCTCTAATCTGGAGAGATTCAGATTCCCATGGGCCTGGAAATTGAGGCAGTTCTTCTAGGGTATTAGATTCAAAATCTAACCTTTCGTCTTCTTGTTGTTCTGCTTCATCTCCGTAAATAGATGGAATGTCTTGGGGAAATTGATCATGAAGATCATCAATCTCAGGAATAGGAGGGGAATTACCCTTCTCCTTGGCCCATTTCTCTTCTTGTATTTCCCGCAAGAACTCTTGAGAGTACTGTTGAATTGAAGGAGGTATTCCAACATCTGTGGAATTAGGAACATAAGCTCCCATTGGTGGTGAGCTTCCTCTTTCAATAACTGGTTGAGCCTGTGGAGGTAAAGAGACTTGTGGTTTGTTTACCAACTGCTCCAATCTTTCTAGTAACCCTTGGAAATGCAAATCTGGTTTGACAGAGTTTATCTGATTGAACTTTTGACTAGTCTCAAGTATAGCTTGAGCTTGTTCTACCATTTTCATGCACATTTTCATTCGTTCAATCTCTAAATCCGCTCTAGGGTAACTCTTGTCTAGATTTGCAGCTGTAGGCCCTTCTTGAAGTCGAGCCTCGTAGGCTTTGAACATCATGTCCAAGCCTTCTGGGGTTGGATCTGCAAGAACAGACCCTGGTTGTGGTCTATTTACAATGGGTGGTGGGGTGGGATGAGGTGGAGTGGATGGAGTTTCGGCATGCGAGGGGCTTTGAGATGCAATGTCTTCTATTTTTGTTTTCGCTTCTTTTAAGCTTTCTTCTAGTTCCGATAACTTTTTATTCCACTTGCGATTGGCCTTCTCTCTGGTATCCTTCCATGTTCTTGTTTTCCTCTTACTAGGCTCTCCCGATTCACTCGACTCTGATTGTTCTACTGGTTTATCCTGTTTTAAGGCTTGTGCTCTAGTGACAGCTTGTATAGGAGCCACATTGCTACTACTTGAACTTGAATCTGCCACTAAGCCTACCACATTAATGGGTGTAATCTTGGGTGCACTGGAGGGGTTTCTTGGACAATCTCTGGGGAGATGGTCTTTGCCGCAATCAGGACAAAAAGCCTGTATTGTGATAGCCTGTCCTTGACTCGGAGATGGTGGGTGGGGACAGTCACGAATGAAATGGTCACCTTGACATCTGAAACAAGATCCTCTAGGGGCTTGTGGTCTCATTTGTCTCAACTGGGGCCTAGGGTTAGGATTTGTGTACATGACATTGGAGTATTCTGGCTCCCAATTTTGCTCCATAGGTGGTATCTCATATTGATACGAGTAAATCTCACTATGTTCAGGTGACTCTGTGTAATAAGCATGTGGACTACCTTCATGGGAGTAGTCTGAACAATGAGCATGAGAGTCATTATCTGGTATCAATGGGGTTAGTGGCACCAATGCTCTATTTGGATTTTCTTCTCCCCCAGCATATTTGACTGGAATCACGTTGGCTGGAGCTGGTGGTTGGTTTCCCAAGACAGGTTGTGGCCTATATGGTACCTGATATTGCTGTTGTGGTCTATAATATGGCTGTTGGTATTGGTTCTGATACCTACCTTGTGGGTAAGGTTGCTGATAATTCTGTCTAACAGCCTGCCTATTGTAGGGACAATCTTGAGCCGTGTGGTTTGTGTATTTTCTCTCAATAGTGCAATATGGAGCATTCCTTTCTCTAATGTTTTGGTTTTGCATTGGGCATACATTAGCCATGTGGTCGCCCCCACAAGTATAACACCGATTCACTGGAGTGACTCTCTGTGTTTGTTTATTTTGGACTCCCAGCTTCTTGGCAACTTTCTCAGCTATCTCTTCTATTTCTGTGGAGATCTTTGAAGTATGACTAGTAGAACTATCCGAATCTTTGTAGAGTTTGGACAATCCTAACTCCTCACCCAAGTTATCTTCTATGTCAATGCATGTCCGCAAGCACTCTTCTATGGATCTAGGCTCTTTCAAATATACATATGATCTTAACTTTGTGCTCAGTAAGCCATCTAAGAACAAAGCCACTTGTTTGGCTGGTGTGGGTAACTCGGGAGCAGGGCATCTTTCTAGGTACTGTCTGAACCTTCTACCTGCTAGTCGCACTGTTTCTTGGGGTGTCTGCTTGAAACTGTGGATCAAGGATGATGTGTTATGCCTGATACCACTCTTGGAAAATTCTACAATGAATTCGTCTAGCAGTTGACCTATATCGCGATAGTTGCGACTACTCAATGGTTGAAACCAAGCCAAGGCAGTGCCCTTAAGAGTCAAACCAAATGCCTCGTATTGGGTGAATAAATCCTCAACCTGTTCAGCTCTTAACACTTGTTTGAGCTCGGCCACATGATCATAAGGATCTCCTGACCCGTCAAAATAATTCTTCATTGCCTTGATCACTTGAGTGGGTCTAAGGGTTCTTGGGTGCTCTCGGGGTCTAGGCAATGGAAAATCATGTTCATCTCTTTTCTGCCTATGTGCTTGATGTCTTTCTCTTTCAGGTCTTTCATTTTCAAATCCTGATCTATTCCTGCCCACGGTGTGTGCAAAACTTACCTCAGGTCTCTCTCTAGTTCTTTCTCTCTGGGCTTCATGAGCGTGGGATGATCCTACTCCTTGGAGGCCATGGGAAACATTGGATCTTGGTGGGGGGAAGATCAATTCATTCTTCCAAGTATATGCATGTCTATCATGTTCTGTTACCAAGAAAATTTTCTCTGATGTGTTATCCAGGTAAACAACTTTGCCTGGCATCTCTGGATCCTTGAACTCGTAGATGATGACTATGCCCAATTGGCTAGGTTGATCTGGCTTGAATCTCCAAAAGGCTTCCTCTGTTTCTCTATTCAAAAATAGTTCTATGCTTTTGTTATCTTGAGGGATCCAGTCTGGAGTGATCACTCGGGTCAAAACTGACTTTCCTCTAGGAGTTTGGGGTCCTTGTCCTACATTTCCTTGTTCTAGGTCTCCTATTTCATTCTCAGGAATGACATTTCCAAACTCATCAGTCCTATCTGGTAGGTTGGTGACCACATACATGGTTCCTTCCTTATCAATGTATGAACCCTCTTCGAACTTGACCACCGGGTGTTCAAGTCCAAAGGATTGATCTGGATTTTTGAGTTGGACCACTGATCGCCTCAGACCATCCTCATAGATGCGAGCACCTAATTGGTTGGTCCGAATATATTCCAACTGTGTCTTATAGGGACCTTCTGGTGTTTGTAGATGGGCAGTCGCTGAGCCACCTGCAGGTTTTCCCATACTAAAAGACATTTCTGAATCACTTGTGTAGGATTTGAAACGAGCTTTCCAACGAGCTATAGAGCTCAAAAAATGGACTTTGGATGAAAAAGTTATGCCAATTCAGGCTCCTGGGGGTCAAAACAGGCAAACAGGACCTTTGGAGAAAATCGCGATTTTGTGAACTTCCAGAGAATCGCGATTTTGTGAACTTTCAGAGAATCGCGATTTTGTGAACTTTCAGAGAATCGCGATTTTGTGAACTCAGAAAATCGCGATGTTGAGCACAAAATCGTGTTTCTGAAAATCGCAATGTTGAGCACAAAATCGTGTTTCTGAAAATCGCGATGTTGAGCACAAAATCGTGTTTTTGAAAATCGCGATTTTGACTCAGAGAATCGTGATTCACAAAATCGTGTTTTTTGCTGAAAATCGTGATTTGTGAGAATCGCGATTTTGAGCCCGCTGAAAATCGTATTTTCTCAGAATCGTGTTTTTGGCATGAAAATTGCGATGTTGAGCACAAAATCGTGTTTTTAGAAAATCGCGATTTTGAGCAAAAAAACGTGATTACACAGAATCGCCTTTTTTTCACAAAATCGTGTTTTTGGCTGAAAATCGTGATTTGTGAGAATCGCGATTTTGAGCCCACTGAAAATCGTATTTTCTCAGAATCGTGTTTTTGACATGAAAATCGCGATGTTGAGCACAAAATCGTGTTTTTGAAAATCGCGATTTTGAGCAAAAAATCGTGATTACACAGAATCGCCTTTTTTTCACAAAATCGTGTTTTTGGCTGAAAATCGTGAGTTGTGAGAATCGCGATTTTGAGCCCACTGAAAATCGTATTTTCTCAGAATCGTATTTTTGACATGAAAATTGCGATGTTGAGCACAAAATCGTGTTTTTAGAAAATCGCAATTTTGAGCAAAAAATCGTGATTACACAGAATCGCCTTTTTTCACAAAATCGTGTTTTTTACTGAAAATCGTGATTTTTTGAGAATCGCGATTTTGAGTAGGGAATCGTGTTTTCTCAAATTCGTGTTTTTTGACTGAAAATCGTGATTTGTGAGAATCGCGATTTTGAGCACAATCACAGAATCATGATTTTTTCAGCCAACTTTTAAGCGGGAAAACAGAAAATCGTGATTTTTCAAAAAATTTTGAATTTTCATAGAATCGCGATTTTCATCACAGAATCGTGTTTTTTGGCGGGAAATTCAAATTTCTGGGCGTCGGCTATGGCGAGCTCTGTTGAGCAGAAAATCATGAAAAAAACACAGCGCTTGCTCTCCCTTGCTTCTCCTAACTACTTCCCACACAATAATGCATGAAAAATGGTATGAAAATGGTGAGAATGCACTAAAAAACAAGAAATTTCTATGAAGAAGAAGATGGAAGAAGGTGGAGATGATGATGATGAAGAAGATGAAGAGGAAAAAACAGAAAATGAACTGAAATGACAGTTTTTTTACCTTCCAACGTCGCAAATCTACGATCTTACCATCACAATGCTCGTCCTCGAAGCTCTCTCCCCGGCAACGGCGCCAAAATTTGGTGTAGCTCAAGCGTAAGCACCACCTCCTTTACTTGTCAATCCGCGGAGATGTGAGGACCGGTATGAAGACCACGAGCAAGTGAAGGCACAAGTGCGTGAGTGAAAGCACACAAACATGCACACACATACATACACACACACGCGCACAAAGTAAGATCAAAGAGAGGAACAATGGAAAGCTTAGATTGCAAAAGAGTTCTCTTAGAAAAGTTCTACTCTCTAACAAGCCAACCCCAAAAATGAGCTCTCTAGCTCTTTTTATAGTTTTTGACTAGTTTTGGCCCTGTCCAGACCTAGTGTCCGGCCTAGTTAAAAATTAGGTTCCAGGGCTTATTTGAGGGCTCAAACGAAGTCTAAAAATTATGAAAATTGGTACGATGGTACTTCTAATACTCCTCAAGCTCGAGGACTCCTCGACTTGAACAAAATGGAGTTACTAAAAATAGATAATGGTATTTACAATGGTTTTTAGTGATGAAAATCACTATTTTTGTAGGGGATTCTTCTGAAAATTTGACATACACTTCTTGGAGCTCCCTACTTGCTCCCTTTCCTTGTGTGTCCACCTTTTGATGTGCTTCCATGCTTTGTCCTTGACTTTGAGCTTCAACAACTCGCGTGTCTACTAGTGGTAATTGCTTTTTCCTTGGAGACTCATGCATATCTTGGTTGAGTAAGAAGCATAATACAATGGAGACATCAAGTTGTGAAGCTAAATATAGGGCAATTTTCATAGCTACAGTGGACTGTATATGGTTGAGATGCCTAGTGATGGATCTTTGCATGTAGATTGATGCTGCTACACATATTCTCACTGATAGTGAGATTGCATTGGTTGTTGCACGAAACTGAGTGTTTAATGCACGGACCAAACATATTGAGGTGCATTATCACTATGTGAGAGAGTGCCTTCATGTAGGAGATATTGATTTGACATATGTGCCTACACAAGATAATGTGGCAGACATATTCATCAAAGCTCTTTCACGGGAAAAGTTTGAAGCTTTTCGAAAATCTTTAGGCTTATTACCTTGTGGGGGCTGATTTATGACTCCCTATATGTGTTCACATCATTCGCTCTAGGGGGTTTATTAAACTTATGTGTTCCTCGAGTAGCTTTGATGTGAACCTTTTCCCTATACATGGGCACTTTTTACTCTAGTGTTGGCTAGAGGTTTTTTCCCCATGTTACCACATACATGATTCACTCATATGTGGTGGAACTTTGTACTTAGGGATATTATTCAGCTCTTACTTCAGTTCAGTTCATCGTCAATAGAGAGAGTTGTTCAAGCCATCCGTCTTCTCTGTGTGTCATGCTATGTTTGTGCTCCTTGTGTGTGCTTCTCATGTTTCTCTTGCACTTATACACACATCCAACACCTTCCAAAATCACAAATGGAGAAGGTGTGCTCAAACTCCACACCACAGGTGGTGAGAGTGATTCCTTCCAGTAGGCCTAAGGGTTTCTCAGTATGACCATCAGCCATTTACAGCTTCATTCTCATAGGTCTTAGGGCTGGCTTACCCCATCATTTCCATAGGGAAGTGGTGGTGATGGCCACTCTCACCCCTGAGTCTAGGATTGCTTTGGTGGTGTAGCCATAGGACATAGGCAAATAAGTATTTCCCTCTTCTCCCTCACTCATATCTCCAATCCTATCAATGGGTATTTCCAGCACTTTTGTATGTAATTCTCTTTGAGAGTGGGTAGTAGCTATCTCTAGTAACTAGTTTACTACATGTTTCCACAGCTCAGGTTTAACCTTCAATAGCTCTTCTAAAGTGAGATGACACTGCACTTTAGGGTTCTTTATTACATCTGTGTTCCTAGGAAGAACAGATCCTTCATTTCTTACTGGTATGGTGGGTGCTCTAATATTGATCGATTTTTCTTCTCAAGGACTAGCGAAGTGAGGCAATACTTGCAAAGAATTAGATTCAAAATTTTTCTATTCACTAGGTTTTTCTCCTTTTTTTCACCATATATAGAGGGTATGTCCTGTGGGAATTGCTCCTGGAGATCATCTATCTCTTGAATCAGTGGGTGAGTTTCTTGCTCCAACTTCCATTTCTCTTCCTAAATTTCTCTAAAAAACCCTTGTGAGTACTTATATATTGAAGAAAGGCTCTCCCTCTCCGTAGTATTAGGCACTTGTGACAAAGAAGGTGGAGTATCTTCTTGTGCCCTTGAGACAAAATATTTCCTCTTAGGATAAACCTTCTCAGTGTTAGAAGTCAGATGTTCTAGTCTCTCTAGCAGTCCTCGAAAGTGTAGCTTTGGTTTCACTAGGTTGCTCCAATTGACATATGGAGATGCTTCAAACATGGTTTGGGCCAATTCTACCATTTTCATGAAAATCTTAGTTCTCTCTATTTCAAGGTCTCGTGCGGGATAGTTCTTACTTAATTCTCCCACTTGGGGTCCTTCTCTTAGTCTTGCATGGTATGCTTTGAACATCATGTCCAGATCCTCAGGTGTAGGTTTGGCTAGAATATATCCTCGTCTTGGTGTTGGGTTTATGTAATTTGACTCTTGTGATGCTAATTCTACGATTTTGGCTCTAGTATCCTTTAAGCTTCCTTCAAATTCATTTATTTTCTTACTCCGTTTTCTTTTAAGACTTTCTTGTGAATTCTTCCAAGATCTGGTTTTCCTTTCGTTGAACTCTCCAACTTCACTACTCTCAGCCATCTTATTAGGGTTTGTTTGTTGATTTTGTAGCAATGCCTTGGCTCTATTCACTGCTTGGATAGGTACATAGGTTGGTGTAGATCCATTTGAAGTGTGCACAATTCCTATCACATTAATGGGGGTTACTTTAGAGACATTGGTTGGGTTTTTAGGACATTCTCGTATGACATGTTCTTTACCGCAATCGGAACAAAAGACTCACCGGCATCTGTTAGCATAACAAAATCTAAACCTGGAACATATCTATCAAGTGGATGTGAGACACGTGCAAAACGTCTCAATTGTTGCTGAATAGGAACATGTGCATATTGATCTGAATGGATATTCTCTTGAACATCCCTATGTGCAGCATTTTTATGAATGCTAACCGAAGGACTAGTATTCTCAAACACCACTCTTCTCACTTCAACCTCCTTAATGGGATGTTTATGCATCTTAGACTCATTGAAAATGACATCACTACTTCTGATCACTATCTGTGTTTCAGGATCCCATAAGCGATATCCAGATTGTCCTTCTCGACCATATCCAAGAAAAATGCATTTCTTTGACTTATGATCCAACTTTTGTCTAAGGTTCTTGGGTATATGAACATATGCTTCACACCCAAAAACTCGAAGATGATCATAATATGGTGGCTTCCCTATTCACAACTCTTGTGCCACTTTCAAACCTTTGGCAGTACTAGGTGAAAGGTTAATCACATGAACTGTAGTCAATACTGCTTCTGCCCAAAAGCCTTGTGAGAGGTTTGCATGACGCAACATAGAGACAACTCTATCTTGAATAGTTATATTCATCCTTTCAGCTACACCATTCTATACTGGGGTATAAGGAGCTGTAAACTCTCTACGAATCCCTCTAGACTGATAGAAAAGGCTGAATTCATGTGAGGTATACTCACCCCCATTATCTGAACGTAAAGCCTTAATCTTAGTTCCTTTTTCAGTCTCAACTCAAGCAAACCATTTTTTGAAAGTAGGAATTACCTCATCCTTCGATTTGATAGGATATACCCAAAATTTTCTATTAGCATCATCTATGAAAGTGACAAAGTAAAGAGAACCACCTAAGGACCTAGTGTGCATAGGACCACACACATCTGTATGAACGAGATCTAAAGGTTGAATTGAAGATTCAATGTGCGTTCTATTCACATTTCTGGTTTGCTTTCAATATTGACAATGCTCACAAAATGAAAAATCAGAGAAAGATAACACAGGTAAGTAGCCAGAACAAGAAAAGTTTTCCATTCCACTACACGATATATGGCCCAAACGTCCATGCCAAATACAAGCCATAGGCTGTTTAGTAACAGCTAACAAGTGTTCTTTCTGTGATATAAATAAAGGATAAAGTGAGCCAACTTTGCTTCCTTTTTCAATAACCATATTGCCCTTTGATATGCGAAAGGACTGAGCATAGAAGACCACCTTGTAAGCAAGGTCATCAAGTTGAGCAGCTCACATCAAACTGCATGATAACTGAGGTACATGGCATATATTATGCATAGTAAATTTTGAACCATCAATGAATTGCAGAACCACATCTCCAATCCCCACAACATCACATTGGTAAGAGTCACCAAGTCTCACGGTACCAAGAGACTTTGCCGCATAATTAGAGAACCTTTCTCTATGTGGTGTCACATGAAAAGAAGCACCAAAATCTAGCTGCCAGGTGTGGGAAAGAGAATCAACCATTAAAGCCTGTTGCAGAGCAAAGAGGCACAAAAGAGGAGCCCCAAATTTTTCAAAATTAATAGGCATATTTTTCTTCTTCAAAGTCTTAGGAAATTCCCTCAAGCTATGTAAATGCACTAGAGGAGTCCTCTAGATGCATAATCCCAAATCATTGTAATATATTCCTTGTAAAATAGTAGGAGAATAGAGATTAGTCAATAAAGTGCTGGTCACTTGTGTGAAAGGACCATTTTTAGGGCACATGTATATAAGTCACTTGGTGACTCTTTGTAGAGACTTTTTGCCATTTTGAAGAAGGAGATCTTCAGAATTTCGAATTTGCTTCTTTCCTACAGATTTTCATCTTCTCTATGATCTTTTGTGTGTGTGTGAAGCTTGGAATGTGTGTGTATGACTGTTGTCTACCCCTCCCCAACACTTTTGAGCTGCTGTAGTGTGTGTGCAAGCAAGTACGAGTTGTGGAGTGAGTGTGTGTGGTTCCCGCCATTCACTATTTCTATCATAACTTGAAGCACAATTATCAAAATCCAATTTCACCACTTCCAATAGAAGCGCCTCATTGAAAGCTTCAAAAGGAATCCAATATTGGCCATATTCGGATTTCGGAGCAGGGAGATATCCTCGATTTAGTGAAAACTGCTGTGAGTGGTATCGCGGCAAGCACTTTCAACAGTTAAGTGAGTTAGAGAGGTAGGTTGGTCTTTTCTCATGCATGATACTTGAAGCACTTCACTTCCCATCACGTGCACACACATCATCATACATTTGGTTAGGTCAGTTCGTCAGATTGATAATTAAGCGGGTGTCAATCCACCACTATATGCACTTGTGTGGAAAACGAGGTTTAGTCTCTTTGACACAAGTCCCTAAGACTTTGTGACTTAGGTACACACGTTTTTGGCGCCGTTGTCAGGGAACACACTCGACCAAGGTGCCTTCGTGATGGTTATAGCTCTAGAGTGAAGAAAGCGTACTTGGAGAAGTGAATTCATTCGATGGCAAGTAGTCTGACACTTCAACACTTGTTACTTCACATCCCGGAGGTGTGTGTAATGAGTTTTTAAGTTTAGGGTTAGGAGAGAGAGGAAGAAGAAAGAGTTAGGGTTAGGCTAGGAAGAGAAGTGGAGAAGGAGTAGGTCAAAATCGTCAAGAAAAATCCCAAAAGAAATTGCCAAATTAGTGTAGTATATGCTTCAATCACCAAAAAAACTATAAAAACCAAAAATTGTAGTTCATTTGACACTTGCTCTCAGAGTGCTATCGTCTGCAGATAGCGATCAGTATCGCCCGCATGGTATCGTGCACTTCAGGCCTTCAAAGCTATCTAGTGTACTCAAGACATAAGTAGGGCATCACAAAGGTAAGCTACCTCAAGATTTCAATAGCAAAAGCACAGTAGAAGTGCATTAACACGTGATTAAAAGCCCATCTGGTATCACGGGGGGGGGGGGGGGGGACAGAGTGTTTCTGGAGTTCCTTTAGGTGAGATAGAGGGTGAGGAGTGAAGAGGAGAGAGAGAGACACCATGGGGTGAAATTTTTTTGGATTTGGAGTAGATTTGGCTGCAGTATTGCGATCGGTTGAGTTTTGGTATCGCGATATCGAAATTCCCTTGTATCGGGATACTCGCCGAAGTATCGTATCATCGGTTACCACCTGTGGTATCGCGATACCATTCTTGGTATCATATTGCCCAGTTGGTATCACGATCACGATTTGCTAGTGGTATCGTATCGCGGTCCACTTGGTATCGTATCGTTCCGATCGAGGTATCGTATCTTGAGTTTGAGCGGTATCGTATCGCACACAACTCCAGTATCATATCGTTACCCCCGAGGTATCGTATCGTGAGTTTTCTTGGTATCGTATCGTTTCCTGCACAAGTATCGTATCACGAGTATCCATAGTATCGTATCGTGCATGCTTTTGGTATCGTATCGTCTTGAATTTTGGGATCGTATCATGCAGTTTCGCAGTATCGTATCCCCGGCTGCATTGGTATCGTATCGTTAGGATTTCCAGTATTGTATCGTGCTCTATAGTAGTATCATATCATGTCTTCGGGTGGTATCGTATCACTTGAAGTCCATAGCATCGTATCGCCTAGAGCACTGATATCATATTGTGTGACAAGCAGGTATCGTATCATTGGTTACCACCTGTGGTATCGCGATACCATTCTTGGTATCGTATCGTCCACTCCTCTCATATCGTATCATTCACTAGCCGAGTATCGTATCGCACCTAGAAGTGGTATCGTATCGCCAACAACCTGGCATCACCTAGTACAGTATCGCCAAAGTGTACTAGGTGCATCTCCAAGGGTAAATTTGAGGCAAATGAGGAGCCACTTAGGGAGAGTTTTAAAGGTCAAGATAGCCCAGGAGGGTGAATGAACTTGAGGTGAGGAAGAGTTCTAAGTAGCCGGAGAAGTGTCATATCATCAGTAGGAAGCAACGCTTAGGTCTGTCAACGCTCTGCCTATTCCGACACCTCTAGTGAATCAGAGGAGGAGATACCTGTGGCATCAGAAGACATGTAAGGTCATGTTCCCGAGAGAAGCTTCATGTCTACGGTAGAAGGGGAGTACCACACCTCCTTGCAATATGTGTCTACTAATGCCCAGGAGATTCCGATCTTCTTGGACGGGTTAAATAGATCAGTTGCTAGAATGGTGACCTCCGCCAATGCCATAATTGTGCCCAAACCAGCTGTCAAGTATGAAGGAGGAGTATATATGGATAAGTTGGGTCATGTCTATGTGGTGACAGAACACCCATAATTGATCAATGAGAGAGGAGAATTGGAAGGACCAGAACACTCAGGAAGACCAGACCCTGGAGAGTTAGTAACTACTCCCAGAGGCAAGTCGGTAGTGACACGAGTCTTGAGAGGGGATTTGATAGTTCAAGATGACTACTTATTGGAGGTCTATTTGATCCATGGAGCAGATTTACTGTTACAAACTGACTCACCTCCACAAGGACGGGAAGAAGTACGATGACCGTTTACGAGTTAAAAGATCCTGAAGAGGAGTCTAGAGTAACCTACCTAGACAAGAACCAAAGAATATATTGGCTTGTCAATGCCTTAGATAGAGCTCGATTGAAGTATATGGGCTTACCTGTATTCCCTCAGCGAGAGCAGACAACTACCTCTCAAAATCCTTTTGGGACATAGCAGGAACTGGAACATACAATGTCAGGACAAACAAGCCATCGGATTGTTCCAAACAGAAACCATGTATAATTTACAATGCCTGAATGCAAACGCACTATCAAACACAACCTGGAGTAGGCAACGTTGCAACACCATGCACCAGCAAGACCAAGACCATCACTAGGAGTGCAACTTGGAATACCCCCATTTAGACCAGCAGTTCCTATCATACCTAGACAGCCAGAACTCATAAGAAGATTAAGACCTATACAAGTGGTTAAATGCATGAGAAATCATTATGATGGATTGGGAGAACCTTACGACCACATTGCTGAATTTAAGCAAGCTCTAAGAGCGGAACAAGTAGATGACTTCTTTGTGCAGTATGAGTCCTTTCGGCTCACTCTTACGGGAACAGCCCTGACGTGGTTCTAGCCATTAGATCCCAATCAATTTGGAGAGATTGAACAATTTTTTCAAGAATTCATAGGGGAATTCACTAAACAAGGGATTAAACACAACTCTTCATCTTTAATCCATAGCTTTAAGCAGAGCCCCAATGAAACTGTGAAAAGAGCTGCGCGAAGATTCAATCAGTATGTGGATAGATGCCCAGCGGCAGAAAGACCCACGCAGCAAAAAATGATTTCATTATTCTTGGATGGACTAAGAAACAGAACTTTAAGAACGTTAGTCTATGTAAAGAGACTACAGACATTGAGTGAATGTCTCCAAGAATGTATTGACCTTGAGGACAACCTAGAAGATGATCTCAAGAGTGCGACCAGTCCTACTAAATCAGAAGATACTCAAAGCACAGTAACCTCCAACTCAAGCAATGTGGAAGAGCTAGCGGATCTGGTAGCGAAGAAGTTAGGAGTGCTCGGACAAAGGAACTACCAGCATCCGTCTCTGAGAATACCTATGTTAGGAAGATGTAGCTCATGTGGAGGTGATCACCCCACTCACATGTGTGTACGAGGAGGAACAGGCGTACCCCAAGCGTACCCTTACAATAGACAGACCCATGAAGGAACCGCATTGTATTGCCACATAGAACGAAAATACACCAATCACACCACGGAAAATTGCCCATTCAATAGGCATACATGGCCTCTACAACCACCTCAGTATCGGCCATATGGATATCCACCTAGAGAGCCCGGTAGAGAGATGCCCAAGTACAATCCCTACCCAACACCACTAGGAGCACCTTGGCCATACGAGCAAGCACAATATACACAACCCTAGCCAATGTTAGGACCACAACTATCACATCCCCAACATGTGGTACCTGTCAAGTATACCCAACCAGAGGAAAACCTAGAAAGAGCCATCAGACCACCTGTGCCGAGAGGACCGTGTTATAGATGTGGAGGAGACCACTTCATCAAAGAATGCACTCAGTCGTACAACCCACCACCCCTTAGGACTTGGGAAGGGTATTGCAGTGATTGTGGAAAGGAACATCTCTTCCGAGATTGCCCAAAAAATCCCAACAAGGCTCAAGATACTGCACCTATTAATGTGATCGAGGTGATAGAAGCACCGGGAAGTGACAAGGAATACACCGTACCATTAAAGGCTATTACACGAGCACAAACGAAGGAACGAGAAGGAAAACAACTGGATCTGGAACAAGAAAACAGTAAAACCTTAAACCCCAAAATTCAAATAGTGGAAGATTCAAAAGACCCATACGAGAGTACTCAAACAACGAAAAACCAAAAGTGGAAGGAAAGAAGAGAAAAGCTCAAGGAAAAATGGATGAAAAACAAAAATCAATAAAATAAGAAGCATACACAAAGCTATAAAAAGCCGAAAGAACCAGATATTCGGGAAGAAGTTTCCATTTCTTCTCTTATCCGAGAGTCAAAAAAGCCAGGATCAATTCTAGCCCACCCAAAACCGGATGATTTGGACATGTGATTGAAAGCACACCAAGCTAGAATTAAGACTGGACCGAATGTGGAGCAACATGAAAAGCTTTACCCACTAGGAGAATTAGAAAAGAAGAGGCTAGCTATATGTAGAAAACTCATAGAGGTAGCTCAGGCCACCCTAGAGAAGACCATTCCAGCCCTCCCTGAGACAAGGATAGCGGAGGATCAATACAAGGATTGTGTTAAAGCCAAGGACAAGGAACCTAAAGAGAAGGATGATAAATGTGAGCTAGTGAAAACTCAGGATGAACCTATGTCAACAGTGCCTGATTTAGAGGCTGACTGGCCAAAAGAATTATGGAAGAGAATCCGAGAAGAACAATGGAAGAGGAATGGAGTGGCTAAACCTCCTTTTGAGGAATTAGATGTGGAAGTTTATCAGCCAAGTCCCAACATGGAAGAAGTATATGAGGAAGTATCGAGACTAGACCGAAATAGGGAAGAAGCTCAGAGCATTTTGACCCTACCAAATTACATGGGAGAGTATGAAAAAGAATCCATGATCTTCCGAGCGCCGATAGTACGAGGAAACGGAAAGGGAAACTCAAATAAGAATTTGCACAATCTGAAAGAACTTAAAAGGACGAAAGTACAATGCCAATTGACCGTTGAAGAACTACTTCGTGTTAAACCGCAGTTATGGAAACAATTAGCAGGTCAACTCGAGTTAGGGCAGGAGAAGAATGAAAAGGAAAGCAAGGGGAATGAAAACCCATCTAAGGTACAAATCCCAGTGGATAAGGTTGGAGAATTTAATGAAGGAGATGAAGGTAACACGTGTCTACCTGTCACTTATAATGGCTATATGACCAAAGCCATACTAGACACTGGAGCAGGAGTAGGCATAGCTACCAAAGAAATTTGGGAGAAATGGGGAAAGCCCGCCTTACGACCCACTCGCATGAAGCATCAGTTAACAGATGGTCATGTTGAAAAACCATTGGGAATATTAGAAAGATCAAATTAACCACATGTGGAGTTGAATTTGAGCATACTTTAGCCATCTGTAAATTTGGAAAAGCAAATAACTATGAAATGATATTAGGACACCCCTTCATGAGACAGCTTAGGGTAGTGCAAGATTGGGGGCGAGACGCATTATACCTTCAACATCAAGGAAACACTACCAAGATAAACTTGCATATCTTTGCATATAGAGATGTACCACCACTACAATGGAATCCCATACATAAAGAAGAGGATGATTTGTCTATCCATAGTGCGGGATCAAGCGATCAATCATGGATGCATGAGGACGCCCAATTATGGATGTGTAAAGAAACCAAGAAAGAGGATAACAAGATGCAGTTATGGCCAATAGGACATCCTAACTATCGACCGATAGAGGACCCAATGTATATGCCTCAAATCTTTCCTAATGAAGCCTTTGAGCCTCACGGATGGATGGAGATCCTAGCAACCTTAGATGTATGTGTGAATGAGAAGTTCTGATGATGAATGAATGTGTGGACAAAGAAGGCTACGACGTAAACTTGTACATGGTTGTCCTTCAAGAAGTAGAACCAGGGGAAATGTTGGAAAAGGAGTGGAAAGAAGAATACGAAAGCATAAAGATGGAACCTGAATTTGATTCTGAAGAACGTTTCCTAGAAGCCATTCAAACCGAAGACAAGTATGGAATGACCAAAGTGTTAGCAATAGAAGCAGCCCCCATAGTGCCAAAGCAGGAGGAAAGTGGGAGTAAGACCGAACCAGACCCTAACCTTTTTGAGGTTCCGGAGCATTTCAAAAGATATGAAGTAGAAGAGAGAAAAATAGCTATTCAAATGCTTAAGAGAGAGGCAAGAGAAGGAGAAGTGTACGACAACAAGGAACAAACAAAAAAGATCATAGTGACTGTAGAAGACGGAGAAGAAAGATGTACATACATAGGGAAAGACGTGTCGACAAAAGAGGAAGAAGAATTAATACAGTTGATTCGGGAATATCGGGATGTATTTGCATGGACATATAAGGATCTCAAGGGTGTGGAACCCTCTATTTGTTCTCATAGAATACCAATGACGAAGGAGGCAAAACCATCTAAACAACGCCCTTACACATACAATGAGGTCTATGCTACTAAAATAAAAGAAGAAATAGACAAGTTATTAGCAGCTGGATTCATTTATGAAATAGAACACACTGAATGGGTATCACCACTAGTCATTGTGCCTAAAAAGACCAGAAAACTCTGAGTATGCATTAACCTAAAAAAAGTGAATGCAACCACGATTCATGATAGCTATCCATTACCTATCACCGACCACCTATTGGAAAGAGTTGCAGGAAAAGAAGTCTATAGCTTCTTAGACGGATTCTCTAGATACAACCAACTAGCTATTGCTACTGAGGATCAACATAAGACCACATTCATGATTGAATGGGGAGTCTATGCTTTCAGAGTGATGCCCTTTGGACTCACTAACACACCTGCCACTTTCCAAAGGTTGATGTGCCATGTTTTCAAAGAATTCCTAAAGAAAAGTATGGAAGTGTATGTAGATGGCCTATGTACATATTCAAATCAAAGGCAAGACCACATTCCAGAATTGCGGAAAATATTTGATAAGTGCCGACAATATAGAGTCTGCTTGAATCCTGAGAAGTGTGTCTTCATGGTAAGACAAGGGAAGATTTTGGGACACATAGTGTCTAGGAACGGAATATCTACAACTGAAGACAAGATCAAGGTCATTTTAGAACTTCCTAGACCGAAGAATGCCAAAGAAGTGCAAGCATTTATGGGACATTGTGGATACTACTGCCGATTTATCCAGATGTACGCTATAATTGCCAAACCCTTGTATGGACTTTTGACCCAATTCACTTGGATAGAGGAATGCGAAAAGGCATTTAATGAGTTAAAAAGGCAACTTAGCACGGCCCCAATTCTGAAAACCCCAAATTGGAACAAGCCTTTCCATATTCATGTGGACACTTCAAATTACGCAATAGGATGCATCTTAGCTCAACCAATAAATGAAGGAAAGTTAGATCACCCAATCGCCTATGCAAGTAGACAACTGAATCAAGCTGAGAGAAATTATACAACCACGGAACGAGAAGGATTAGGAATGGTGTACGCTGTAAAGAAATTCAAACACTATCTCTGAGCCAACAAATTCAAGTTCTTCATAGATCATCAAGCCTTATTGTACCTAGTCAATAAGCCTTGTAACACAAGTAGACTTGTGAGATGTTTTTTGCTATTGATGGAGTTCGATTTTGAAGTAATCGTAAAAAAAGGAAATACTTATGTGAGGGTAGATCACCTCTCTAGATTAACACATGGAGAACCACCAAGTGGAGTACTAGACGATCTTCCAGACACTTCCATGTTTAATTTGGAAGTGTGCCCAAAGTGGGCAGAGAAGCTGATTCCAATACTCACTCATGGCCCACAACACTCAATTATGTGTATTATTGAGATGTGTTGAGGAAGATGATCAAATGAAGTTGATTGAACAAGCCCATGTAAACAAATGGGGGATGCACAAAGGAATTTACGGAACTCTAATAGAATTGAAACGACTAGGAGTATACTGGCCTAATATGCCTAAAGATTATGTCAGTAATTGCGCAGAATGTTAGGAAACTATACCAGATGATCACACATCCTTACCCTTCTCTACAATAGCACCCAAATGGAGTGGGACATTAGTAAAATTCCTAAAGACACAAGAACATGAGGAAGGATTCAGCCTAGCAAGGAAACGACCCCTAGAGGAAATGAGTAAGGATTATGTAATCATGGGAAGACATTTGTTTAAGAGAGGGAAAGACAATTAGTTATGGCTATGTGTGCATGAAGGAGAATACTTACCCATATTAGAGATGGCACATGCAGGTGCTGCAGGAGGTCATTTTTCAGCCGAGAGAACTATAAAAATGATCCTCTTTGTGGGCTTGTGGTGGCCAACCCTAAATATGGATGCTGACACTTATGTCTGAAGTTTTGAAACATGCCAAAGGGCTAAATACCCAATTCGGAGAGATGACATGCCATTGAGACCTATGGTTTGTGCATGAGCTTTTTCCAAATGGGGTATTGATTTCATAGGACCCATTAATCTGCCAGCCAAAGGGTCACATGCCGAATATATCATAGTAGCCACTGATTATTTGACTAAATGGGTGGAGGCAAAGGCTACTAGAAAAAATGATGCTCAGACCACTGCTAAGTTTATGTTCGAGCACATCTTCACTCGCTTTGGATTACCAATTGAGATTGTCAGCAACTGAGGAACGCATTTCATCAACGCAGTCATAGAGTCCCTAATGAATGAATTCTTAGTGATCCATAAAAAATCAGCCCCATATCACCCTCAAGCCAATGGTCAAGCGGAAAGTTCCAATAAGGTGTTATGCACAGTATTGACAAAAATAGTCAACAGTGGAAGGTCAGATTGGGACAAACAATTGCATCATGCAATTTGGGCCTTCTGAGTTGCTTACAAGACTGCCATTGGAACTACCCCATTCAATCTAGTGTACGGACAGAATGCAATCCTGCCGATTGATTTTTTAGTGCCAACCTTGAGAATAGCCCAACAGTATGAATGGATAGGACATGAATTATCCAAGCAACTGGACCAAATTGAGAAACTGCATGAAACTAGAATACAAGCTGTAGCAGGTATTTACGCGGCCAAGAGGAGACAAAAGGCATATTATGATGCACACATAAAAGACAAAGGACTAAAGGAAGGAGACTTAGTTCTGGTCTACACCTTGAAGCAACATGCCAAGAAATTATAGAAACGCGGATATGGACCTCTAATCATCAATAGGATTTCCACTAGTGGAGCAGTTAATCTAGCTACTCTGGATGGAGATATTCTTCCTAACTACATAAGTGGATGTCGAGTAAAACAATATATGGAACCATTGACAGACCAAATGTTGGCACGCCTCGTGGGAGTGCAAAATAGGAAGAACGGATTAGAGAGGAAGCACGGCAAGAAGCTTTAGAGCATATCAAGAAACGAAAAGAGTGGATAAAGCAAAGAGATGAATGGTACCTACAAGGAGAAGAGCTTATTCCCATGGCTAATTACCAGGTTCATAAGTCCGACACGACCAATGTCAGCATGTCCCAACCTTACTTAAACCTAGGAATTGGAACGACGGAGTACCAACTGATGGATGCCTTGATAGATTCAGGAGCAACACTCAGTTGCATACGAAGAACTGTCATCACGAATCTTCAAACGATTATGACACCCACGAAAGCACACATGATAGGTGTGGGAGGTCAAATTACAACATGCATTGGAGAAGCCATAGTATTCCTCCACCTAGGAAATTCAACCATGGAACAACGAGTTCTAGTGTGCAGAGATGAGGATCTAATAGAAAACTTGATCCTAAGACAAGACTGGATCATTGAGAATGAGGTGAGTATCCACCTAGCTCAAAGATGCATTTCAGCCAAAATAGGGCACAAGGAAATCTTTAGTCTATTAGGAGAGAAACCCTCTCATAAACCAAGAGTCATCGAAAGAGCGAAACAAATCGTAGAAGAGCACGTAGAAAATGATTCCAGCACAAATAAATGAGAAGCAGGTCCGAGAGAAGAAGGAAATTCAAACCCTAAGGTATCCAAGGAAAAAATAGATTCATCCTACTTGATTGGTGAACAAAAGGAAACCGAGGAGGACAATACTCTTAAAGTTTTCCATGCAAAAGAGCGATCGACAACATGGAAATCCACCATCAACTACTCGCCATCAGGAAATGTTAACTTCAAATGGGTTTGCAAGGATCGAGTGAAGGAATCAGAACACCAATACACGTCATTTCTCATAGGAAGACAAGGGTGGGCAAGAATTCTTCTTCCCTGAAATCAGAACCAAAACGACTCTTGAAAGTATGGCTTCCTAAGCCTTTGATTGAAGCTCAAAAAACACGACAACAAATGTGGATTCCCAAGAAGGTCAGACAAGTGGCCATTCAAGAGATAGACAAGTAGGAGGAAACATTATATCGACACAACAGTTCCATAAAGACTAGCGAGATTCGTTGCAGATACCTCAAGAGAAGGAACCCCACAACTCTGATAACAAAAAAAAGAAGAGATACACATGCAACACGGCAAAATGAGCAAAAGACAACTTTTAAAACCTCTACTATGAAATGCATCTGGAAACCAAAGCAACAGCAAGGAATAGAACACCAGAATCAAGAAGAATTCTTTTGCACTCATGAAGCTTCCAATGCACCTAAAGTATGCATAATAGGGCCACATTATGAGGCCAGGCATTTGACACATGATGTACATAATAGAATTAGTGGAGGACATTCTCCAATTGGGGACATATCATAACTTCTACTTCCATAGGAATGGACCTACTATGTAAATACATAATTGCTTCGGCTACACTAATTCTTGTTTTCTTTCAGAAGTGAAAATGAAAAAAATGTGGTAAGAAGTTCTACTGATGCAAACATGGGGAACAGAGTGACACAATGCATGAAATATCACTACAACACACATCACTAAACGACATGTACTCTACAACAACTAATGCTCTTTGCATTACGAGTGCAGATGGCTTTTGAGGACTCTAAAGCTATCATTCAAGAGGAAGTGCTGGAATTCCCTTTGCAAAGCGTGACTAAAGCAAAAGGCCATTGGTTTAGAGACGATCAACCAACAGGGGATTTTTTATTCCTAGTAACCATCAAAATCATGGATACAGTTCACCATTTCCCTGTGATGTCCAAAGATTTCAAGGTAGTGCATGAGCTCACATCGACAATAGACATCATGAAGAAAGCTGGAATTCATAAGTAGTTCGAACTACTTATATACAAGCCAGATTTCTAGCATTGCATGCAAGTAATGAATACTCTGCAGCCTGCCCTGCATGACCCATTGGTGCCGGAGGCTAGAGTCATGGATGCAGTTGGTGAATGGGTCATAATTCAATTTACACATGAATTAATTAAGGAAGCTTTTGGATGGGAGAAGGACGGGACTACAATTTTGAAAGAAGAAAGTCAAGGAGCCAAGACGCGAACATTCAATGACATCAAATTAACTGTCCCTAGGAAAAAGAAGGGAGTCACAGAGGAAGCAGAAACTAGCTCACAACCTAGAATGAGAGGTACCAAGAGGTTAAGGGAAATGATGCAGACAGAAGTCGAGGTGCGAGCCACGAAGAGGGCACATGTACTTCCAAGGACAAGAATTGAAGAGCATCGACCGATTACGGAAGAGGAATTGACAAGAGCCCTGGAAGACACACATCAATATACCGAAGGTCAAGTAAATATATCCGTGCAAGGGCACCATTACCAGCAAGCCCACCAAGATATGGAACAAAAAAAGAGGCTGACCAAGGTGCATAGATACAGGGAATTAGGGTTAGTAAATTCAAGCTCATCTTCAGATGCACAAGAAGAACCGGATAACTCCTTGATGAATGTGGACATTAGAAGTGAGTCCAAGGATGATGGACAATGGGAGGAGTTAAATGAAGTGAACAAGAGTGTGGAAGAGGAAGGAACAAAGGTAAATCAACCGCCCATCAGCCCCAACCAAGACAAGGCAAGAAAGGAGGCCTCTCAAGAAAGAGTACATGTCATCAAATTAAATGAAACATCTAACATTCAAATCCAAGAGACTAGGCTTGCAAGAGAGGGATCATTCAAAAATCCAAAAGAAGAACCAGAAGATACTACGGTGGAAGAGTCAGAACCCTTCACACCAATAAGGGTAGTGGCAGAACCCTCCCCTATGGATGTCACATTTCAAGGGAGTGCCACGAAGGTCGTTAATAAAGAAGATGAAAAGAAAGAACAAGAAGTGCAGCTCCAAATCAGACAACCACATAATGAGACTATACATTTGGAGCATGGAAAGGATGTCCAAATAGGAGAAGCTCCAAGCATCCCAAGGACTTGGTTAAATGTGGATGTTGCTCAGCTCAAGCCAGTGGTGCAACATATGATAAAAACTGCCATGGACACTCAACAGCTAATGCTTGAGGCGGATGCTGACTATGACAAGGCAATTCAATAAAAGAATCAACTTTGAGAAATGGGTGAGAATATCTCTTCCCAATTGATTGGAGCTCAAAAGAACATAGCCGATAAAGAGAAGGACATCCAAGAAGCCAAGCAACAATGCAATACACTAGAGATGGAAAATCAGAAACTGAGAGACAAACTCTAGGATTTACAAAGCAAATGTGAAGCTAGCGAGGCCGAGAAAATACGCATGAATGCTAGAAGCAAAATACTAGAATCACAAATCAAAATATACATGGAAGAAGCAGAGAACTTACGGAACAAAAACAAAGAGCTAATGACAGCTCTTCTATGTAATCAACCTACAGAAGCTCCTGAAGTGCCAGAAAAGGACACAAAGGCTTTAGAGGAAAGATAGCTAGGTATGAAGATCAGCTCAAGCAGGAGTAGGCCATCATTGCAGAATGCGAGACGAGGTATATGAATGATACCCCGGAACCAAGGACAAAGTGGAAGACAACCGAAAATAGGTATGTAGCACAATGTAAAGAAGACATTGATCAACTCGCTATCGTAGGGGAAGAGCTCCTAAAAAACAAATAAACAATTTTAAAGGCCAACGACGAGATTAAGCACAAAGATGACTTGATAAAACAACTGCAAGATCAACTAACAAGCACGATAACAGAGGGGACACCAATAGTTCCACACTCCACAGAGGCTACTGAGGAGATTGAGGTACGTCCTCTCTCTCCCCCCTTACATCATTCACCGATAAGGGAGGAAACGGAGATCCACTCTGAAAGAATTCATGGGGATATTGCAGAACTGAGCCGAAACGAGAGGGCACTACTGGTGTCCTAGCTTACTGCAGAATTTGAAGATCAAATCATCAAGGTCATGAAGGAAGCAAAGATTGAAAGCAAAAATTTGGAACAGATATTAAAACCATTTAATATCCCATATGGACTCCTTAAAGAGCAAACACGCCAATATATAAAGACCATGACAAATAAGGATCCCGACAACAACCTGTAGTTCAGTAGGCATACATTCAACTACACTCAAGAGAATTCGAAAGAGCTGACCCTGTATGGAGGAGAAAACTTCTGGAAAGAAACCCTACGCTCCGGGTACAATGGGAATCATCGCCATACGTATTTCAAGTAAATCCATCTTTTTGCCTAGTACCCCACAGACGCTCTTGGACGCATTTTTGGGAAGGACAACGCCAAGGTAGCATAAATAACCAGTGGCTCAACTATCCACTATTGCCAAGTCCACTACATAACTATCTACCGATTGAAGAATACATGGTTAAAACCATGGGATTTTGGATTGTTCGCTACGCCATTGTACCTGATTTAGTAGTCAAAATGACTAATAAGATTCTAAGCATGCTACTTACAGTCATCAAATTCTTCCAACATGCGAAATATACTTTTTTGAATTTCATAGGCATTACTCAAGGATCCAAAGCACTCATTTTTTATCTCTCCACTATTCAGATCAGACTAACCATTATGGCATTCTACTCACGACTTATGTGTTTGCCAAGCACATATATGCAGACTTTTGAAGAAGCATTTTTCACAGGCTTCTTTGAAATTGATTCTGAATTTTTTGTGAAAATGACTTCCAATCTTAATGCAAGACTGGTGGCCTATGAGGCAAGCTTCTTTGCTGATCACCGACAGGCACCAGAGGACGGAGTGAAGTCCAGTCAATGGAAAGATTTCATGATATGTCATGCCAATCTGCTTAATCAACGAAAGCAAGCAGCAATACAAACATACTCACGTCGCCACGAAAAGCCTGTCGGGGATGACAGAGTTCAAGAGGAGGGACGTGGGGAAGGGGGATCAAGCAAAAAGAGAAGAAGAAGAAAATAAAAGAATAAAGTTGCTCAATAAGGAATGAAGATTATCAAGAAAAAGAACAACTCTCTGCCCAAAGCCCCGCAGGGGCACGCATCAGGCAACAACGTCAAAGGCCTAGGTCTTGAGGAGTGGAATGAAAGATAACAACCAGGACATTTCATGGGAGGTTGCACACAACTTCCTCATCCACTAGGAGCAGGCGGTGAAGCGAAACAAACTGAGGAGCAAGACAGAACACATAGGACTCTTCATCGGATAAGATAACCAATTGTCTGAAGGTCCTAGGTGTCTCCTCGTCCACTGGATGCGTGAAGTGGAAAGAAATGGAATAGGTCCTAAAGGATGACAAAGCAGATTCAGAAATAGAGCCTTTGAAATGTAATGCTGAATTAAAAGAGAGTAGAGGTCAGCAAATTAAGGCGTGCATGGCAACCCGACTTAATACAGCAACCCAGATTTATGATGTACGGAATACTAAGGGGCAAAAAGAAGTAAAGGACATACCTCGGATAAAGTAACAAATTGCCTGACAGTCCTTATCACTTCTTCGACCACTGTATGCATATATTCAAAAGTCTTAGACAAGCTATAAACGAGAAGCAAAAGCCTCTCAAGGGACGACAGAGACAAAGAGGGGGAGAGTGTTGTAGAGCAAAGAGGCACAAAAGAGGAGCCCCAAATTTTTCAAAATTAATGGGCATATTTTTCTTCTTCAAAGTCTTAAGAAATGCCCTCAAGCTATGTAAATGCACCAGAGGAGTCCTCTAGATGCATAATCCCAAATCACTGTAATATATTCCTTGTAAAATAGTAGGAGAATAGAGATTAGTCAATAAAGTGCCGGTCACTTGTGTGAAAGGACCATTTTTAGGGCACATGTATATAAGTCACTTGGTGAGTCTTTGTAGATACTTTTTTCCATTTTGAAGAAGGAGAACTTCAGAATTTCGAATTTGCTTCTTTCTTGTAGATTTTCATCTTCTCTATGATCTTTTGTGTGTGTGTGAAGCTTGGAATGTGTGTGTATGACTGTTGTCTGCCCCTCCCCGACACTTTTGAGCTGCTGTAGTGTGTGTGCGAGCAAGTACGAGTTGTGGAGTGAGTGTGTGTGGTTCCCACCATTCACTATTTCTATCATATCTTGAAGTACAGTTGCCAAAATTGAGTGAGGCCACGTACAATAAAAAACATCTCGTCCAGAGCTTTGATAGGAACCCATATTGGCCATATTCGGAGTTCGGACTGGGAGATATCCTCGATTTAGTGAAAATTGTTGTGAGTGGTATCGCGGCAAGAACTTTCAATAGCTAAGTGAGTTAGAGAGGTAGGTTAATCTTTTCTCATGCATGATAGCTGAACCACTTCACTTCCCATCACGTGCGCACACGTCATCATATGTTTGGTTAGGTTGGTTCGTCAAATTGATAATTAAGCGTGTGTCAATCTACCACTATATGCACTTGTGTGGCAAACAAGGTTTAGTCTCTTTGACACAAGTCCCTAAGACTTCGTGACTCAAGTACACAAAGCCTCAGTTGGCACAGTACTATCAAGTGTCAACACATCAACATCATCAGAAATAGCATTAATCTCTTCAATCTTCACAGTCGAAGTAGATGGTGTAGGTAACTATTTAACATGCCCATCAACATTCTGTCCTTTACTTTTAGCATTCTTTAATGCATAAGAGTCTTTCTTCATGTGTCCTTTCTTATGAGAATAATGGCATTTGATATCCCTCTTCCTTGATTTACTTCTACTCTTATTCTGTTGACCATTCTTTTCCTTGTTCTTGCTTCTACCACGTTGTTGATTCTTTCCTTGGTAAGAATCACGAACATTATATGCATCTCCATTCTGAGTGCCAACCATAGGTTTTTTGCGAATCTCCTCACTCAAGAGTGCTCCACATATGTCATCATAGATGAGTTTACCACCAGGTGCACTATTGCTAATAGCTGTGCAAAACGTATCCCATGATGATGTCAAGGTCCATAACAACAATACTGCTTTCGTTTCATTATCCATATCCATTTTCTGAGCTTGTAACTGAGAGAATATAGCATCAAACTCATTCAGATGAGCAACAACACTATCTGTGTCCTTCATACAAAGGTCATATAATTTTCTCATCAGATAGACTTTATTTGATGCCATCTCTTTTTCATATGTATTGCATAACTTCTTCCAAAGCTCCTCTACACTTTCACAATCTAATATTGTAAAGTAAACATTATCTACCAGGTGCAAGCGAATGGTAGACCTAGCCATTTCATCTAAATCATCCCAATCATCTTCATCCATGTCAACAAGTGGGATTTAGTACCTTTTCCAAATGGCAGGAAAGCTTTACCATGTAAATGGGTAAATAAGCTGAAATTCACATTAGATAGTGCTTCTCCAAAGTATAAAGCACAACTTGTTGCAAAGGGTTTTAAGCAACAACATGGTGTTGATTTCGAGGAAATCTTCTCTCTAGTGGTCAAGATGACTACCCTACGCATGTTGCTTGGATTCGTTGCAATGGAGGACTTAGAGTTAGTCCAAATGGATGTGAAAACTGCTTTCTTGCATGGAGATCTTACATATGAGATCTATATGGAACAACCAAAGGGTTATGTAGTTCTTGGCAAGGAAAGTCTAGTTTGTAAGCTCAAGAAGAGCTTGTATGGACTTAAACAGTCCCCTAGACAATGGTACCAAAAGTTTGATGCTTTTATGAAGTCTCAAGGCTATTCTCGAAGCAATGAGGATCATTGTCTCTACACAAAGAGATGCTCAGATGGCAGCTTGATATGTTTGATACTTTATGTCGATGATATGTTGATTGTTGGGAAGTCCTCTTATGACTTATCAATTCTCAAAAAGAAGTTGAGTCAGACATTTGATATGAAGGATTTGGGGGATGCCAAACATATTCTTGTCATGCGCATTACTCGTGATAGGAGTAAAAGATGCATATACTTGTCTCAAAGTGAGTACATATCCAAAGTACTTCACAGGTTCAATATGCAGGGTGGAAAAGCATTGAGTACACCTTTACCCACATATGTGAAATTGAGCAAGGATGATTGCCCCAAATCAGATGAGGAAAAGGAATTCATGACCAAGATTCCCTATCAATCTGTTGTTGGTAGTCTCATGTATGCTATGGTAGCTACGAGACCAGACATTTCATTTGCAGTGGGAGTTGTGATCAGATATATGTCTAATCTTGGCAAGAAACTTTTAGAAGCGGTCAAGATGATTTTGAGATATCTGAGTGGCAATAAGGACAAGTGTCTATGCTTAGGTAGAGGGAAAGCATCCATTATTGGTTACACAGATTTTGACTATGCTGGTTGTGTAGACAATCGTAAGTCTACATCATGGTATATTTTTCATTTTGTTGGAGGTGCTATCTCTTGGAGATCTCGTCTTCAAGAATGTACAGTTGTTTCCACCACAGAAGCAGAGTATGTTGCAGCAAGTGAGGCATGTAAGGAAGCATTGTGGCTTTCTTGTCTTGCTTGTGATATGGGTTTACCTCAGCATGTACCTCGCTTGCTCAGTGATAGTCAAAATGCCATTGCTTTGGCTAAGAATCCGGTCTATCATGCAAAGACCAAGCACATTGAGGTGAGGTATCACTTCATTAGTGATTGCTTAGCCATTGAGCGCATTATTCTTGAGAAGGTTCACACTCACGATAATGTTGCAGATGCTTTGACTAAAGCTCTACCACAGGTTAGCTTTCGACACTGTTTTCACTTGATGGGGGTTACTTGATTCTTGATCTTACACAGTCACTTGTATACTATGTAACATGCCCATCAAGTGGGAGGTATAGTTTGTATACTTACGCTCAGGTATTCTTTATCATTCTTTATTTTTCTCCCATAGTTACTTTGGCCATGTTGGCCTTTAGTGGGAGATTGTTACCATTAGTGTTCATGTGAAAGGTCAAATGGCCACTGGACACTTCTTTGTATATGTTCTTTAATAAAACATATAGTGGCTTGGTCAATCATAGACTGTAAGTTTGATCGCATTTGTAAGACCTAAGAAGTCTATCTTCATGCTCCCTGTGTATTGTGTTTTCTACGTATTATGCAGCCTCTATGTGGAGTACTTTGTGCAGCCTTAGGAGCTCGGTTTTCTACTCCGAGCGTATCTTCGTGAAGCTCTCGAGAAGGAGAGCGCACTGTGGTGCATCGCCATCGAAATACTTCATATGGATCATTGTGATGGTAAGGACCAATCACGATGGTCTTAGGGCATGATGATCTGAAAGTGTCACGATGGTATGGACCAATCGCGATGGCGTGATGTCTCATCGCAATGGTCTCATGGATTATCGTGATGGTATGGACCAATCAGGATGATAAAACATCATTGTGATGGCTTGAGCCAATCAAAATGGTGTACCAAAATGAAAATTTTTTGAATGCAAGTATGGAGTCCTTCGTGTAAAAAGATTCTCTACATCTGCAACGCAATGTATTTCAAAAAACACAAACTTCTCACACCATCGCGATGGTATGAACTATTCGATAGAGATGATGAAAATAGTTGTTATAGCCTTGTACTAAGCAATGAACTACATGTAAAACTCGCAAGCACATTCAAACAAACGCTCACACTAGTTCCCTCTCTCTCTCTCTCTCACTCTCTCACAATTGAGGGAAATGAGAAGAGAGGGGTGGATATGGTGATTTTTGGTGAAATTTCATGATGTAGGGAGAAGATGTGGGGGTGAAGGGTTGTCTAGGGAAAGTGAAAGAAGATGAAAGCAACACAAAAACAACAAGAAAACACTACTTAATTTACCTTCCAATGCTAATCTCCAAACATTCTTACCATCACACGTTCGTCCTAGAGCTCATCCCCAACAACCACGCATAATTTGGTGTTGTTCTAGACAATGGCAAGTACCATGTCAAGAAGCTCCACCTCCTTAATTGTCAATCCACGGAAGAGGTAGGGTGACTTGAAGATGATGAACAAGTGGTGTGTGAAGGTGAAGGTGAGAAGCACACTAGTGCACACACACATACACACACACACAAGGTTGGGGTAAGAGGAGACACAATGGAAGGAGGGAAATACACTTGCATTACTCAAATAGCTCTTACAAAGCTCTTTGCTCTCACTGCCAACAATCCAACCTCAAAAATGAGCCCTCTAGCTCGTTTTATAGTTTTTGGACTAGTTTTGACCAATTTCAAACCTAGTGTCTAGCCTAGTTGAAAAATAGGTCCTAAAGCTTATTTGGAGGTTCAAATGAAGCTCAAAAATTACAAAACTTGGTACGAGTGATTTATCTAGGCTCCTCAAGCTCAAGGACTCCTTGCCTTGCACAAAATGGACCAGCTCATGCAAAATTGGGTTTTATATGTTACATGGATCAAGATTATAATCACTGTTGAGGGTTTGATCGATTATGATAAAGCAATCTTTTTGAAAATTAATGGACTTGGTGCCTTAATCTTCAGGCCTCTTCCTCTACATGCCTCCTTGACATCGATGCCTATGGTCATTGATGATGCCACTACTAACAATAGCATAGTATAAAATTATATAATATATTAGTTTTTTTTGGGGGGGGGAGGTTTGGGGCAGAGAGAAGGGGCAAGGGGCATGGCAGAGGGGGAGGGGCATGGCAAGGGATAGGGGTATGGGTGGAGGGAGGGAGAGAGAGAGAGAGAGAGAGAGAGAGAGAGAGAAGAAATGAAGATGTGGAGCACAAGGAGGGCCCTTTTTTTTATAATACCTTAAAGAAAAAGACTAATGGAGACGGGCCTTGGCTCTTTTTTCTTAAACCTAAAAATATGAAAATAAATAAAATAATTTGCAAAAAACCCAAAAACAAATATTACATGCACCAATGGGACGTTACTCACTTAAAAAGAATATATAAATTCCATTTCCTCATTATAAATTCTAAACAAAATTGCAACATAAAAGATAAAAAAATCCAAAAATCCTAAAAATACTTTAAAAAATCATACAAAATTACCCAAAAATCGTAAAGAATTACCAAAAAAATTCAATATCCTCATTATTTAATTTGTTGAATGGCATCAAAATTTCAATCAAGACCTAAAAAGCAAGCTTGTAGCATCAATTGATAATGAAAATCTAATAAATAAAAGGAGCAATAGGAGGCCTATTTACAACGTGACAAAGTTCTCAATTGCACTACAACCCACTAGAGAATTTCTCTAATTTCTTATGGATCTTCTCGATAAGGAAGCCATTTACCTTGCAATTGCATCTCTAATTGAGATCTATTTATAAGAACCAACATTCCAATCTGTAATTTATTTTGCCAAAAATTTCTATCGTGAACTTCCTTTCTTCTTTCTTGTGTTTCTTGCAACTGTCTTTCTACATCTATACAAACCTCTAAAAGGGTATCCATGAAGTGGAGACATCTAATGGATGTTGTCTGTGCTTGGTGGGATTCAATGCACATCTTTGACATGCATCACATGCCTATGCCTTCTCCTCTACATCTCTGAACAAGTTTGGCCACTATAAGCCAACATCCAGAATTCTTTAACTCATAATATGACCAAGGAGGTGCCCACCATGTGTTTCTTGATGTGAAATCTTCAGGATTTATCGAGCCTTTTCTTCTTCCATACACTTTATAGGGGTACTATCTTTTCCATACCTATTAAAATTTCCCTGAATAAAGGTATAAGGCTTGCTTTTTATGAGGGACCTCTTTATTTGCATAGATTGAGATTTATAATGATAACTTTGTGTCTTCAAAAACTCCTTGATATCTTTATACCACACCTGAGCACTTATTATAAATAGGTGAGCATTGAGGAACTGATCATGCACTCCAATGGTTTGGTTCTCTAGGCTAACTCTAGAGAGATGGTCAACCATAACATTTTCTTTACTTGGTGTATGCACTATAGCAAAATCAAATTCTTGGAACAATAAGGGCCATCCCATACTCTATCTATTACTTATTGCTTATTCAAAAAATACTTTGATGGTTTGCGATCCATAATGATGATAAATTTAAGCTAGTATAGATAATGTCAGATTTTTTGTACACCATTGCCAAAGCTTCTCTCTTAGTGGTATTGTAGGTATTCTTGGACTTAGTTAAAATTCAACTTGCATATTGGATGGGTCTATCGAATTTGTACTCTTCACTATGCTATATAAGAATTGCCTCTGTCACATAGGCATTGGCATCCACATGGACATGAAAATCGTTAAACCAATATGGAGTAACTAGTACTGGTGTTGCCACAAACTTTGATCTCAAAACTTGATAAGGTTGTTTTCCTCTTCTTCATCCCACTTAAATGGGGCATCTTCACTTGTAAGCATTGCAAGTGTACTTGTTAGCGTTGCAAGTGCTCAAGCTATGTCTACCTACATTTTGATAAAACTTCTATGGTATCCAATATGACCCAAAAAACTTTGTATTTTTTTCGATGTCTTAGGCTTGGATAGCCATTCTAAATGCTTTACTTTCCTTCTTGACATTTGAATTAGCTTTCATCTATTCTACTCTAATGAGGTGTTTTCTTCCCTCTTCTATGACTTTTCATAGGATCACTTAATCCAAAAACTTGTATAGTCTCCTCTTTTTCTACATGACCTTCTATACTTGTCTCATCTAGAAAAGCTCCATAGGATGAAAATGAGTTACCTATTTCGAGCTAGGCCAAAATGTCCTCTTCCTCATCAAAATCAAATCCGTTTTTCTAGATGGATTTATTTGAGCTCATTTCCTTCATGTTTTAGCTACATTGTATCCTTACCCCCAATCGTGCAAAATATTGGCATCCCATAACCAAGTCCTTCCAATCAACAGTGGGGAGCCCCCATCCATAGTGTGAAAATCTTAATATAATGAAGTCCAAAGTAAAGATGTTACCTTGTACCTCAATTGGAACTTGGGGCACTCCCAAGGGCTAGTCTTGATGGTTGAAACCCAAACTTCTCCATAATGTACTATAACATTAGGTTTATGCTTGAGCTACCATCTACTATAATTCCTTGCAAATTGTGTCCTCTTATAGTGAGATAGAGTTTGGTCTCTTATAACTAGTAAGAGGGGCTTCCCCTACCATTATTCCTTCACAGAGACTATTAGTCCTTGCAACTAAAGTGGATGTGGACATCATATATGATCTACAGAACTTCCAAATTGAATCTGGTATCCATCATTAGTGATCTCAAGAGTCTTTAAGCCTTTGATTCCATAGGGGCCTATGCAATGTGCAAGATTTCAAGCTCTTTTCAGGCCCTATTGTATGGTTGTCCAATTGCTTTCCTTATGTTTATAAGATCCTTTCTTGATTGGGTATGTTCACTAAGAGTAGAAATGTCTATGATTGTTTCTAATTCTCTTGTCATTCCCTGTATAGTGGACTCTTGACTTGGTTCTTCATGAGGGATATTCCCCTTATTCCTTGCCTACTTAACCAAAGATTCAATATCTTATAAATATACGACCCTAGCAGTTGTGATGGCATAATGTTTTCTTCTACAACTTCTTCCTTATCCATAGAGATAATTTGTATATGTGCTCTTGATGTGGATGCTTTTTTCTTTGACAACACATGGTGTAGTGGTGTCTAGCTTCTGGGTAATTTTTGCATGGAGGAGAACTCTCTATCAAAAATAATTTACTTTGGTAATGTCCATACTCTCCACACGTAAAGAAAATGATTGGCTTGATTGGCCCATTTCCAAAGTAGCCCCAAGGACTTCCTTGACTTGGAACTGCAAAAATTACATTTGGTGGTGGAAAAGCCCCTCTCTGGGCTCCTCCTTGTCGCTAATATGCTTTGTAGGAATTCCACTCCTCGATTTCATGATCAAGCTTCCTGCATAACTGGAAAGTTACATTTAAGAGAGGACATTTGATTACAACATGTCTTTGTTTGCTGCACATTATACACCATAGTCCACTCTTGATCTTGTAGCTCTCACAGAGTTGTGCCATCTCTTCTAGTTGGGCTTGCTCTCCTTTTCGTAGTTTTAAGGCTTCAATTTGATGTCATGGTTTTGAGGCACAGGGACTTATTGCTCCTTAAATTCTTGAGCTCCTTCTTCAATTTGGCTACTATTTTGTTGGCACTCAAGGTCGTGCATGAAGCATAGGAACACATCGAGGAAATGGACACACAAGAAGAGGGAGCATGTAGAGTGTTTGTTATTGATCTTTGGAGTTGTCCTCTCCAATCATTTAGCATAAAGAATCAACAAGACATCTTTATTTTGTCAATCCTGGAAGTATTCTTAAGACCACAGCCCCTTCAAGATAATAGAATCCAAGAAATAAGAGAATAATGGCTGGATTTCTGAGAATAGTGAAAATGAAGAGGAATTTCTAGGGTTTGGATTATCTTGATCAAATCTCCACCATTTTCTACAATCTTGGTGTCTATTGCATGCTATTTTATCAGCAGAACACAATCATGAAGTCAAAATAAAAAAATATCACCTGTATCATACAGACGAGACAATCGCGATTCTGTGAAAACAGACGATTTTCAGCTCCAGCACCATTCTTCATCAACTCATCACTCAATACATCAGTATTCAACTCCCTTCATACACATTCAACAGATTTACACAATAGAAGCTCACAAATCTCCATGGATACACAAGAACTAGACTCACAAATCAAAGAAACCACACAAAAGAGGAGAAAACACGATTTTCAGCAGAAAACTCCTTCTCTATTCACTTGGATAGCATGTAAACAAATGATTAACCAACCCCCTCATAATAGAGGAAATTAGCTTATATACATTTTCAAGTGTCCCTTTTCACACTTGAATTTTGGTCCTTTCCTCTATTATTCTAAAAATATGCTATCTAGGAGTTTCCAAAAATTCTAGAAAAAATACATAAGATTCTATCCTATATAAGGAAGACTCTTCCTTATTTTTACAATAGTTGCATAAATATTTTTACAAATTTCTATCATTTTACAATTATTTTTCTTCAAAAAGACTTCAAAAAATGCATCTTCCAACATCCTTCCCCTCCTAAGCCTTTCGGCTCCTGACGAAAGATTTTCCTGCTCTTCTGCACTGATCACTTTTCTTCATTTTTTCTTTCTCTGATACACTTGTGACAGCAAATCATGACTTTTTCTTTCTGTAATATTTAGATTATTGACCATTTCAAATAATGCCTTTCTCCATTGTACTGCAGCTTCTGGTTTATCTATGACATCCTTTTTCAAGTACTCTGTATAGGCAGCTTCATATGCTGTAAGTCTGGACTTTGTAACAACTGATAGATTTCCAAAAATCTCTGACTCCCTTTCAAAAAACCCGTAATCAAAGGCGTCTTCAAAAATTTGCAAGTAATGACTGCCCAAAAATATCACTGTGCTGTAATATGCCATTAAGCAGATTCTATCAGGTGTTTCGCTCAAATCAAATAATAATGCGTCTGTTGGAGAATTAAAGCCGATATAATTCAGTGTTCTGATATCTATGTCGGTATAAGTTTCTATACATGCCAAAATTAACCTCATTATTCTTATAAGTAGAATGCAAGCAGGGTCATTGACATCTTTGTATGTAGTTATTACAGACTCAGCAGTATTCACCATGTAACTCTTGGTAGGCCATGTGCCTAACTTTGGACCTGCTACTTTTGGGAAATTCAACCACTTAGGTGGAATTTGACCTTCTCTTCTTCTATCCCAAAAAGTTGTCCATTCTCTCCTTTGTGCCACTGGACAGTAAGCTGGATTGATCTTTAAATGAAGAGGTGCCTCCTTCCAAATTTTTCTACATTCTTTGTTGGCATCCAACCATTTATTTCTCCACTTTGGATTCGCTCTTTCAAATAGTTCTTTAGTCACATTGATGTCCTCTTCATACTCAAGATATTTATTTGGAGATAGCCCAACTCTGGCCAACTGATAATTCTTTATACTCTCCATAATCATACACAATGGAATTCCCAATCCATCTGCGGCCCAGTGATGCTGATTTGGATTGATTCCTTTATTTAATGCAAATGTGACGATTTGTTCTTCATACTCATCATGCATCTTCCTGATAAACTCCATTCTGGAATCTCTATTTGTCAGCAATTTTTTTACAAAATCGTCTAAATATTCTCCTTCCGATCCTTTATCTGCTGGTTCACTATCATGTTGTATTCCATCAGTATTTTCTACCCTATATTCTTCTGTATAAGTGGTCTCCACATGTGTTTCTTCCTGGATTTGTGGCTTATCCAATTTTTTTTGTAATTCTTCTATCGTCAACATCAGACTTCCATTCTGGTGTGCCCATAGTTCTCTTTCTTTTTTCCATTCATTTTGTTCCTTTTCTCTCTTTGCCTGCCAATCACTTCTTTCCTTTTCCATATCCAGGTGTAGCTTATTATAGCCTCTCATAGATGTAGCAGCATGTGTACTAGCCTGCTTTTCTAATTCCTTGGCTTCTTTCAATTCTCTTTGTAATTTCTGAATCTCTTTGAGTAATCCTTCCTTTTCTTCCTCTGTCATCTGGGCTGTCTGACTTTCCTCCTTCAATTGCCCTTCTTCCAATAGTATCTTGTTAATTTCTTCATTTGCTTTAGTCAAAATTTGATAGGAAGTTTGCAGAGTTCTATATCTCCCCTCAATCTTTCTCAACTCTTTTTCCAATTTAGTGTTCTGCTCTGTTAGTTGTACACTCTTTTCTTCTAAGTATTGAATCTTATTTTGCTTCTGTACTTCCAGCTCTTCCAAAGTAATTATTTTATTGGAGAACTCCTCATTTTTCTCTTGTACCTTTCTTAGTTGCTCTGCCATTTGCTCCTTTTCCCTTTTATGCTCTTTAATAATCATACTGCCCTTCTCAAATTCTGACTCTGCTACCATTCCTGAAATGATCATGTTCCGGCTAGAGGGTCTGAACTGTTCAATGTTATTCATAATGATCTGACATGCTGATCTTATACTCTTTGGTATTCTTTCCAATCCCCCTTCCATTGCTACTTGTTTGGTTTCTAGCTGTTTGTCCTCTTTGCATTCACTCTCCTCTTCCTCTTCTTCTTCATATTCTATAATCTTGGCCTTGTTTTCTTCATTGCTTGGATGAGTGTCCACTGTTTCTGAATCTGCCATGTCTTCTTGAACACCTGAATTCTTTTGCTCTAATACATCTGAGATCAGCTTTATTTCCTGTATCTTTTCCTTCTCCATCACCTGTTGAGTCCCTTCAGAAAGGTGTCCTTCTTTTAATTGTATCTCATTTTCCTGGCTTAAAGTTTCCTGGAACAGGTCATATTCAGCTTTCCCAACAGAGCTTCCCTGACATTCACCTGTTTGTTCTTCCTGTCTTTCCTTTTCCTGGGTTAGAACTGATTCAGTTACTTCAAAATCTTTCACCTGATCATTACTTTTGTCCTCTTTGTGTTCTTCTTCCTGTTCATCAATGTTCATGAGGTCCATTGCTACCTCTTGTCCTTGATCCTCATTGGATGTAAATTCCTCATTGTTCTTCAAATCATGCAGTACATCCTTTATACTCTGAATGATCTCCTTTTCCACTACTTTCCCTGTGACTTCTTGAACATTGCCTTTCTCAAATATTTCCTCTGCTTCCTGTAGTGGATCTTGATCTGTGCCTTTTTTATTTATGACTTAACTGTTTATCTGTGCCTTCTTGGCTATGTCTTCTATGCTCTCCTCTAGTTTGAAGTAGGTTTGTGAGGGTTTTGTCCATATGGATTTCATCCCAGTATGCACTAGTCCACAACTAACTTCTTCCCTTATCTCAGTTGCATGTTCTAACATAGCTGCTTTTCCCTTCATCAACCTTCTTTCTTCTTCAATACTAAGCTCTTTTCCTGTTTGTTCCTGAATTGGCTTCTCCTGAGACTTCTTCTTCAATTCCTCAGGTGTTTTTTGTTTCTCAGAGGTCTGTGTTATGACGTTAGGAGTATTTGGTATTGACAAATTTAGACTTTTTAGCAAAAAGCTCTCAATGTCACTTTCAGAATCAGATGAAAAGTGTGAAGGTCCTCCTCTTTCTGGTTCTGTGGGTCTTGATACTTCTTCCACAATGGATGGCTTCTGTGTTTCTTCCATGATTACTTCCTCCCTCTCTTTGGTGATATCAGTTTCAACTATGGATTTGCCCTTCCCTTTCTTGGTCAATTTCTTCTTTTGTATTGGTTTCCTTGGAACCTTCTCTTTCACCACTATAGTGGTTCTGGTCTCTGGAGGTCCTTGCAATTCCTTGAAATAAGCCAACAACTCAACTTCTTTTTTGACAAACACTTCTTCTGTTTTGGCTGTCATCATTTGATCATGGAGTGCTTCATAGTGCTCCACCTCCTCTTGAACCCAATCTGTAGCTTTGCATGAATAGTCTTCCAGCATTTTCTGGTATTGTGCTTCATACATAGCTCTTTTGTTATTTCCTTGGGTTAAATAGGTGTATAATTGCTCTTTGCTTGTTTGGGGTGGATGAGGTTCGCTAGAGGATTGAACCTGTTTCTGTGCCTCCTCATGTTCCTCTTTTGTAGCTTCCTCCATTTCTAGTTCCACCTTCCTTGGGTCCAACCTTCTTTTCTTTACCGGAATTACTTCCTCAGATATCATCTTCCTTTTCATACCTGTTCCCCTCATGCGGGTTTGTCCTTCTGTTTCCCTTTCAGTCATTTTCCTTGGAGGACTCTTGATTCCAGCCATAAGGCTTCTGAAATATTGTGCCTCTGGAGCCAATTTCAGTTGATCTTCCATCTCTAGAACATGATAAATGATTCTTGTTAAGAACTGGGCTCCATTCATGAACTTCTTCTGCTCCCAGTGTTTTGCTGCTTCCTTCAGCTGTTCATGGATGTATGGTGAGACATCCATTACTCCAAAAGGTTTGGTTCTGTCCTTGTTGTTGAACATCAATAATGTCACTGACTTATGCGGCATGGTATATCTTGGTAATTTTGGAAAACAAAAGTACTGTAAAAACATCCTTACGGCATATTCTTCATTCTCCCTTCCTTTAAAGTCAGTGAATTTTGCATATCCTGTGTAAGTTTCCTTATTCTTTTTGACAAAACTCGGGTCAAGTTTGGTTCCCATTGTGTAGAATTGCAATGCTGCTCTGATATGTTCCGCTTTGATAGTGATACCTACTTCCTGATTATCTTTGTTTTTGACTTTGCATCTGAAATAGGCATCATTCCCTCTTCCTATTTCCATTAAACTGCTCATTACTTGTGCTACTCTCTCAAAATCAATGAAAAAGATAGGCTCCTCCAATATTCTGTGCAGTCCTACTGCCTTCCATCTTTTCATATTGACTGCCACACTGTAGAATTCCTGGCACAACATTGTATATTTATACTCTCCTACTCCCACTGTGAATATGTGCTGACCGATGATGTTTAGGGTCTCCTTAAGTTCCTTCACCACCTTCTCAGCCTCTAGAATTTCTGATTCTTCATCTGACTCTAGGTCCACCTGTTCCTCCGCAGCTTCACTGTCCAGAAACCAATGGCCTCTTGATAGCACAACTGATTCTTCCTTGACGTCATGAATTGGCAACTCCTTTGTATTCACCATTTTCTGAGGAAAGTAAAATACACAAAGAAAAACTCTACCCACATAAGTTGCAAGAAATCATAGAGTAATATGTAGGGATTTATTTTTAGATGTCATGACATAAGAATGAAAATAAAATCCAAAATAAATTCCATTTCTCCAGGAAAGACTCAAAAAGTGATCATCACAGGTGTAGCAAGATGTCTAGTGCAGTCCCTTTTCCTAACCACTCTTTTGGAAAAACAAATCATTTATCAAATGGTAGAAAACAAAAAACTAACTAACAAAAAATAAAAAATAAAAAATAAAAAATAAATAGATCTCTACTATTCTTCTACCTATATCTTGCTTTGTGACATATGATTTTTGTAAAAAACAACAGAAAATAAGCAATTTTTCTCAATTTTTCTTTCTCTCTTTTTTTTTCAACAATGATTTTTTTCTCTCTTTTTTTTTTCAGCAATGATTTTTTTCTCTTCTCTTTTCTTTCAACAATGATTTTTTTCTCTCTCTTCTTTTCAAATACTTTTTTCTATTTCTTTTCTTTTTTCATTTTCGTTTTTTTCATAATATTTTTTTCCTTTCTTTTCTTCCCCTCCTAATTCTCTTTTTAGAAAAGAAAATCAGGTCTAATATGTATTTTTTCATAATTTTTATGATTTTCTAGATATAGATCAAATCTGGATGATCTTTCTTCCACTGGAACAATTCTGATTTTTTAACCCAATACTTCCTGACTCCAATTGGTCTGGTTCCCAGCAAATAACCATTCCCTTTGGATAAGCATTTTGTAGGAGTTTTTGGATTCCATATCCATTTTGTCCTGGATTTTCATTTCAATGAGCAGACCTCCTGTAAGCTTTGATTCCAAGTGCTTCTTGTTCTGATGCTTTGATTCTTTGGACAATGCCATGCTTGCCATCTTCTTCCTATCTCTCCACCCCTCTTTGTTCTTCCAATGTTTTGCTGATTTTGATTATATGAAGCTTGATCATTTATCATCTGTATTGGTAATGTCTGTATATCCTCAAATGCAAAAGTGAATCCTTCAAAGTGTATATCATGCACATCTGATGGAATTTCCTATTTTTCATTACTCAATAAAAATATTAAAAACCTTTTGTCATTTATGTTCAATTTAAGCTTCATTTTTTCAAAATCCAAAATCACTTTACCTTGTTGAAGCCATGGTTGACCTAAGATCACTTTTTCAGCCATCAAATTATCTGGCCATTCTTCATAGTCTATTTTCATATATTCTTCATTAAACTTTACTTCAATAGTCAGTGAAGACATGCTCTGTACTATTTGACCCTCCAAAGTTTTGATTAGGGTTCTACTTTTAGTTCTTTTTATGTTGAATTTACTTACCAAAGCTGAACTAATCAGATTTACTTGTGCTCCAGAATCTATCAAAACCCTAATGCTTTCATTTTGAAAGTCCATTATCATCACAGGGACATGTTCCTTTGGTTTGAGAGGAGTTTCACACAGACAGACTTCCCTAAGCTCATTGATTTTTCTTATCCTTTCCATAGCTTCCTGTTGAGCTTCCTTTCTCATGTCTTCCTCTTCTCTTTTCCTGTTTTGAGCTTGTTGCAACCTTCTCCATTCATCAACAGTTAATGGGCAATCATACCTCTTAATTCTACATCCACTTATAAAATTTGGCATGATTTCTCCATCTATGTTAGCTACTTGAATGGCTCCACTGTTGCTTATCTGATGTATAATATATGGTCCATGTCCTTTTTTCTGGAACTTTTTCTGATGTTCTCTGACTGTGTAAGCCAACACTAGATCTCCTACCTGTAGATCTTTCTCTTTTATGTGAACATCATGATAAGCTTTTTGCCTTTTCTTGTCCACATATAAACTCATAATGGCTTGGAGTCTAGATGCTCCCAACTTTTCAAATTCCATTACTCTCTCTGATAGTTCATGTCCAGTCCAATTGTAGTGACTTCCTACTTTTAATGTTGGAATAAGGAATTCCATAGGTAAAACTGCATTTTGTCCATATACTAGATTGAATGGTGTGCTCCCTATTGCAGTTTTGTAAGCCACTCTATAAGCCCATAGGACATGATTAAGTTGTAGATCCCAATCATTCTTGTTTGTGTTCACTAATTTTGATAGTACAGTACAAAGTACTTTATTAGTGCTTTCTGCTAACCCATTGGCTTGTGGGTGATATGGGGCTTACTTTCTATGACTGATCAGGAAATATTCAGTGATGTTTCCTATTATCTAGTTTACAAAATGGGTCCCCCTATCACTTACTAGTTCAATTGGAAGTCCAAATCTGGTGATAATGTTTTCATATAGGAATCTGGCAGTAGTACTAGCATCATTTCTTTTTGTGGCTTTGGCCTCAGCCCACTTTGTCAGGTAGTCTGTAGCCACTATGATGTATTCAGCATGGGATTGTTTTGCTGGAGGATGTATAGGTCCAATGAAATCCAATCCCCATTTACTAAAGGCTCTGGCTGAAATTAATGGAACCAATGGCATATCATTTCTTCTATTTGGTTGACTCACCCTTTGACAGACATCACACCTTTTTACATAGGTTCTTGCATCAGGAAAGAGCGTTGGCCACCAAAAGCCAGAATATAAAATGAGTTTAGCCGTTCTGTCACTTGAGAAGTGTCCTCTTGCCACCCCAAAGTGTGCCATTTCCAACATTTCTAGATATTTATTCTCAGGAACACAAATTCTTAGGTATCCATCCATTCCTCTCTTATACAACTGTTTCCCTATCAATTGATATTCCTCAGAGATTACTTGTAAATTTTTTGAATCTGTACCAGCTATCACTTGTTTTCCTTTCTCCCTCCTTCTCAATTCTTCAATGATATTTTCACTCCAATCTGGATTTTTCTGGAACCAGTATAGAGTTATGAATTCTGAACCTTGCAATATTTGGCACTTCTTGCAATTGGCAATGTATTTTGATACATCTTGAATTTTATTAGGCCAATGTACCCCCATCCTATTGAGATTACTTAGGGTGACTACCCTAGAAGCATGAGTGCAAGGGTTCCAATGATGAGCTCTCAAAGTATTCTTGTTGCTCCTCCTCAGGAGTGCAATATTCTAATATGCCTGTGTGGTTGAGATGGTACAAGTGCCCAGCTAGTAACATAAAGTTCCTGCTTTGCAATACTAGGTGTGCATTATTCCCAATTGTTCTACAAGGTCCCATGGTTAATAATGGTACTAAAGTCATGGCCCACTCAGGAACACTCTCTACCTTAAACAGATAAGTGTCTGGCAGATTGTCATCTAAAGGTGAACTGGGTTCTTCAGACTGGATTCGAGATAAATGATCTGCTCTCAAGTGTGTTTTCCCTTGTCTAACCACCACCTCAAACTCAAATTCCATTAACAACAGAAACCATCTGACTATTCTCCCTGTGTGATAAGGTTTATTTACCAAATATAACAAAGCTTGATGGTCTACAAAGAACTTGAACTTGTTGGCCAAAAGGTAATGTCTGTATTTTTTTACAGCAAATACCATGCCCAATCCCTCTCTTTCAGTGTTTGTGTAATTTTTCTCTGCTAGATTTAATTGTCTACTAGCATAGGCCACTGGAAAATCTAACTTGCTTCCTTCTATTGGTTGTGCTAACACACATCCCAAAGCATAATTTGAAGCATCCACATGAACATGAAAAATTTTATCCCATTGAGGTGTTTTCAGAATTGGGGCTGTTACCAAACAAGTTTTTAGAATTTCAAAGGCTTGATCACACTCCTTGGTCCACTCAAACTTTGTAATTAGGGCATATAAGGGTTTTGCTATGTCAGCAAATTTGTGTACAAATTTCCTATAGTATCCACAATGTCCCATGAAAGTTTGAAGTTCTTTTACACTTGTTGGTCTTGGAAGCTCTATTATGGCCTTTATTTCTTTTCATCAGTTGAAATTCCATTTTTAGAGACTATATGACCCAGCATTCTTCCTTGTCTGACAAAGAATACACATTTTTCTGGATTTAATCATACTCTGTAGGTTCTGCATTTCCTGAATATATTTTCTAAGTCCTGCAAGTGATCTTGTCTTTTTAATGAAAAAGTACAAAGATCATCTACATAGATTTCCATTACCTTTCTCAGGAACTCTTTGAAGATATGACACATCAATCTCTGAAAAGTTGCTGGAGCATTAGTTAACCCAAAGGGCATAACCCTAAAGGCATAAATTCCCCATTCTGTGGAGAAGGCCATTTTATGTTGGTCTTCCAATGCTTTAGGAACCTGGTTGTATCCTGAAAAACCATCTAAAAAATTATAAACCTCCTTCCCAACAACTCTTTCTAGAAGATGATCTGTTATAGGCAGTGGATAGTTATCCCTTATAGTTGCTTCATTTACCTTTTTCAAGTTAATGCATACCCTAAGTTTCCCATTCTTTTTTGGTACCACAACTATAGGAGATATCCATTCTGTATACTCAATTTCATAGATGAAATTGGCAGCTAATAGCTTATCAATTTCTTCCTTTATCTTTGCAGAGTATTTGTCATTAAATGTGTAATGTCTTTGTTTACTAGGTTTTGCTTCAGGTGTAATAGGAATCTTATGCTCACAGATTTTAGGATCAATACCTTTCAAATCCTTGTAGCTATAAGCAAATACATCCCTATATTTTCTTGCCAAATTTCTTAGTGCCTCTTCTTCTTGAGTTGTCATGTCATCAGCCACTACAATGTGTCTTTCTTCTCCCTCCTCCTGAGTGATCATGATCTTTTTAGTTTCTTCCTCATTATCATAAGCCTCTCCTTTCTTCTTTTCCCTCTTTGGTTTCCTTCTGAGAAGTAATCTATTTTCTACTTCATAAGTCTTGAAATTTTCTGGTACATCAAACTGTTGATCTTTGTTCACTTCCCTTGTCTTCTTCTCATTCTCCTGGTTTTCCTCTATTTCCTTGTGTTTATTTTTCTTGTACTTACCTGAGATTTTATCCTTAATAGCATCTTCAGCTTTTACTTCCTCCAAAAATTGTGTCTTTCCTTTTTCTAATATCATTTCTTCTTCTACGTCTTCTTCTGTTCTGGACACCTTTATCATTTGTATTCCAATGGGAAAAATATCATATCCTTCTTCATTTTGAAATTCCACTCCTACATATTCATCACTGGCTAAGTCCATGGTAGCCAAAATTTGATTCCACCCATAGGGCTCAAACTCTTCATCCTTGAATTGTTGGGGTACATAATTCTCATCTTGTAACTTCCTTTCTTCCACACAATCCTCTCTTCTTAATCTCCTTTTCCTATTGGTCAGATTTCTTATCATATTGCACTTCCATACTGATGATTCAGCTTCATCCTAGTCCTCCATTTCTGATTCCTCACTCAACTCTTGATTCTGATGAATTTTATACCATTCTTGAGGGGATATGTCACAGTAGTGCCCATTTCTTAGATTCCCTTTGGTTATTCTTCCTTTGCTCTGCAAGTATAAGCAATCATTACCCCAGTCCTGCACAATTTGCATTTGTCTCATGAATGGTCTTCCTAGGATAATTTCATATGAAGTAGATTGTGGGAATTCAACTATAGCAAAAGTACCTTCTATCTCTATTCCACATATGTCCACAATCACTTTTTCCCATATTCCTAAGGGTTTTTCTATATGTCCATCTGCAAGTTGCAATCTCATTTTTGTGGGTAATAATTCATTTTTTCCCCATTTCTCCCAAGTTTGTTTAGTCATGATGGCCACTCCTGATCCACTATCCAAAATAGCTTTGGCCTGGTTTTTACCAAATTGTATTTTTAAAGTTGAGTTCCCCTCTTCTCCCTCACAATATCCTCCTATCTTATCAATGGGAATATACCACAACTCCTCCATTTCCTATAGTTGTGGGTGAAGATTTTCTGGTGTTGTCTTCCATTTTTTCACTTGGCTCTGTAAGTGAGGATTTTGTTTCATTAAATCTTCCCATGTGGTGTGATACAGAATTGTGCATCTTTTGTCTACATTCACTTGGAGTGTTACTTGTGGGTTTTCTTCCTTGATACTCTTTCCTCTTGTTTTTGTTGTCTCAGATTCCTCAACTGTTTTTTGAGAATTGTCTTCTTCCCCCATTTTGAGTTGTACTTCCCGAATGATTTGTTTACATTTCTGCATTCTTTCATGTTCTAAGTCTGGCATAGGATAAGCCATTGTATGATCAGCAGGGCTTGGTCCCTCTTGAATTCTTCCTTTGTATGCTTTTATCAAAGTGTCTAGACTTTTTGAATTTCCTATTTCCAACTGGGTCTGTGTCTTTGGAGGAGAAGTATTGTTTGATTGTTCCCTATTTTCTTCTTCAATATTTTTACTCATTTTTTGCTTCCTCTCCCATTTCCCTTTTTGTCTATATGTCTTTACCTTTGAGATTGAACCTTCATTTTGTTCCTTAGTTGTTCTTTGTTGTTTTGTTTGTGACCTTGTTATAGCATTTACATCCACTAGATCAATGTCACTCAATTCTTCCAGTTCCATGATACTGACTGGTTTTAGTGGTATGTTATTAGGTGTGTTTTGTTGTTTTTGAGGATTTTTTGGGCAATCCTTTATCAAATGCTCCCTGCCACAATCCTTGCAATATGCTCCTTCTATTCTTAATGTAGGAGGTTGTGGACAGTCTCTAATAAAATGATCTCCCCCACACCTATAACAAGTTATCTTTGGTCCTCCTTTGAATTGAGGTTTTTGATTGGACATGTAATTATTGGTTATATACATGAAAGTGGCAGTGTCCATCTCAATTCTTCCATTTCCCAAGTCTAAAGTTTGTAATTTTGGCTCTCTTGATTCATAACCTTCCCATTCTTCTTGATATCCCTCATTCCATTGATAATCTTCCTTGTATGGTGGCTTTGTTCTTGAGTTTCCCTCCTCTATTGGTGTGTATTTGATTGGCACCACATTTGTTGGTATAGGAGGTTGTTGCCCAAGCACAGGTCTTGGTTGCTCACTATACACTGATTCTCTTTGGCTCCCATAGTCTCTCTCCTTTATGGGTTGTTTATTATAGAAGCATTCTTCCCTGGTATGGTTGGTCCATTTCCTCTCTAGTGTACAATATTTGAGTGTCTTTCTGCCTTGCAAATGTGGAGGCTTTTGATATGGGCACTGTTGTATCAGATGACTTTCTCCACAATTGTAGCATTTTTTATTTGTGTTTATCCTGGAGTTTATCAAATTGGTTTTAGTGCTTACCTCTAGGGCTTTAGCAATGGCCTGAGCCAACTCTTCTGCTGGAGGAATTTTATCTTCATATGATCTGGGTTGATCAAATGCTAACAGATCTTGGCCTCTATTATCCTCCAAACCTATTGCTTCTTTTACACAAGCTCCTAGATCAGGGCATCTCCTGTAGTACACTAGGGTTCTTAATTGAGCACTTCTCAACCCTTCTATGAATAGGGATACTTGTCTAGCCATGGAAGGTACTTCCTCTTTAGGGCATCTGTCAATATATTGCTTAAATCTCCTGGCTGCCTCTCTGACATTTTCATCCTTTTGTTGTTTAAAACTGTGTATCAGAGTGGTTGTGCTATGTTTTATCCTGGTCTTTGAGAATTCTCCAATAAAGGCTTCTAGGAAGGATTCAATATATAGGTACATTTCTTTTCTCAAAGGGATGAACCATGATAATGCTGGTCCTGTTATGGTTAGACCAAATGCCTCAAATTGAACTTTGTAATCTTCCACCTCCTCAGCTCTAATTAATTGCCTAAACTCTGCAGCATGAGCATGAGGATCTGAATACCCTTCATATTGATTTTTCATACATTTGGCTACTTGATATGGTCTAAGCATTCTACCCTGAGGTTGCCAATGATGTCTTCTTCTGAGTGGAAATTCATTATATCCTTCTGGTTCCTTTCAAAGGGATTTGGGGAAGCATGTGTCCTCCTCTCATGTTGTTGCTCAGTATTAGTGTAGTTTTCATGTGGTCTAGGTAAATCTGGTTGTCCCATGTTATGTTCCCAAGGTCCTTTGTCAGCACATTGCCCCAAGTCATTTGAATTTTCTGGGTCTTGGGAGAAGATGTACACACACCCTTGCCTATCCTCATACCTACCATCTTTGAACTGAGCTACTGGTGTTATGTTTAGGGGAGCTTCTAAGTTTCTCAATCTAATGAGAAACTTATGCATTCCATCCTGATATACATAGGTGCCAAACCTATTTGTATACATGTATTTGAGGATATTTCTATAATCCCCAATTTCAATGGGTTCATTTGTTTCATTTAAATTTTCCATGTTGTTTTCTTGCCCTAAATTTCTTTCTTGGGCTTCCCCTACTACTGACTCTATCTCCTTCCTTCCTAGGTCTTGCTTGGTAAGTGAATTTAGTTTGTTCCCAGACCTAAGGATCATTCAGCTAATTTTCACGATTTTGAACTCAAAATCGTGTTTTTCACGATTTTGTGTTCAAACTAGTGATTTTTCACCAATTTTTGTTGAAAATCGTGTTTCCCACGATTTTCTACCTAGGAAAGTGTTTTTTCATGATTTCGTGACTAAAATCGTGTTTTCCACAATTTTGAACTTAAAATCATGTTTTTCACGATTTTCTAATTAAGATAGTGTTTTTCACGATTTTGTACTTAAAATCGTGTTTTTCACGATTTTGTATCCAAAATCGTGTTTTTCACGATTTCGTGCTCAAAATCGTGTTTTTCACGATTCTGTGCTCAAAATCGTGTTTTTTCACGATTTTGTGTTCAAAATCATGTTTTTCATGATTCTGTGCTCAAAATCGTGTTTTTCACGATTCTGTGCTCAAAATCGTGTTTTTCACGATTTTGTACTCAAAATCGTGTTTTTCAAAGATTAATGCTCCAGTAACTTTTCAAAGATTAATGTGTCACATATTCAAGGAATTCCTTAGAAATATAATGGAAATTTATGTGGATGATCTTTGCACTTTTTCATCAAAAAGAAAAGATCATTTGAAAGATCTAGAAAATATATTCAAAAAATGTAGAACATACAGAGTATGTTTAAACCCAGAAAAATGTGTGTTCTTTGTGAGGCAAGGGAGAATGTTGGGGCACATAGTTTCTAGAAATGGAATTTCAACTGATGAAAGAAAAATTAAGGCCATAGTGGAACTTCCAAGACCTTTTCTACACAAGTTTGTAGACATTGCAAAACCCTTGTATGCTTTGATCACAAAATTTGAGTGGACCACAGAATGTAACCAAGCTTTTGAGACTTTAAAAACTTGTTTGGTAACAGCACCAATTTTAAAAACCCCACAATGGAATAAAATTTTTCATGTCCATGTGGATGCTTCAAATTATGCTTTGGGATGTGTGTTAGCACAACCAATAGAAGGGAGCAAATTAGACTTTCCAATTGCTTATGCTAGTAGGCAATCGAATTCAGCAGAAAAAAATTATACAACCACAGAAAGGGAAGGGTTGGGAATGATATTTGCTATGAAAAAATATAGACATTATCTTTTAGCCAACAAGTTTAAATTCTTTGTGGATCACCAAGCTTTACTCTATTTAGTGAACAAACCATGCCATACAAGTAGGATAGTTAGATGGTTTCTCCTACTGATGGAATTTGAATTTGAGGTAGTGGTCAGACAAGGAAAAACTCATTTGAGAGCAGACCATTTGTCCAGAATCCAAACAAAGAGCCAAGTTCACCTTTAGATGATGACTTACGAGATGCATATGTGTTCAAAATAGAAAGTATTCCTAAATGGGCCATGACTTTAGTACCTTTGCTAACCATGGGACCTTGCAGAACATCTGGAAACAACACACATCTGGTATTACAAAGTAGGACTTTTGTGTTGCTAGCTGGACATTTGTATCATCTCAATCATATAGGTATATTGGAATATTGTACTCCGGAAGAGGAGCAGCAGGAGTATTTAAGAAGAGTTCATTGTTGGAATCCCTGTATTCATGCTTCCATGCTAGTCACCCTAAATAATCTCAATAGAATGGGAGTACATTGGCCTAATAAGATGCAAGATGTAAAAAAATATGTTTCCAACTATTGGGAATGTCAATCCTTACAAAATTCAAAAATTACAACTTTGTATTGGTTTCAGAATAATCCATATTGGAGTGCAAATATAATTTAGGAGTTGAAAAGAAAAAAGAAAGGAAAGCCAGTAAGAGCTAGTGCAGACTCAAGGAATCTACAAATGATTTCTGAAGAGTATCAACTGATAGGAGATCAATTGTACAAGAAAGGGATGGATGGATATTTAAGAATCTGTGTTCCTGAAAATAGATATATGGAAATGTTAGAGATGACACATTCTGGAGTGGCAAGAGGACATTTTTCAAGCAAAAGGACTGCTAAACTCATATTATATTCTGGTTTTTGGTGGCCAACTCTATTTCCTGATGCAAGAACATATGTAAAAAGATGTGACATTTGTCAAAGAGTGAGTCAAACAAATAAAAGAGATAATATGCCATTAGTACCACTTATTTCAGCAAGAGCATTTAGTAAATGGGGGTTGGATGTCATTGGACCTATACATCCTCTAGCAAAACAAACCCATGCTGAATATATAATAGTAGCCACAGATTACCTGACCAAATGGCCTGAGGCCAGAGCTACAAAAAGGAATGATGCTCAGACCACTGCAAGATTTGTTTATGAAAATATCATAACCAGATTTGGATTACCAATTGAATTGGTAAGTGATAGGGGGACTCATTTTTTGAACCAAATAATAGAAAACATAACTGAGTATTTCATGATCAGTCATAGAAAGTCAGCCCGTTATCATCCACAAGCCAATGGATTAGCTTAAAGTACTAATAAGGTATTGTGCACTGTTTTGTCAAAATTGGTAAATACAAATAGGAATGATTGGGATTTGCAACTTAATCATGTCTTATGGGCTTATAGAGTGGCATACAAAACTGCACTTGGAACCACACCATTTAATTTGGTATATGGACAAAATGCAGTTCTGCCTTTAGAATTCCTTATTCCAACACTAAAGGTGGGTAGTCTATACAAATGGACTAGACATGAGTTATCTGAGAGAGTGGTGGAATTGGAAAAACTTGGAGCTTCCAGACTTCAAGCAATCATGAGCATATATGCAGATAAGAGAAGGCAAAAAGCTTATCATGATGTTCATATTAAAGAAAAAGATTTGCAAGAAGGAGATCTAGAATTAAAGAACATCAGAAAAAATTTCAGAAAAGAGGACATGGGCCTTATATTATCAATCAAATAAGTAACAGTGGAGCTATCCAATTAGCTAATATAGATGGAGAAATCATGCCAAATTTCATAAGTGGATGTAGAGTAAAAAGGTATGATTTTCCATTAACTGTTTCTGAATGGAGAAGGATACATCAAGCTCAAAACAAGAAAAAAGAAGAGGAAACAATCAGGCATGAGGCTCAACAGGAGGCTAAGGAAAGGATAAGAAAAATCAAGGAAATTAGAGAAGTTCTCTTATGTGAAACATCTTTAAGAGTGAAAGAGCATTTGCCTGTTATAACAATGAATCTTCATAATGAGAAAATCAAGGTTTTGATAGATTCAGGTGCACAAATTAATCTGATGAGTTCAATTTCATTGGATAAGTTTAACTTAAAAAGGACTGAGAGTAAGACATTTATCAAAACACTGGAAGGACAGATTAGACAAAGCTTGTCTTCACCATCTATTAAAGTTAAGTTCAATGAAGAATATATGAAAATAGATTGTGAAGAATGGCCTGATCATATGATGACTGAGAAATTGATTTTGGGACAACCATGGCTCAGGCAAGGTAAAGTAATTTTGGACTAAATGACAAAAGGTTTTTAATGTTCTTATTGAGTGATGAAAAACAGGAAAATCAACAGGATATCTATGACACAGATTTGGAGGGATTTACCTTTCCACTAGAAGCTACAAAGAAACTACAAACAACACTTCTTCATGACCCAATCTATTTCAATCAAAAACAGGAGAAAGTTGAAGAAACCAAAAGTGTTGAAAAAACAGAAGAAAGGTGGAAGGTGTGTAATAATCAGAAGCATCTAGGCATCAAGACTGAAAGGATATGGAGACCTAGAAGGTTCAAGCATTGCATATCAACAAAATGCAGCAACACTAAGTGGATGTGGAGACCAAAGATATCCAAGTTTTGTGTATCAAAAGGAGATTTTTTTATTCCAAAAAAAGAATCAACAGGAATCAAGTATTTTTGGGTAAGAAAATCAGATCTTCTGCAATGGAAGGAAAACAAGGAAGAAGATACTAAAATAGTTCAAAAGCATGAAGAATTACAGATGAAGGAAAAGGCAAAATGGTCATCTAATACACACTTGGGACTCTTGATAAAGAATTCAGAATTTCATTAGAAAGGAATTATGACACCCTCGAAATTAATTCCATTTATTTTGCCTCATTCTTTTTCTAGGAAAAAGAATTAGGAGGGGAAGAAAAAAAAAAGAGGATATATATATATATATATATATATATATATATATATATATATATATATATATATATATATATATATATATATATATATATATATATATATATATATAGAGAGAGAGAGAGAGAGAGAGAGAGAGAGAAAGGGGAAAGAAAAAGAGAAAAGAGAAAGAAAAGAAAAAAAAGAAGAGAAAAAAAACAATAACTCTTTTCTTTACATAAGTTATATAGCACAAGCAAGATATAGGTTATAACTTTTTTCAATCATTGTTTAATTATTTTTTCCTATAGAAATCTAAATCTTCTTTAAAAAAATCATTTCTTAAAAAAATTCATTCATTTTTTCTTTTTTATTGTTAAAAAAATATAATATAAAAAAGAGAGAAGGGAAGAGAGCACTAGACATCTTGCTACACATGTGATGATCAATTCAATTGAGTTATATCTGTGATACAAATAAGGGAGTCAGGATTCATCTGAGATTTTATTTTCATTCTTTTTCATTACATCTCAAGACAAATGTGATTTCATTTATTTTTCTTGTGACTCATGTGGGTGGAGTTTTCTTTTTTGTGATATTATATTTTCTCCAGAATGGTGAATCCAAAGGAACTGCCAATTCATGATTTCAAGGCAGACTCAGTAACTTTGTCTAGAGGACATTGGTTCTTAGACAATGAAGCAGCAGTGGAAAAGGTGGAGCTGGAGTCTGATGAAGAACAGGAAATTCCAGAAGCAGAGAAGATAGCAGAGGAACTAAAGGAAACCCTCAGTATCATTGGGCAGCACATCTTTATAGTAGGAGTTGGAGGCCACAAGTATATAATGCTGTGTCAGGAATTTTATAAATTTCAAAAAATTGGAGTTAATTATAAAAGATGGAAAGCAATGGATTACACAAATTGTTGGATGAACCTTTATTGTTTATAGATTTTGAGAGAGTATCACAGGTTATGAACAGTCTGTTGGAAGTTGGTAAGGGCAATGATGCATATTTCAGGTGTTCAGTCAAGGACAAAGAGAACAAAGAAGTGAATATCACTATAAAAGCAGAGCACATCAGGGTAGCTCTCCAATTTTATTCAATGGGAACTAAGTTGGATAATAGTTTTGTCATGAAGAATAAAGCAACCTATGCAGGATATTCCAAATTTATGGATTTCAAGGGGAAAGAGAATGAAGAATATGCCATCAGATTGTTTCTTAAATATTTTTGTTTTCCAAAACTACCGAGATACACCATGCCACACATGCCAATTACTTTGATTATGTTCAAATAATAAGGACAGGACCAAGCCATTTGGAGTAATGGATGTAACTCCATACATCCATGATCAATTGAAGGAAGCAGCCAAACATTGGGAGCAAAGGAAGTTCATGAATGGAGCACAATTCTTAACAAGGATTATATATCATATTTTAGGAATGGAGGATCAATTGAAGTTGGCTCCAGAAGCTCAATACTTCAGAAGTTTGATGTCATGAATTAAAATTCCTTCTAAAATGATGTCTATAAGAGAAGCAGAAGCCCAACCAAGCATGAGGGGAGCAGAAAGGAAAAGAAAGGGAGTCTCAGAAGAAGTTATTCCAGTAAAGAAGAGAAGATTGGATCCTAGAAAAGTAGAATTGGAACAGGAGGAAGCAACAAAAGAAGAGCATGAAGCTGCTCAAAAGGAAGTACAGTCTTCAAAGGAGCCTCATCCACCTCAAACAATTAAGGAGCAATTGTATACTTATTTGACTCAAGGAAACAATAAGAGGGCAATCTATGAATCCCAGTATCAAAAAATGTTGGAAGACTATTCTTGTAAAGCAACTGATTGGATACAAGAAGAAGTGAAACACTATGAAGAGCTACATGATCAGATGATGGCTGCAAAAACCGAAGAGATCTTTGTTAAAAAGGAAGTGGAATTGTTAGCATATTTCAAAGAGTTGCAAGGTCCTCCTGAAACAAGAACTACAGTAGTAGCAAAGAATAAGGTCCAGAAAAAACCAGTGCAAAAAAGGAGGCTAACCAAAAAGAATAAAGGAAAAACAGTTGAACATTTGCAGATGGAGGAAGCAGTAAAAGTTTCATCAGAAGAAAAGAATCAAGAGGAATCCATTGCATTAGAAGAACACAGAATGGACAAATCAGGGATAGCTGGTTCCTCATAGTTTTCTTCAGATTCAGATAATGACATTGAAAACTTTCTTTTGAAAAGTTTAAATTTCACAGTGTTGGAAGTGAGGTAGGCCCTTAGGCTCATGTCACAGGTCCATGGTTCCATAGTTCCATTCATGTACAACATTAATTCCAGCAATCTTCCATATTGACAAAACATGAACATATCACAACTTAATCATACAAATGATGAGACAAAGATAGAGAAAGAATAGACGACATGTTACGTAAGCCATCGCTTACTCATAGTATCATATATACCAATGTTCAATGTACAATGTGGGAGCAAAATTATCAACCATTCTATGTGATGAGAAATAGATGAATGAGTGAATGTACAATGTAAAAAACATATTCAGATGTGTGGGCAGTAATCTGAATATACATGAGATGTGTGACCTTATAGGTTATAGAAGAGTGAATATGAGTGACTGAATGAGGAAGGATCAGTGTGAAACTGATGGTCAACAAACCTACATCTAAACTTAGGCTATGGAAGACCCTAAGTCAGATACGTGTGTGAAAAGATCACATACTTATAAAGTAGCATAGAATGCTAACAAGATTGTTGCCGGAAATCCTCAAACTCATGTGAACACACCTTCTCAAACACCTCATAAAAATATGCATAAAGCATATAAGTACTGATTCTCTTGTACCTATGCCGAATAGGACTCCTCCTGATATGAACGCCACAGCCTCCATAAACTTCAAGTAGTACCTGTGTGCATAAAGAGAATATGTACCTGAATACTTAACATAAGATGTGAATCTTTTGTTAATCTCCATCTAATGTCTTTGAAGTAGCCCGACATCTTCTTGTAGAAGTCAATCTTCAACCTAATATCTTCCTGTAGAAGATAATCTTCAAAATCATGTAGATGGTCCCATCCAATGTCTTTGAAGTAGCCAGACATCTTCTTGTAGAAGATAATCTTCAACCTAACATCTTCTTGTAGAAGATGATCTTCAAATACATCATGTAGATGGGCGATCCTCACCATCAAGCTGCTAATAATCAAGTCTTCTTGCCATGAACAAGAGATGACCTCCTCTCCATGAGCTAGAGTGTGAGCACACCCTTCATCTTCTCCAAGAAGAATCATTAAGAAGAACTCCATAGGTGCTCCTCAACATGCTTCAAGTTAGCACCATGGCTGCCCCATGTGCTAGAAGAAACACCACCTCTATTGAGGTCCAAGCTCCAAGCTTGTGTTGAATACTAGGTGAAGGATGCATAACAATGAGCCCAAGCTCTTGTTATATAGTGTTTGATTGTCCTCCAAAAGCTTCTCCAAAAGCCAAAATAAAGCTACGATCTTACAATCGCTTACGAAAATCAAACGTTATCGCTTTATCGAAAATCGCATCGCCCGTCGCTGTCCGTCGGCCACTATTGTTTGCTTCTAAGAAGGCAAAAATCATATATATGCAAACTATCATTAACGCGTTCCACGGGATTTGAACCCGCGTCCCCAAGATGGGAGGACGATGAACTATCCATGCTCACCGCGCCGTTTTGATGTAGAGGAAGTGTTAAAAGAAACTACTTATGCTGTAGATTCTGGACAGAAATGGACCAATTGCACATTGTTTGCCAACAATCCCCCCTGCAATGTCATATTGGTACAATCTGGACTGAATCTGCAAACTGTCATAAGCTGCAAACTACCACAAGCTTAGAATAGCCTGTCACAAGCTTGTACTTCTGACACTTCAGAAAAAAAGTCTTCTTCAAAACTGAATTCGACTTTCCTTCAAAAATCTGAACTTGCTGAATATGAACCATAATACTTGAGAAAATATGCAAACTAGATATCCAATAGTGAACACATCAAGCAATCACTGCTTGACAACAAATATAGCATGAACTGTCTCCTGAACCTGTCATCTCTTGTCTTCAAAAACCTGAAAACATACACTAGGATCCATATATTTGTGTTTACCTTCCAAAAAGGTTTCTCAACGTACTTCTGCTGTGTCATGTAAATACACTAAACAAAATCAAGAACTAAATCCTGGAACCTGTGACTGACAACTCACAACTTAGTGCATTATGAACACTGCTGGTTCATCTCTGAATGTACTCAAGTCAAATCAACTCAACTCAATTGCAATCAACTGAAATATGAGTCAAAAATCTATGATGTCATCATGTCTTTATCCTTTAAATCCTTCATACCTCTTTCCTTCAGAACCTGGTATAAACATATATGTGCGCACTTCTGAAATATACCTTCCTGAAATATCAAGCTTCTCTTCAATAGAACTTTGGAACCTTCTCCTGAACAGGAACATCCTAACAGGAACTTTCTCCAAATATTCTTCTTCTTCCTTCTTCTTTCAAAGCTAGAACATAAAGAGAACCTGACAAAGGAAATATAGGAATACCTGAAATAGGAATACCTATAGGTATGACTCTGCATTCTTTTACATATGGCTTGAAAATAAGTCTTCATGTTTCATCACCCCCTAGATGACTTAACACTAGTGTCCAGTATTCTTCAAATATATCAGACTTTATGAAATGTGGAACGTCTTCCTTCATAAATCTGATGTTCAGTGATCAATACCTATATCTGGAACAAAATCCTCTGAACCCTTTTTATTAGCATTGTGCACATGCCAATAGCTTTCCATGTCATTCTTCAGCTTTCCAAAATCTAGAATAAGGTTAGCTGAACCTAACATAAAAAAACCTTGCTAAAAGCTTTTTAGGATTCATAACCTTCTGTAACATAACAAGTATCTTCTTCTATCTCTCTGCAAGACAAATCTGATAGAACCTGAATCTTTGACTTACTTCTTCCAATGTTAAGAATCTTCACAAACAAAGGATAGACAACTGAATCATAAATACTCAAGATTATATAAGATCATACAAGATCAATGATCTCTCCTGTGTAGAATCTGCTGTCATCAAACCTTCATGACTGAATGTTTGATTTACTTCCAGAATGTCTCCAAGTGTCCATGCTTCTCAAAAAGTTGTAAAACTTTTCTTCAAACAAATCCTTCAAGGAATCTGCAATTCCTACTTGAAACATAAGTGGACAAACTTCTCACCTTGAGAACTCCAAAAGCTGCAAGTTGATACTTCATAACTTTCATATTTTACCCGGTTGAAATGTGACAGTACCTGCTTGATTTTCTTTTGGCTAATCTCCACTTTTCAATCAAGTGATAGGATATGATGGAACACCTTTTTGAATACAAGCATGTATCCAAAAATCAAGACAATCATAAAAAGTAGATTCTTCAACTGACTGGTACATCAACAAATCTGAATTTTCTGAAGTTTTCTGAAAATATTGAATATACTGAATATGAGGTAACCTTTTCCAAACATAAAACCTCACCCCAAGTCTCCAACATCTGCTACAAAAAACTCTTTTACCTCAAGAGTTAGATAAAGAAGAAATATACTTCTCTGCAACTTGTCATATACCAAGTAGCTCTGTATTGACAGTCCAAGAATTCTTTGAGGGAACATATAAGCTGCCTGCTTAAAAGCTTCAACTAACTCATACACATATGAGTTAAAACATATATCTGCTGCTTTTCTTTCTCTCAATGCAATTCTTTGTCAAATCTACTAAATCATGACCAAGTGTAATGCAAAACAAGAAACTGCTTCTTCTTTAAACAAGATGTTCTCGTAGACTTGTCTTTGGATGTAGAGGATAAAATAGGAAAAGTATATGGAAAATATATGAGAAAAGGAAGCCTTACTTTTCTTTTGGAAATGATGGACTTTCTTCTTCTGCATCTTTCTTCCACCTGATGATGTCAACATCTTCAAACTTCTCTTCCATACCTTTTGTTCTCTTCATCTTGAAGTAGCAAACACTCTTGACTTCTTCAAATGAACTTTTCTCTTCCTCTAATGTAAGAGTAAGAGATAAAACAAATATGGTATATAAATGGAAGTGAATATATAATCATGTTTTATCATCTCCTCATATCTCTGAATCAAAATGCTGTTTCAAATGTCTGAAATGACTAAATTCACCAATCGTTTGTCTGAATGATGAATTACCCTTCTAGAGTTACCTTCTCTAGATACATTTGTACCTTGATATCCAACCAAATTACAATAGAAAATTGGCTGAAAAACAAAAAACTCATCTCATCTCTGCACTTGTCTTCTTAGATGAACTTTCTTGCCATGAAAGAGATCTTCTCAAAACTCTCTAGAAAAACCTCTAGATACCTGTTTTGATGTAGCCTTTAACTTTCAAATGATGAAAGCGTATAAAAGCACTCCTTGAAACCTTCAAAATCTCTTCATAACTGCTCTTCTAAGATATGACCTGCAAATGATAATCTGATAGTAGAAACTGATACCTGTGATTTGATGTTGATCTGATTCCTTCATCTTCTCTAAACCATTGTTCTTCCTTGAATTTGAAGTAGTCTTCTCTTCATCAAGTCTGGGTCTTCAAACAATACTTTTGTAAAGTATTTGCATACTCTTCCAAAAATATTCGGCTGCTAACAGATCATCAACTTCGTACTCCACACTGATGAATGTAACTGAAGTGTCTAATTCTCAAATCTCTACTCATCTAGATTAAGTGTGTATGTCAAATGTCAAATGTTAGAAGATGCTTTCAAATCATATGTTGTAAATCTAGAAGTCTAGGAACCTGGGATTATGAATGAGCCTTAATGCATTGATGCCAAATATCTAAAGTTATGTAACCAAAACCTTAGTGCTCTGATACCAAAACCCTAGAGCTCTGATACCAAATGTTGGAAGTGAGGTAGGCCCTTAGGCTCATGTCACAGGTCCATGGTTCCATAGTTCCATTCATGTACAACATTAATTCCAGCAATCTTCCATATTCATAAAACATGAACATATCACAACTTAATCATACAAATGATAAGACAAAGATAGAGAAAGAATAGACGACATGTTACGTAAGCCATCGCTTACTCATAGTATCATATATACCAATGTTCAATGTACAATGTGGGAGAAAAATTATCAACCATTCTATGTGATGAGAAATAGATGAATGAGTGAATGTACAATGTAAAAAACATATTCAGATGTGTGGGCAGTAATCTGAATATACATGAGATGTGTGACCTTATAGGTTATAGAAGAGTGAATATGAGTGACTGAATGAGGAAGGATCAGTGTGAAACTGATGGTCAACAAACCTACATCTAAACTTAGGCTATGGAAGACCCTAAGTCAGATACGTGTGTGAAAAGATCACATACTTATAAAGTAGCATAGAATGCTAACAAGATTGTTGCCGGAAATCCTCAAACTCATGTGAACACACCTTCTCAAACACCTCATAAAAATATGCATAAAGCATATAAGTACTGATTCTCTTGTACCTATGCCGAATAGGACTCCTCCTGATATGAACGCCACAGCCTCCATAAACTTCAAGTAGTACCTGTGTGCATAAAGAGAATATGTACCTGAATACTTAACATAAGATGTGAATCTTTTGTTAATCTCCATCTAATGTCTTTGAAGTAGCCCGACATCTTCTTGTAGAAGACAATCTTCAACCTAATATCTTCCTGTAGAAGATAATCTTCAAAATCATGTAGATGGTCCCATCCAATGTCTTTGAAGTAGCCAGACATCTTCTTGTAGAAGATAATCTTCAACCTAACATCTTCTTGTAGAAGATGATCTTCAAATACATCATGTAGATGGGCGATCCTCACCATCAAGCTGCTAATAATCAAGTCTTCTTGCCATGAACAAGAGATGACCTCCTCTCCATGAGCTAGAGTGTGAGCACACCCTTCATCTTCTCCAAGAAGAATCATTAAGAAGAACTCCATAGGTGCTCCTCAACATGCTTCAAGTTAGCACCATGGCTGCCCCATGTGCTAGAAGAAACACCACCTCTATTGAGGTCCAAGCTCCAAGCTTGTGTTGAATACTAGGTGAAGGATGCATAACAATGAGCCCAAGCTCTTGTTATATAGTGTTTGATTGTCCTCCAAAAGCTTCTCCAAAAGCCAAAATAAAGCTACGATCTTACGATCGCTTACGAAAATCAAACGTTATCGCTTTATCGGAAATCGCATCGCCCGTCACTGTCCCTCAGCCACTATTGTTTGCTTCTAAGAAGGCAAAAATCATATATATGCAAACTATCATTAACGCGTTCCACGGGATTTGAACCCGCGTCCCCAAGATGGGAGGACGATGAACTATCCATGCTCACCGCGCCGTTTTGATGTAGAGGAAGTGTTAAAAGAAACTACTTATGCTGTAGATTCTGGACAGAAATGGACCAATTGCACATTGTTTGCCAACAATCCCCCCTGCAATGTCATATTGGTACAATCTGGACTGAATCTGCAAACTGTCATAAGCTGCAAACTACCACAAGCTTAGAATAGCCTGTCACAAGCTTGTACTTCTGACACTTCAGAAAAAAAGTCTTCTTCAAAACTGAATTCGACTTTCCTTCAAAAATCTGAACTTGCTGAATATGAACCATAATACTTGAGAAAATATGCAAACTAGATATCCAATAGTGAACACATCAAGCAATCACTGCTTGACAACAAATATAGCATGAACTGTCTCCTGAACCTGTCATCTCTTGTCTTCAAAAACCTGAAAACATACACTAGGATCCATATATTTGCGTTTACCTTCCAAAAGCTCTTTGATAGCATATTTTTAGATTAGAAAGGAAAAGGACCAAAATTCAAGTGTGAAAAGGGACACTTGAAAATGTATAAAAGATAATTTCCTCTATTTTGAGAGGGTTGGTTGTATTGTTTTTGCTATCCAAGTAATGTGAAGAGCTCTCCTGTAGAAAATCGTGTTTTCTCCTTTCATATACTTTCTTTTGATTTGTTGAGTCTATTCTTTGTGTGATCCATGGAATTTGTGAGCTTCAGTTGTGTATTTCTGAGTAATATGTATGAAGAGAGATGATTCTTAGTGTATTGAGTAAAAAAGTGTAGAAGAACAAAGCTGGACATGGAAATTCTCAGTTTTCACAGAATTGTGATTGTCTCGTTTGTGTGATACACGTACTATTTTTGAAATTTGACTTCATAGTTGTGATCTATTGTGGAAATGGCACACTTTAGGCACAAAGATCATTGAAAATGTTGTTGTAGAACTCAAGATAATCAAAACCCTAGATATTTCTCTCCTTCTTCATAATTTCTCAAAAAAACAATCATTTAACTCTTATTCTTGGATTCCATTAACTAGAAGGGGTTGTGGTCTTTGCATACTTCCCGGATTGACAATTTAAAGATGTGTAGTTGATCCTTTATGCTATAATGATTGGAGAGGACAATTCCAAAGGGTAACAACAAACAATCTGACTCTCACAAAATTGTGATTCTTTGGTTGTCACAACATCACGATTGTCTCACAACATTGCGATTGTGTGACTCACAAATTTTTTAGCAAGAAAAGGGGGAAAATGGATCTTTAAAAAATGACAAGTAAAGCTTTATCTAAACTTGGGACTTTTACAAGTCCCTTAAGAGCCATTCAAGGGTGTCCATAGCAAGGTAAAGCACAAAACAAAGCAAGGTTTGGGGATCACACTTACTAGGCATCACAACGCTTTTTGCATCACCAGAATTGAGGTTGGAAGAACTCTCAATCTGCTCAATCAATTTCTAGTGTAGGCTAAGTGTGATTAGTGCAGTGATTAATTAGGGTGACATTATGCATGAATCAAGTCCAAGAAACCCTAATTTTTCAAGTTCAAGCATAGTTAAAATATTGTTGAAAAAACCCTAAGAGAAAAGAATAGAAATTGATTGATCACACATCCAATTGCAATATAACTCAAGTATTCCTAATGAAGTAATATTGAAAAGGGAATTTAAAAAGAACAAATGGTTGTGCAAAAGGAATAGAACAACATGGTTGTACTCAAGAAAAAGTTGGTTAATAGACCAAGCTTATGAACCTTAGAATCATGTAGACACCTAGGTCATGATAGAAAAAGCATAAGATCCTCTGAAGCTAGTGTCAATCACATAGCTAGGTCCTAGGCTCAGGAACTATGTGACTGCCCCTACGTGCTAACTTTAGAGACTAGTGATTCAGAGATGTCATATAGCATGGAGAGACCTACAGGCAGATCTTACCTAGAGACATGAGAGGGTCCCTATAAGACTCAACTGGAATATATTAGGACCAACCGATTAGGTGCTCACATCTATGAGGATGGTCTAAGGAGATCAATAATCCAACTCAAAAACCCAAATAAACCCTTCAAACTCGATCACCCTATGGTTAAGTTTGAAGAGGGTTCTTAGGAAGGAACCATGTACATGGTCACCAACTTACCAAATAGGACAAATGAGTGTGGATCGATCACATCAGAGTTTGATATGGGAGAACATGATCTAGAAAAAGAATGACAAGAACCTAGAACTCCTCGAGGAAATTCTATCTTGTCCAGAATACTTACACTAAAATGGGTTCCTCAAGATAACTCAACAATAGAACTCTTCATTAACCAAGAAACTGATGAAGTTTTTTGGAGAGCTAGATTGGAAAAATACAATGATTTAATAGGAGTTCATATTTACAAATTCAAGGACCTAGAGATCCCTGGAGGTAATCTATCTGGATAACACCTCGGAGAGAGTATTCACAATGATGTATCAAAATAGGCTTGTTTACACATGGAAGGGTAAACCATTGTTTCCTTTACATACATCCACTACCTATCATGATTAGAGAGGTGCAAGATCTATTCTAGAAGCACAATGAGAATGAACTGGAGAGAGAGACCTAAGGTAAGCTTTGCACACACTGTGGGGAGAGACAGATCAAGAATTGAAATTGAAAGGCCTGATAGAGAGAGACATAGAGCACATAGGCATCAAAGAGATGCACATGATTTTCCATTGCCTAGACCCCAAGAGTACCCAAGGACCCTTAGACCATCTCAAGTGGTCAAGACAATGAAGAACTACTTTGATGGATCGGGAGATCCTTATGATCATGTGGTGGAGTTCAAACAAATGTTAAGAGCTGAATAGGTTGAGGACTTGTTCACCCAGTTTGAGGCATTTGGTTAGATGCTCAAGGGTGCTACCTTAGCTTGATTTTAGCCCCTAAACAATCACGATTTCCAAAATATATGTCAACTTCTAGAAGCGTTCATCGTACAATTTTCCAAGAGTGGCATCAGGCATAACACATCATCCTTGATCCGTAAATTCAAGCAGAAACCCCAAGAAAAAGTTCAGTTAGCCGAATGCATATTTAAACAATACGTGGAAAGATATCGCACACATGAATTACTAAGAGATTTTCCAAGGAACCCCTCTAGTGAACCCAAGGTTACACCAATTAATGTGGTAGGCTTAGTGGTGGATTCAAGTTCAAGTAGCATTAATGTGGCTCCTATACAGGTAGTCAGTAGGGCAGAAGCCTTAAAACATGCTAAACCAACTGAGCAATTAGAGTCGAGTGAATCAGGAGAGCCTAATAAGAGAAAAACAAGAACTTGGAAGGATACTAGGGAGAAGGACAATCATAAGTGGGCTAGAAAGTTATTCAAATTAGAAGAAAGCTTGAGATATGCAAAAAATAAAAATTCTTGAAATTGCATCTCAAACCCCTCGCATGCCAAAAATCTATCCACTCAACTTCATCCCACCCCACCACTCATTGTGAATAGACCACAACTAGGGTTTGTTTTCATTGATCCAACTCTAGAAGGCTTGGACATGATGTTTAAGGCCTACGAGGCTCGACTTCAAGAAGGGCTAACAATTGCAAACCTAGACAAGAGTTACCCTAGAGCAGATTTAGGTATTGAACGAACACAAATTTGCATGAAAATCGTAGAACTAGCTCAGGCTATTCTCGAGGCCAATCAATTCTTCAACCAAACAAATTTTGTCAAATCAAGTTTGCATTTCGAGGGCTTACTAGCAAGAGTAGATTAGTTGGTAAACAGGTCGCAAGTTTCTTTACCTCAAGAAGCTCAACTAGTTTTTGAAAGAGAAAGCTCACCGCCAATGAAATTTTATGTTCCTAATTCGATGGATGTTGGAACACCTCTTTCAATTCAAGAGTACTCTCAAGAGTTTTCTAGGAAATACAAGAAGAGAAATGGGCTAAGGAGGAGGGTAATACCCCTCCTATTCCTGAAATTGATGATCTTCATGATCAATTTGCCCAAAACATTCCATCTATATATGGAGACCAAGCAAAGCAACAAGAAGACAAAAAAGATTAGATTTTAAATCCAATTCTTTACAAGAGTTGCCACAATTCACATGCCCATGGGAATCTGATATCTCTTCATATCAGAGCTCCCACAATCCTAATAAGAAATGAAGACTCAGTGCTTCCAAGAAACACTATAGTGCTAAAGAAAACTAAGGTACAATATCAACTCACCTTAGAAGAGTTTCTCAAAGTAAAACTTGAGTTGTGGAAACATGTGCCAAATCAGGTTCCAAAACTTCGTTCCACTAAGTCAAAAGCATGATGTAAGCTAAAAGCCCTAGAGATACCTTTAGACAAAATAGGAGACATGAGTGAAGGTGAAGAAGGTAATACTTATCTTCCAATCACCTACCAAGGTTACACAACCAAAGCTATTTTGGATTTGGGTGGGGGTGTTGTGATTGCGACCACCTCCTTGCAGAAGCAATGGAGCAAACCTACATTAAGAACAAGTAGAATGAACCTTCAAATGGCTGATGGCCATGTTGAAAGACCTCAAGGATGGCTATAAAGGATAACTCTAACCACTTGTGGTGTAGAGTTTGAACACACCTTTGCTGTATCTGACTTTTGCAAAAATAATGTCTATGAAATGAGCCTAGGAAGACCCTTCCTATGGAAACTACAAATAATACAAGATTGGGGAACCAACTCCTTGTATTTGTAGCACTTAGGGCTCATCAACAAGGTCAATCTGAATGATTATACCTTCAGAGGTGTACCACCCCTATATGGAATCCTATCCACAAGCAAAGGGATTCAATCTCCATGCATTGCGTAAGTTCTTCTGATCCATCATGGATGCATGAAGATACTCACTTGTGGATGATCAAGTTCATAGAGGAAGGGGAAAGATGACTAAAAGTCAGAGAAGAAGGAACTTCTCAAGGAGTTAGAGCAGTTAGAGACCGAACCTACACACTGATGATCTTTCCAAATGAAGAATTTGAGCCTCATGATTGGGAAAAAATCATAGCCACCATGGACATCACTGTCAATGAAGAACATTGGATGCCTCATTGTGATGATGAGGGTTATGATATCTCTTTGTTCATGTGTGAACCCTTGCTAGAAGAATGCAACTCTAATGAGGTCATAGAAGACGAAGAGGATGTTGACGATCTAGAGTCCATTGTGATGGATAGTTGCTTTGACTCAGAGGAGCACTATCTAGAAAATATAGGAGTATTTACCCAAAAAGAAGAAGAACCTCTGACATGCATTAAAACTATAAATTTAAGGGAGTAAATTGAAGGTAATCAAAAGAAAGAAAAAGAAAAGTAGTGAAACAAGTAGAGGAGCAATCATTGTTCAAAGTACCAAAGAATTTCAAGAAATATGAAGTTGAAGACCAAAAATTTTGGTATGAATGCTTAAGAGAGAGGCCATCATAGGAGAAGCATATGATAATGAAGAAAGGACCAAAAAAATTTGTAGTAACCATTGAAGAGGACAAAGAGTGATGTACATACATAGGAGAAAACCTAAGTACAGAAGAAGAAGAAGAAGTAGAGCTTGTAGCTTTATTAAGGGAATATAAGGATATGTTTGCATGGACCTACATAGACCTGAAGGGAGTAGATCCAAAAATATGCTCTCATACGATCCCCATGATGGTTGATGCCAAGCCCACCAACAAGAAGCCCTACACATATAATGACACTTATGCAACCAAAATAAAAGAAGAATTTGACAAATTGATTGAAGCTGGGTTTATCTATCAGATTGAGCATATTGAATGGGTGTCTCCCATGGCAGTGGTGCCCAAGAAGAACAGAAAGTTATGGGTGTGTATTAACCTTAAGAAAGTTAATGCCACCATGATCAGAGATAGCTATCTGCTTCTAATCACCAAACATTTATTGCAGTGTGTTGCAAGGAAGGAAGTTTATAGCTTGCTTGATGGATTTTCAGGTTACAACCAAGTAGCAATTTCCCGAGAAGATAAACACAAAATGGATTTTTCCACAAAGTTGGGAATCTTTGCATTTTGTGTGATGCCATTTGGGCTCATCAATGCACCTGCAACATTCCGAAGGCTCATGTGCCATGTCTTCAAAGAGTTCTTGCAAAAGAGCTTAGAAGTATATGTGGATGATTTATGTTCTCATTTCCAAGAAAGAAGACACCACATCCTAGAGTTCAAACAGATCTTTAAAAAGTGTAGAGAATATCGAGTTTGTTTGAACCTAGAAAAGTGTGTGTTCATGGTAGGTCAAGGTAAAATCTTTAGTCATATTGTTTCGAAGAACGGAATATCGATAGACGAGGACAAAGTAAGAGCCATAGTGGACCTGATGAGGCCAAGGAACATTAAAAAGGTACAAGCCTTTATGGGCCATTATGGACATTACCCCAGGTTTATCCACATGTATGCAATCATAGCTAAACCTCTCTATGCACTGTTGACAAATTTTGAGTGGAACGTCGAATGCGAAAATTCCTTCAACGAGATGAAGAGACATTTGTGTACAATACGAATACTGACCACTCTTGATGGGAATAAACCATTCCATGTACATGTAGATGCATCCAATTATGCAATAGGATGTGTGCTAGCACAACCCACAGATGAAGGAAATCTAGATTTTCCTATAGCATATGCTAGTAAACAGCTAAAAACAACTGAACAAAAGTATACAACAACCAAAAGTGAAGTCTTAGGCATGGTATATGCTATGAAGAAGTTTAGACACTTTGCATTGGCCAACAAGTTCAAGTTTTTCACTGATCATCAAGCTTTATTATATTTGGTCAATAAACCTTGCAATACAGGATGCTTAGTAAGATGGTTCCTCTTACTAATGGAATACAACTTTGAAGTGGTTTTTAGGAAAGGTAGGACCCACCTCAAGGCGGATTACCTTTCTCGCATCACTTCAAGAGAGTCCCTATAAGGAGTTTCTGATGAACTACCTAATGTGTATATGTCCAATTGAGAAGTTGTTCCTAAATGGGCAAATAAGTTGGTATTTGTCCTAACCTTTGAGCCAACAAATAAGAATGTGAAAATGAACAAAGGTGAAATTATAAAATCACAAAACTATCAAATATTGGCAAGAAGCATGTACAAACAAGATAGAGAGGGTGTACAAGCTTGTTATGTGGAGGAGAGTGAACATAATAGTTGGTTGCAATAAGCCCATGAAGGATTGCTAGGAAGTCACTATTCTAAACAACGAACATTTCATGATCTGAAATGTTTAGGAGTGTACTGGTCTAGTATGGATAGAGAAATACATGAGAGGATTAAGAATTGTCCAATGTTCTAGAAGAGACCCCTAGTGGAGTATGCTATCTTGTATCACATGTCGTTAATTCCATAATGGAGCACTCTATTGGTTGAATTTATGAGATTGGGAACACTACCCAGTGAGGATAGTCTAGCAAGACAACGAAGGATGGAGCAAGAGGTTCAGGACCATGCCTTAGTAGGAGACAACCTATACCAAAGAGGAAAAGATGGTTACTTAAGATTGTGTGTTCACGAATCAGACTATTTGACAATCTTAAAAACTACACATAGTAGTGTTGTAGGTGGACACTTCGGGCTTGATCAAGTAATTAAGACCATTCTATACTCAAGACTTTGTTAGCCCACTCTTCATATGGATGCACATACCTATGTGAAGAGATGTGACATAGGACAAGGTGCACAATATCTAATAAGAAAAGACAAGATGCTTTTGAGGCCTATGATGGGAGGACACACATTCTCCAAGTGGGGTATAGACTATGTAGGTCCTATTAACACCCGAGCTAGAAACTTTCACGTAGAGTACATTATTGTAGCCACATATTACCTTACAAAGTCAGTAGAAGTAAAATCCACAACAAAGAAAAATGCTCAAACGATGGCTAAGTTCTTGTTCGAGAAGATTTTCACCAGATACAGGTTCCCAATATAGTAAGTAAGTGATACAGGTATGTTCTTGCAGAGTAAAGAAGCACAAAAGGGAAGCCCCAAAAATTTTCAAATTTTAGGCATAATTTTTTCTTCTTCAAATTCCTATGAAAATCCCTTGAAGCCATGTAAATGCACTAGAGGAGTCCTCTACATGCATAAACCCCAATCATTGTAACATAATCCTTGTAATATATTAGGAAATTAGAGCTTTTCAATAAAAAGTGACAGTCGCTTGTGTTAAAGGACCAATTTTAGGGCACATGTATACAAGTCACTTGGTGACTCTTATAAAGGACTTTTTACCATTGTGAGAATTGAAGCAAAATTTCGAATTTGCCTCTTGCTTGCTGATTACCTTCTTCTCCAAGAGCTTTTGTGTGTGTGCAATGCTTGAAATATGTGTGTAGGACTGTTGTCTACTCCTTCCCGAGTTGTGGAGTAGGTTTTGGTGTTTCTCACCATTCACTATTTTGCTCATAAGTCAAAGCACGTTTGTCCAATTCCATTTACCATTAGATGTGTCTCATCAAGAGCTTCAAAATGAACCTGCTATTGACCATATTCGGAGTTTGGAGCTGAGAGAAAAGTTCAAATTTGTGCTTGCTGATGTAAAAGGTATCGAACATGCATTTTCAGAGAGTTAGTGAGTTGGAGAGGTAGTTGAGACTAGTCACATGCATTCTAGCATTGGTACTTCACTTACCATCATGTGTCCACATGTCCTCATACACTTGGTACATCTAATTCTTCGGATTGATAATTAAACATGTATTTATCCACCACTATATGCACTTGTGGGGTGATTGAGGTATAGTCGCATCAACCCAAGTACCTAGACTTCACAACTTAGGTACACACGTTTTTGGCACCATTGTCGTGGATAGCCCAACCAAGGTGCCTTCATGATGGTTATGGAGTGAATGAATCGTACTTGTAAGGTGAACTCAGTCAATGGCAAGTTATCAAGTATTTCAACACTTGTTACTTCACACTTCAGGAATGTGTATGATGAGTTTTTATATTTAGGTTTAGGAGTAAGAGGACTAAGGCTAGAAGAAGTAGGACACCTTGAGAAAATCCCAAAAATTCTCTACTTTAGCTCAGTTCAGGCACTTGCTTAACCAAGGCCTTAAAATCCAAAAAAATAGTCATTTCTCAGTCACTTGTCTTGAGCAAGTATCGTGAAGAGTAGCGACTGGTATTGCGGGAGTCTTCTTGTGGCGAGTGACCACACAGTTGACATTGCGAGGACAAAGCTTAGGCAAAATACTCTTTAAGGTGAGTTCTTCAACTCTAGAACCTCAAAAAATCTTAAGATCACTCACAAACGTGACTGAACACACACTCAATATCATGGGGTAGCACAAAAGGCTTTGAGGGAGTTTTTGAGTGGCACAATGGGCTAAGAGTGAAGGGGAGAGAGAAACACACATAAAAATTTCTAGATTTTAGTCACTTTTGATTGCAGTATCACGATCGGTTGAGTTTTGATATCGTGATACCAAAATTCCCTTGTATTGCGATACTTGTCTGGTATCGTATCGTGCATACCACCTTGAGGTATCACGATACCATCAAGGTATCACACCAAGTGTTGGTATCGCGATCGCGATCCTTAGGTGTTATCTTATCGTGGTCCACCAGGTATCATATTGTTCAACTCTTGGTATCGTATCGTGAGTGTACCCCGTATCGTATCGTGCTTCTCTTAGTATCATATCGCCATAATTTTGGTCTTGTATCGGACCCAAGTATTGTATCATCTAGGTCAAGGTATCGTATCGTCAATCAGACCCGTATCATATCGTTCACATAGTGATATCGTATCATCCCAACCACTGATATCATATCGTGAGTTAATCTGGTATCATATCGTGTTGAGAATTCTAGGATATCATATCATTGGCTACTACTATTGTATTGTGAGGTTGGTATCATATCGTGACTGACAGAGGTGTCATATCAAAAGCAAATCTAGTATCGTATCATCTAGACAGTAGGGAAAAAATGAGCCCTCTTTGGGCCTTTTAGATTAAGGGCTAATTAGTGATCCACCAATGAGGAGAGAGCAGTGCCCACAGTCTAGTTTCTTAATCCACTAGACTAGGACTAGGCTTCCCTTGGTTTGTGTTGGTCAAAACTTTCAAAACCACCACAAACTTGTGGTTTTTGAGAAAAGAATGGTTTGAGCTTTTGAATTTCAAGGCGGCAATCATTGTGCACCATTCAATTCAGAGAAAAATCAATGGCTCAAATTGTAAGATTCAAAATAAGGTGCTTGTCGATTCCAACCATTCGATCTCATTGCAATCTAACGTTGGAGAATAGGTGTAGATCCCGCAAGGCACTGAGGATTGTGAACCATTAGATCAAATGTTGATCCAAGGGCTCTACATGAGCCCTTTAGATGGACAATGCCTTTTGTTGCCCTTCATTGGAATACATGCACATCCAACGGCCATGGAAGGGCCCGAAATTTGGATTAGCAGGAATCACGCTCTACTGTTGGATTGGCAAAAACTGGATGGTGCAGGTACTTAAGAAATTTTCAGAACAGCGCTGAATATGGGCTTCCATTGGATCTATGACATTGAATGTCTCAGACTGACTGCAACTTGAAATTCTCTCTCTACTATCCTTCAAAAATCTGCCATGCAATGATTCGCCTATATAGAACTCTTTTAATCCTAGCCATTTATATAAAACGATCTAAGGGCTAAGAATCAATTTGACTACACCTTGAGTTTTTATGTATATTTTATTGGAGAAAACCACCAGTGGTATTACTTATGCCCTTAAACCCTCAAAATCTTAATCTTAATCCTTGAAAATTAGGGATCCTTACAAGGCCCAACCAGAGTTCACTTTTTTCCGTAATGTCAGAAGTATTGTATCGTGTCAATAATTGGTATCGTATCAAGGGGAGCTACTGGTATCACCCATCACTAGTATCGTCTAGAGCAACCCAGACAGACTCAAAGTAAACTCTAAGTGATTTAAAATATAATTAAGGGAAAGAAGAGAGAAGATATAGACCCAAGATGTGAATGAACTTAAGATCAGGACGGGGGCTAAGTAGTTGACGAAGTGTCATCTCATCGGTAGGAAGTGCAGGCCAAGCAAGCCATCACTCAAGTTACTTAGAGACATCAAGTGATTCAGAGGAGGAACTATCGATGGCCTTAGAGGATATGCATGGTTTAGTTCCGAGAGAAAACTTTATGTCGACCATAGAGGGTGAATACCAGACCTCTTTAGAGTATGTATCCACCAACCGACAGAGAATCCCTATTTACCTTGATGGCATAGATAGGTCGGTAGCAGGGATGGTAAACTCTATGAAATCAGCAATAGTTCCAAGACCTGCAGTCAAGTATGAGGGAGGAGTTTACATGGACAAGTTAGGACAGATATATGTCAACATCCACGAACTCTTCAAGACCCAGCTTATGCACCTATAGTATTTCCAGACGAGGAATTCGAGCCTCATGCCTAGGTAGAATTCTTAGCCATGATGGACATAGCAGTGAACGAAGAACAATGGACCCCTCATTGTGATGAAGACGGGTATCACATTTCCATTTTCATGATTGAACTTGTTGAGGAAGACTTTACTCTAGAAGAATGCATGGAAGAAACCCAAGAACCGGATGAGAGTGATGACGAGGACCTAGAATCTATCATCATGGAACCCTTCTATTCCACAGAAGAGGAATATCTTTATTTTGTAGAAGCCAAAACCTCTCATGAAGAAAAGGAAAGTCAAATGGAACAACTTGAGCTATCCATAAAAGATACAGAGAGCAAACAAAAGAAGAGAAAGAAATCATCTAAGATAGAAGAAGAAGAAGAACCACTCATGGAAGTACCGGAGAACTTCAAGAAGTATGAAATAGAAGATAGACGAATCATGGTACAAATGCCTAAAAGAAAAGCTGACGTTGGAGAAGTATATGATAACCGAGAGAAAATCAAAAAAATCATAGTCAGCATAGAAGGAGAAGAAGAATAATGTACATACATTGGGCATGATTTGACGAATGATGAAGAAGAAGAGTTAATTGCCCTATTGCAAAAATATTGAGATGTGTTCGCTTGGAGTTACAAAGACCTGAAAGGAGTAGACCCAGATATATGGTCCCATAGAATCCCTATGACTCTAGATGCAAAACCTACGAAACAGAAACCATACATGTACAATGATAACTACACTTCCAAGATTAAAGAGGAAATAGATCATTTGATAGAAGTAGGATTCATTTACAAAATTGAGCATACTGAATGGGTATCCCCCATTGTGGTTGTGCCCAAGAAAAATGGAAAATTGTGTGTGTATTAACTTAAGAAAGTTAATGCCGCTACGATTAGAGATAGTTATCCTCTTCCTATCATGGAACATTTACTGGAAAGAGTTGCAGGCAAGGAAATTTACAGCTTTCTTGATGGTTTCTCAGGCTATAATCAAGTAGCCATTGCTCCATACGATCAACACAAGCCGGCTTTTGCCACAGAATGGGGCATTTTTGTATTTCGTGTGATGCCATTTGGGCTAACAAATGCACCCAGGTTTGTCTGAACCCAGAGAAGTGCATCTTTATGGTTAGACAAGGCAAAATTCTAGGACACATTGTGTCAAAGAACGGAATTTCTATGGATGAAGAAAAAGTGAAAGTAATTGCCGACTTACCTAGACCAAATAACGTAAAAGAGGTACATACATTTATGGGTCATCATGGATATTACAGACGATTCATACACATGTATGCAATCATAGCCAAGCCTTTGTACTCTCTTTTGACCAAGTTCGAATGGACAGATGAGTGTGAAAATTCATTCAATGAACTTAAACAACGTTTGTGCTCAGCACCTATATTAATAACCCCAGATTGGAGCAAGCCATTCCATGTACATGTGGATGCATCCAACTATGCCATAGGATAATATAGACCTCCCTATAGCTTACGCGAGTAGACAATTGAACGCAGTAGAAAGAAATTACACCACTACGGAACGAGAAGGATTAGGAATGATCTATGCAGTCAAGAAATTCAAGCATTATTTGTTGGCAAATAAGTTCAAATTCTTCATGGATCACCAAGCATTATTGTACCTAGTCAATAAACCTTGTAACACAGGACGATTGATACGTTGGTTTCTATTGCTCATGGAGTACGACTTTGAAGCAGTAGTCAGGAAGGGAAAGACACATCTCACAGCTGACCACCTCTCAAGATTAACTATAGGAGAAGCTCCTCAAGGAATAGTGAATGAATTACCCGATGCATATTTGTTTAACCTTGAGATAGTACCAGAATGGGCTAAGTGGATAGTCCCTATTCTCACATATGGACCCAAGAATCCTAGGATAAGGATCAACGAAGGAGAGATTACCAAGTCATAAAGATATCAAATAATAGCACGAAGTATATTATAATATAAACAAGATAATCAAAAGATTCTTGCTTGTTGTGTAGATGAATCAGAACATTCAAATTGATTGCAATTAGCACATGTAGGTGCATTAAAGCAACATCATTCAAAACAGCATACCTTGCAGACTCTGCATAGACTAGGAGTATATTGGCCTTCCATGGAAGTAGATGTCTACAAGTTGTGTAGAGAATGCCTTGTTTGCTGTGAAAGACCACCAGTAGAACATGCTACATTATATCATATGTCTTTCATACTAGAATGAAGTGAACCTTTAGTGACATACTTGAGGATGAAAACACTCCCTCAAGAGATGACTTTAGCATGACAATGCAGTTTAGAGCAGGAAGCTCAAGACTATTCACTTATTGGTGACAATCTATACAAACGAGGACGAGATGGATACCTAAGACAATGTGTTCATGAAAGCGAGTATTTGAGTGTACTAGAGACTACACACCAAGGTGTTGCAGGAGGTCATTTTGGCCCCGATAGGATAATCAAAGCCATACTGTTTATAGGATTATGGTGGCCCACTCTTCACATGGATGCACATACCTATGTTAAGAGATGTGATGTGTGCCAAAAAACTCAATTTCCTACTCGCAGAGATGAAATGCCATTGAAACCCATGATGGAAGGACGTGCATTTTCTAAGTGGGGTATAGACTTTGTAGGACCCGTTAACCCCCCTACAAAAGTTACTCATGCCGAATACATTATTGTTGCAACGGACTATCTTACCAAATGGGTAGAGGCTAAGGCCACAAAAAAGAATGATGCACACACGACTGCAAAATTCTTATTTGAAAATGTCTTTACAAGATATGGATTGCCTATAGAGTAAGTGAGCGATCGAGGAACTCACTTTCTAAACCAAGTCATTGAATATTTGTTATAGAATTTTATGGTGATTCACAAGAAATCCGCACCGTACCATCCTCAGGCCAATGGTCAAGCAGAAAGTACTAACAAGATCGTTTGTAAAGTATTGATGAAACTCGTGAACAACAAACGTTGAGATTGGCACAAACAGTTACACCACGCTGTTTGGGCATATCAAGTAGCCTATAAGACCGTACTCAATGCAACTCCCTTTCAGATGGTTTTTGGTCAGAATGTTGTGCTTCCTTTGGACTTCTTGATACTGACCCTTAAGGTTGCATAAGAACATCAGTGGATCGGCCATGAATTATCATCAAGAATAATGGACTTGGAATGATTAGGAGAAACCAGACTGAAAGCAGCAGCAGGTATATATGCATCAAAGAAGCGACAGAAAGCCTATTTCGATGCACATGTAAAAGAAAAAGGCTTGAAAGAAGGAGATTTAGTCCTAGTATATACACTGAAAAGTGAGGTTATGGACCTATGATCATTAACAGGATCTGGACAAGTGGAGCAGTACAATTAGCAAACCTAGAAGGAGACATAATGCCTAATTACATTAGTGGTTGTAGAGTCAAGTTATATCAGGAACCTCTTACTGAGGATATGCTTAGATGACTCACATTGGAAAAGAAGCATAAGAAGGAAGAAAAAAGAATACACGTAGAAGCTCAGGTAGAAGCTATAGAACACATTAAGTGCATGAAGCTAAGACGACAAGAACTAGGGAGAGAATATTATAACCATCTGGAAACAACACCAAGATACCTCATGGCCATGTGTCAAGCAAAGTCAAGTACTTATCCTAGCATAGTGGATAGGAGACCATTCATTACACTCAAGCTAGAGCACAACAACCCTTGCCATGAACTCAGGGCTTTAATTGACTCAAGTGTTGCGACTAGTGCGATTAGATGGTCCCACTATAAGGACTCGGGAATAGAAATGCAACCAATTTAGGCATATCTCATAGGGCTAGGAGGCATGGAAACCCCTTGCATGGGTGAGGTGGACCTTCCTATCCTCATACACAAAGTGACCATGACAGTGAAGCTACTAGTGTGCCATGACGGCAACCTGATAGAACCCCTAATCCTTGCCCAAGATTGGCTATACGATCACTCAGTGGACCTAAATCTTTGACAAGGCTCCTTGCAAATTGGAACCTTACATCAGTAGTGAGTGATACTACTTGACTTCCCTAACAACACTCCACCTGAGGTATGTAACCCTAGACCATATGAACTACATGCAACGGAGGACCGAAAGATCTTTGGCTAGATCCCTCCACTAAGCACGCTCCCTCCAAAGTCAACCCATGAGAGCTTGGCGATGGATAGTTGCCAGATAAAAGAATGACAACATATTTTCCCCTGGTCTTCCAGTAGTGGTCAGGTGGGTTGCATCAATGGACAAATGGGCACAACAACCTGCGGTGCCCATCCTTCCACACTTACTGTGGATTGGCCTAGATTAATGGTACAAAATGTTGCACTTCCTAATGGGCAAGTTCTGCAAGTGTTGGACCTCCCTTGTTTTCCAAAGTAGAGTGTCCATCCGACCTCTCAATCCCAACTACCAAGGAGTCACCAATGACTAAGGAACCCAAATCGACAACCCTACCAGATGATGCAAAGAAAGCAAGAGTATCAGCACCACAAAGCAAGTGGCACAAAACAAATATGGGTGCCAAAAGGACAGAAAGCACCGACAGATTTCAACAATGCAGACAATGACAAGATGAAGTTTCCACAGAATCAGAGGCAATATTCGAAATCCCCCCGACTTTCTTCTACAAGTACAAACAATCGATAGAGTTGGATCGCCAAGAAGTACCTTACAAATCGACCCACACCCATGCAGAATTGGGTACCCAAACAGTGTATTATAGCTCAACACTCAAGCCATGTAACATATACCCCTCAGAAATATCTTTGTCCATTGACACCACAATATCCGAAATCATCTTTTGTCCCTCAGCAGAAACATACCACCCAATCAACCACCCTCAGGAAATGGATACCGAAATGTATCCAGAAGCCTTCACATGACGAATTGTATAACATTAATCCCATCCGGAATAACCAACTCCCTTGTAACAATTCACTCACAATTGAACTTTGTATAAACTCATCTACACTAACCCAACATCACTTGTAATAACAATCTCATCAAGCAATGTATGCACTATCTAAAGCATGTAGGTGTCTAGAGATCTGCATTAGTGTTGCAAAAAGCATTCCATAAATCACCTCACAACACTCGCCTACACGGGTTACACATCGGTTATGGAAAGTTTGCGGTCGCACTTTAATGGGATCATGATTAATCTCCATACTAATGTGCTAATCTTTTGTGGCAGATCTTCTCCACATTTGGTTCCATCATCATGCAGACAGAAGGACCATCTGAAGCTGGCCCCAGTGTACCTACAATCAATTTTGGCGAATTACTGGCTGAGCCACATCCCACGGTACAACCACCTGAATTTCAAGGATTCCCAGGACCAATGCCAATCGATGACCCTCCTAGGGGATACACCAAAAAAGTTCACTATAACTCCCATTGGTTTCAAGGTTTAGCAGGACCTTTGGCAGACAAAGACTTCATTTTTTATGCCACGGTGACAGGGGCAAGTATCAGTTTTTCTCCAAAGAATTTGAAGCACTCCAAAATACAGAAGATTTAAAGCATGTTTGGGCTAGAGCAGGTTTTATAGAATACTTCAGTGATCCACTACCCAAACCTGATTTTTATAGATGCTACTACTTGGTGACCACACTTATAGCCTCTGAGAACAAGGAGTTACTGGGCACGTTCATTTTTCCGTCTTTGGTAAATGACCCTCCATTCAAGAAGTTCTATCTTTCAAAGGATTTGATTCAGGCAGCAATTAAGATTCATGGAACTCACATGCCAACAGAGCGAGAAAGACTTATTCCATAGCCGATGAAGCGTGGTGATGTCATGAAATGGGAAGACATTTCGGCTATTACACCTGAATTATCAAGGCCATTACATATATGTATGCAACACTTTGCTTTCCTAGCGCAGGATCGTATCACCATATCTTACAAGCATATTTGGTTTGGATTGTATTTAGCATGTATTGGGCCCCAAACAATAGATCTTGCAAGTTGGATCATTGATCAGTTGTACTTAGCTCACTAGAGATGGGAAAGGAAAAAAGTCATCCATGGATGTGATCTCACCCGAATTGTTTATATGTGTTTGGCATATGACTTGCCTATAGAACGCACAATGACGAGTGAAGAATTGACGGATTTCAAAGGAACCGCCAAGAAAACCAGAAAAGCTAGCAAGGGACGGGTAGGAAAGTGCATGCGTGGATCCATCCCATGTCTACAAGTTCCCAAGTCCCCATCACCTCAGCCATCTCCAGAACAGTCACCTACGGAACCCCCTGCACCTATACAACCCATATGCATACACCTGTCATGACCGGTTATCACAGAAGGTACTACCAGTACCGTTACCTCTCAAGCAACCACAGTCCAGGAACCTACCACTACAACAGCAAAAAATCCCACCTCCATTGGTGCGGAAGCATTTACTCTTCCTATACCCAATTTGGAAGCAAAACCAACAAATACCACGTTTGATTTTGAAATGGTGCACGCTTTTTCAAACGAATTTCAATTTACAAAAGGACAATTTTTCTCTCAGGATTATCAACGTCCAAGTTACCCTACCACACCCCCTAATCAACAGCAAGAGCAAGTAGTCTCCAGCTCTGAAGAAGAGAGGACAGAAACTGACGATGAAGACGGAGATGATGAAGCCAGTCAGGACAGCCATGAATCCCAAGAGAATGCACAGACTAATGCACAGGAACAACACACTGACACTCAGGGTGACACAAGTACTTACGAAGACGAAACATTTGAAGTTGTTGCCTACACATTGGCAATCAAGAAGCTATACCGCACCATGCAAGCCGTTTGGGCACACCGAAAACTCTCCGAAGAAGAAATCCAAGTGCTTGTAGAACAAGAACTCGCCACAGGAGGCTTTGAAGAAGCCTACATTCAAGGTTTCAGAGAACTGGATAAGTCAGTAGGAACTAATGAAGCATTATGCTATTTGTAGAGGAAACCACTACCCCAGTTCGAACCACGATGAATATGCTTGCTATCAAAGCTCGGTCAATATATTTGTGTACCAATGGATGCCCAACCTTCACAACAGGCCAGAGAAGCACGCCTCATTCCAGAAGAATTTTTTGTAGCAAAAACGATCATCATCGACTCCCCGCCCCGCACTTCCACTGTAAATATCCCTAACATCGTCGAAGTACCCACCATACCGACTGCCCCTCTTCCACCTCCCACCCCTCCAGTCTCTCCTGTACACCCTACCTCTCCCAGACCATCCATGTCCTTCGATAGTGCGATAGCAGAAGCCTTTGTTGCCTCAATTCCTCTCACCATTTCTGCACCCACACAACCCAGACTCCCTTCTCAGACTTCCACTCTTCTATCTAGTCCATTTCTCCATCCATTTGTCCCTTCCTTCCCCATTCCTCCAAGTCCCCTATTCCTATTTCCCCCTCCATTGAACTTCTCCCCCGTCTCACCTCCCCGACCCACTATATTTCCTCTCTCCCCTCTCCACCAAGCAATACATGAAACCCCATTTGTAAATTATTCGACAACCTTTGTAAATCCTATATTCATACCCACTCAAGCACCCACTATCACTGCACTCTTCACGGTCACTGCACTCGACACAACGTCCAGTGACATGGACATATCACCACCCACCGGACCACCACTCACCTCATCCATTTCACCACCACATTTAGGCACATCACATTTCTCCACAGTCACCACTACATCCACTTTCCCACCCCTATTTCCCCTTCCCCTTGCATCAACACCCACACCCACAGCATCTTCACTCACTCCACCGTTAATTTTATCACCCACAATTGACACCGCATTATGTCAAATGTTCGTATGTATGACACAAGTGAGAGATGATTCATCTCTAGGCACGAGTTACCAGACACTACAGCAGACCACGAACGACTTACAGTCGCAGCTAAATTCCTTAACCATCCAAAATGCCTCCCTTAACATACGCTACCAAGAGCTATGCCAGGCTTACCATACACGTGAACTAGAAAGTGAACAGAAGACAAAAGAGGCCATTATAGATATCGACAATTTGTTAAGGGCTCAGACCATTTGAAATGCGACGCTCACTAGAAACATGGGATTACTAAGATGCCACCTAGCAGTAGCCAAAGAAGAGAATCAACGCTTGCAGGAACAGAATAAAGAGAACCTTGAAGCTTCTTTAGATCAACCAGACGAACCCCTGAGTCCCATTCATTTCAAAGATGTCCCCTCTGAATCTATGAAGATACTATTGGAAGACCAATTCAAACTATTAGAAGATTATGACAGTATGAACGAGGCATATCAGAAGCTCAAGGACAACCACAAAATGCTACATTTGAGAGCACATGTACAGCAAGCACCACCAGCTCCTACAGCCACATCTCCTGAAATCATCAAAGAACTCAACGCTCTACATGCACACGTACTGACTCTTCAAACACAGATAGTAGCATACGAAGAACCCCCTAGGCCAGATTCCCCACCAGAACTCCCAACGGAGGAAGAAACTGTATCTATCCCGATGGAGGAAACATATGAAGAAGCCTACGAATCACAACCCATCCCAGGTAGACGTGTCACGATCGAAGGCCAGACCACCTTTGAACTCCCTACTCCCGAATGGATGAAGACTATAGAAGAACTTGGTAAGACCCACTCAGCAAGGGTGGAAGCACAATTACACGCAATGGCTATGATCCAGGAGCGTATTTTACAATACCCTTATTTCGCTCACTTGGCCCCTCGCAGGTATATATCTGGGCATGAGCTGCAATATAAGACATATTTTATGTTAATGGAAGAATACCAATTGGCAATCGAAAAAGAAACAGGCAAGAAACCCTCACATGCAACTCAGTTTGAGCCTGATGACTTACCACTGGAAGCACACAATGGAGAAATCATTCAACCAACTTGACGCCAGGACTTATTACAGCAATATCCAGAAATGATGAGCACATGGATCAAGGCACCTCTGCATTTAAAGTATAACCCATGTTGGGGACAGATACCAAGACGCCGCTCCTGGAAGGCCTTTGCCATCAAAGTACAGAACAACAAGCAGTGTCAGGACTAGCTAAATTATCCATATGTCACTCCACCCTACGGACCACCCACTGTAGGATATATGATGGCAGCTATTTGCCACTGGCTCCCCCGCTTACGCCGCATGGACGATGTAGCTACCCATATGACGGTCAAAATATTTGACATGATGCAGATAGTATTCAAAGTCTTCCGTCGCGTCAAGGCACCGCATGTTAACACCCCGGGCTTCAAGCATGGTAATCAGGATTTAGCGTATGATATGAGCACGACACCATCACTCCGCGTGTGTTATGCCTGGCACTGTCGCATCAAATATCTACCGACATGCTATAAAATGACATTCGAAGAAATGTTTACTATCGGTTTTTGGGAATACCATTCAGAGGTGTTCATAAGCAGGCCCACACACCTACTCAAATTATTTTCCTATGAACAAATGGTGTACTCCACGCACTACAAACACCCGCCACCAGATGAACCTCAACCCATAGATTGGGAAAAACTCGAATCAGATCTTGCAAGAGGTATTCGCATTTCAGAACACACCGTCACTCATGACCTCCTACAAAACTATATCCGATAGAACTTGCAACAAGGTTCTGTCAAGGACGACAGAAGTGAGAGGGAGGGATCACAACGAAGTAGTGGGAGCCAAACGGGTTATTTTTTCAAAGGAATATGTCTTATAATACTTTTCAAAACTCCCAACAGTGATTTTCATCACTCTTGTACCATATGTAACATAGAACAACCACTTTTGTAATTAGTAGCTCCATTCTGTGCAAGCCGAGGAGTCCTCAAGCTTGAGGAGCTTAGCTAGAATGAACCTACCAATTTTGGCAATTTTTAGACATTGTTTAGACCTTCAAATAGAACCTAGAACCTATTTTTTAACTATGCCAGTCACTAGATGTGAAACCAGTCAAAACTAGTCTAGAATCTATAAAAAGAGCTAGAGAGCTCATTTTTTAGGTGAGCTTGTATGAGTAGAGAAGAGCTTAGAGCTATTTTGAGTTGTAATTGAGATCTTTAGTAATAGAGTCTAATTTCCTACCTTCCTTTGTATCTTATTTGTCTCTTACATGTGTGTGTGTATGTGTGTGCGCATCTCTATGCTTCTCACCTTCACTATCCCTACATTTCACATTCACGATCTTCATACCACTCCTATCTCTTCCGCGGATTGACATTAAGGAGGTGGAACTTCTTACCGTGGTACTTACCATTGTGCTAGAGCAACAGGGCCCCACCACTAAAGATATGACTAGCTCTTCCTGCAGTAAAAGAGAAATGATCAATATAGAAAGGAAATACAAAAGAGAGATGGAAAGTCTAGAATATTCAAGTATTTAAACCTTGTCCCACTCTCTTTAGAATGAAACAAAAGTCTTTTCAAAGGCCCCATAGCCCCACCACACCTTTTTGAATTTTCAACAAAGGAGACCTTTTGTTTATGCATATATCTTATATTCTTGGGCCCCAAACTCAGAAGAATGATGAACCAAAGTCAAAATTTGGTCGAGGGACCCACGGCACACATTTTGAGGAGAAAATATCATATTTTTATAATAAAGCCTCAAAACATCCAAGAAATATGTAAAAATAAGCTAAAAATCACACCCTGAATCTTCTAGATCTTTGTAAACAATTCCTATTCACCACAAATGTAAAATATCTACTTCGAGATGTGACTCTAAGAAATTCATGAAAATTTGCACCTATTCCTTGTAATTGTCAACTGCCATACATACATTAACAAAACACAATAGATCTTTTCATACATTAAGAATTGGCTCAATTTCTTCTACACAAAGATTTATTTACTATTACTGAAGGTTTGTACAAAGTAGTTTTTCTTGCTTCTGTTCATACCCACAAGAAAGTCTTTAACTATGAAGAACTTTTCTTCACAACCTCTCACCTTGAATATCTCAAATACCTATACAGAAGTTTAGGACTTTCAATCGAGTAAGTGATTCTCATCTCTAGAATTTTATGATCCTAATTAACATATATACATTCTGATGTCATGACTTTACTACTCAAACTCGTAAATTTGAAGCTTCTAGAACTATTTTAGATCCAAATTAAGTGCTGGGGTGGTTTTCCGTGCTCTGCCTAATTGTGTGCAACTATAAGGGGAGTGGTAATTGTGCATGCCTCTAGATGGCAGACCAGCTAGGAATGTCCCTAACATCCAGGCGACGAAGCACCATGGGCGTGAGAGATGAGCCTTCCCTTCCTCACCTTTCTTGAGAACATCGGTTTCCCCTTGGATCATGGGTAGATGCCTGGCAATGGGAACGCCCCCCGTCCATCCATGGTGGGTCTTGCATGTAAACGGCAAGGACGGCCGGCATCGACCATTCGTCACTCATCTTGCCCACTCACTCAAAGGGGCTTTGGACGTGTGTGGCAAAGGAGATCCACTATGCCTCTTGTCAAATGGCAACCATGGACTTGACGACAACATACTGCTGGGCTGACCCACTTCGGCGGCCGTCCCTCACATCTTTTGGGTTAAGTCCTCGTCTTCCACTGCAACTGGCCTCCGGGCCATCTCAACCTCATGTCCCACTTTGGCTTTCAGTTTACTCAAGGGGATTGCCCCTTTAACTCATGGCTATCCTTCAATTTGTGGGTACAAGCTAAAACCACCCTTGGACTTGGACTATCACGGGGAGGGGGGGAGGGGAGAGGGGGGGGTGGGGATGGGAGGAGGGAAGTGGGGGAGTGGGGGGAGTGGGGGGGAGTGGGGGGGAGTGGGGGGGGGGGAGTGGGGGGGGGAGGGGGGGAAAGGGGGAGGCAGGGGGGGAAAGGGGGGGAAGAGAGAGATTAGCGAGAGGAGGGAGGCTAGAGAGAGGATAGAGAGAGATTAGAGAGAGGGTAGACCAAGGCATAGACCTTGGCATACCTTGTCATCCGAGTCACCGAAGTCACCGTTGGCGCCGTTGGCGCCGTTGGCTGCGCGCGAGGGAGGACCTCAACGATCAAGGAATATAGAGGTTCCCGGTACTTCCCGGGAGGTCACCCATCCCAGTACTGTTCCCCCCAGAGCTCGCTTAACCGTGGCAATCTCTTGCCACTAAGCTACACTCTTGTGGTGTTTGAAGAAGGGGAAAGACTAAGGTTGACATTACCTTGAACAAGTTTTGGTCCCTCAAAGCCTCATTTTTGCTTTTAAAGCCTATTTCTGAAGCAATTTTGGGGTGTTTTTGGAGCCATTTCGGAGTACTTTCGCATGTAGTTCTCTTCACACAGGTCCAAGAACATCAAGAAGAGTGTTCCTTGTACTTCTCAGACAATAAATATCAACCTTTGGGGCTGTATTTTCAGCCACACTTGTAAAACTACAGGTTTCTCGAGGGGTTTTCAGTTTTGGTGGGAGCAGTCGCTGCAAATTTATGCAGGTTTTTAAAGCCTAAAACATCAGAGGTGACAGACACTTGCAGGTGTTATTGGCTAGTTTTTGGGCTGTGTATTCAGCCTTTCAGTGTCATTTTACTGCATATATTGAGCACATACACACCATGTACGCTTCTGTGGATACCGCTTATGTACGTCCATGTGGGCATTGATATGGCGGTTACGTTCTTTGCATAAAGCCTTTTATGTTTGAAAAAGAGGGTCGTGGTGAGGTTTTCTTAACTGGGAGACACCCAGATGTCGGGGTCTCTTCGGTGATGCAGGTGGAAGACTTACCCAGCCTCGCCATAGGAGATGTATGATAGTTGTTCATAGGTGCTCGATAAGCCTAGTTGGCTTCTATTGGGTAACTGATTATATGCAGTGGAGTCAGTGATTCACTATGCAGGTAGACATGTCAGTACTTGCAGTTTTATGATACTTTGACACTGGTCATATGCTAATATTGCAGAGGATACTCTGGCAAAATTTTTCCAGATTTCTGGTTTAGTCAACTATATAGTGGTTGATTTACTCCTTGATACACTTATTTGTTGGTGTTTGGACTCTTCTAGCTCCATTATCATTCTATTCAGTTCTCTACGATCATGGCATCAGAGGTCTCAGGCACATCCGGTGGATCAGGGTCTAGTGCTAGCGTTCCGAGGAGGAGCTATAACTTGCAAGGCAAAGACCATTTTGAGATCCGAAAATTTGATGGCACAAACTTTGCTCTATGGAAGAATCAGATTAAAGATGTGCTGATTCAAAGAAGGCAATGGAAGCCAGTAAATGGGATTTCAAAGAAGCCTGCTAACATGGATGAAGATGATTGGGATGAGTTAGATGAAATGGCCAGGTCTACCATTCGCTTGCACCTAGCAGATAATGTTTACTTTACAGTATTAGACTGTGAAAGTGCAGAGGAGCTTTGGAAGAAGTTATGCAATACATATGAAAAAGAGACGGCATCAAATAAAGTATATCTGATGAGAAAATTATACGACCTTCGTATGAAGGACACAGATAGTGTTGCTGCTCATCTAAATGAGTTTGATGCCATATTCTCCCAGTTACAGGCTCAGAAAATGGATATGGACAATGAAATGAAAGCAGTATTGTTGTTATGCACCCTGCCATCATCATGGGATACATTTTGCACAGCTATTAGCAATAGTGCACCAGGTGGTAAACTCGTCTATGATGACATATGTGGAGCACTCTTGAGTGAGGAGATTCGTAGAAAATCTATGGTTGGCACTCAGAGTGGAGATGCATATAATGTTCGTGATTCTTACCAAGGAAAGAATCAACAACGTGGTAGGAGCAAGAACAAGGAAAAGAATGGTCAACGGAATAAGAGCATAAGTAAATCAAGGAAGAGGGATATTGAATGCCATTATTGTCATAAGAAAGGACACATGAAGAAAGACTGTTATGCATTAAAGAATGCTAAAGGTAAAGGACAGAATGTTGATGGGCATGTTAAACAGTTACCTGCACCATCTACTTCAACTGTGAAGATTGAAGAAATTAATGCTATTTCTGATGATGCTGATGTGTTGACACTTGATAGTACTGTGCCATCTGAGGCACTTATGGCTGATTCTCTTTCCCACACCTGGCTGCTAGATTCTGGTGCTTCTTTCCATGTGACACCACATAGAGAATGGTTCTCTAATTATGCAGCAAAGTCTCTTGGTACCGTGAGACTTGGTGACTCTTACCAGTGTGATGTTGTGGGGATTGGAGATGTGGTTGTGCAGTTCATTGACGGTTCAAAATTTACTATGCATAATGTACGCCATGTACCTCAGTTATCACGCAGTTTGATGTCAGTTGGTCAACTTGATGACCTTGGTTACAAGGTGGTCTTCTATGCTCAGTCCTTTCGTATATCAAAGGGCAATATGGTTATTGCAAAAGGAAGGAAAGTTGGCTCACTTTACCCTTTATTTGTATCACAGAAAGAACACTTGTTAGCTGTTACTGAACAGCCTATGGCTTGTATTTGGCATGGTCGTTTGGGCCATATATCTCATAGTGGAATGGAAAATCTTTCTCGTTCTGGCTACTTACCTGTGTTATCTTTCTTTGATTTTTCATTTTGTGAGCATTGTCAATATGGAAAGCAAACCAGAAATGTGCATAAAACGCACATTGACTCTTCAATTCAGCCTTTAGATCTTGTTCATACAGATGTGTGTGGTCCTATGCCCACTAGGTCCTTAGGTGGTTCTCTTTACTTTGTCACTTTCATAGATGATGCTATTAGAAAAGTCTGGGTATATCCTATCAAATCGAAGGATGATGTATTCCCTACTTTCAGAAAATGGCTTGCTTCAGTTGAGACTGAAAAAGGAACTAAGCTTAAGGCTTTACGTTCAGATAATGGGGCTGAGTATACCTCACATGAATTCAGCCTTTTCTGTCAGTGTAGAGGGATTCGTAGAGAGTTTACAGCTCCTTATACCCCAGTACAGAATGGTGTAGCTGAGAGAATGAATAGAACTATTCAAGATAGAGTAGTCTCTATGTTGCATCATGCAAACCTCTCACAAGGTTTTTGGGCAGAAGCAGTATTGACTGCAGTTCATGTGATTAACCTTTCACCTAGTACTGCCAAAGGTCTGAAAGTGGCACAAGAGTTATGGACAGGGAAACCACCATATTATGATCATCTTCGAGTTTTTGGGTGTGAAGCATATGTTCATATACCCAAGAATCTTAGACAGAAGTTGGACCATAAGTCAAAGAAATGCATTTTTCTTGGATATGGTCGAGAAGGACAATTTGGATATCGCTTATGGGATCCTGAAACACGGTCAGTGATCAGAAGTAGTGATGTCATTTTTAATGAGTCTAAGATGCATAAACAGCCAATTAAGGAGGTTGAAGTGAGAAGAGTGGTGTTTGAGGATACTAGTCCTCCGGTTAGCATGCATAAAAATGCTGCACATAGGGATGTTCAAGAGAATGTCCATTCAGATCAGTCTGCACATGTTCCTGTTCAGCAACCATTGAGACGTTCTGCACGTGTCTCATATCCACCTGATAGATATGTTCCAGGTTTAGATTTTGTTATGCTAACAGATGCCGGTGAGCCCTCTTGCTACAAAGAGGCTATGCAGACAGAGGATCATGTCAAGTGGGAGCGTGCCATGAAGAGTGAGTTGGATTCTATTCACAAGAATGGTACTTGGGACTTAGTACCTTTGCCAAAGGGCAGGAAAGCTTTACCATGTAAATGGGTATATAAGCTGAAATTCACATCAGATAGTGCTTCTCCAAAATATAAAGCACGACTTGTTGCAAAGGGTTTTAAGCAACAACATGGTGTTGATTTTGAGGAAATCTTCTCTCCAGTGGTCAAGATGACTACTTTGTGCATGTTGCTTGGATTCGTTGCAATGGAGGACTTAGAGCTAGTCCAAATGGATGTGAAAACAGCTTTCTTGCATGGAGATCTTACAGATGAGATCTATATGGAACAACCAGAGGGTTATGTAGTTCCTAGCAAGGAAAGTCTAGTTTGTAAGCTCAAGAAGAGCTTGTATGGACTTAAACAGTCTCCTAGACAATGGTACCAAAAGTTTGATGCTTTTATGAAGTCCCAAGGCTATTCTCGGAGCAATGAGGATCATTGTCTCTACACAAAGAGATGTTCTGATGGCAGCTTGATATGCTTGATACTTTACGTCGATGATATGTTGATTGCTGGGAAGTCCTCTTATGATTTGTCAATTCTCAAAAAGAAGTTGAGTCAGACATTTGATATGAAGGATTTGGGGGATGCCAAACATATTCTTGGCATGCGCATTACTCGTGATAGGAGTAAAAGATGCATATACTTGTCTCAAAGTGAGTACATATCCAAAGTACTTCATCGATTCAATATGCAGGGTGGAAAGGCATTGAGTACACCTTTACCCACATATGTGAAATTGAGCAAGGATGACTGCCCCAAATCAGATGAGGAAAAGGAATTCATGATCAAAATTCCCTATCAGTCTGCTGTTGGTAGTCTCATGTATGCTATGGTAGCTACGAGACCAGACATTGCATTTGCAGTGGGAGTTGTGAGCAGATATATGTCTAATCCTGGCAAGAAACATTGGGAAGCGGTCAAAATGATTTTGAGATATCTGAGTGGCACTAAGGACAAGTGTCTATGCTTAGGTAGAGGGAAAGCATCCATTATTGGTTACACAGATTCTGACTATGCTGGTTGTGTAGACAATCGTAAGTCTACATCAGGGTACATTTTTCATTTTGCTGGAGGTGCTATCTCTTGGAGATCTCGTCTTCAAGAATGTACAGCTGTTTCCACCACAGAAGCAGAGTATGTTGCAGCAAGTGAGGCATGTAAGGAAGCATTGTGGCTTTCTCGTCTTGCTTGCGATATGGGTTTGCCTCAGCATGTATCTCACTTGCTCAGTGATAGTCAGAGTGCCATTGCTTTGGCTAAGAATCCGGTCTATCATGCAAAGACCAAGCACATTGAGGTGAGGTATCACTTCATTAGAGATTGCTTAGCCACTGAGAGCATTATTCTTGAGAAGGTTCACACTCGAGATAATGCTGCAGATGCTTTGACTAAAGCTCTACCACAGGATAGCTTTCGACACTGTTGTCACTTGATGGGGGTTACTTGATTCTTGATCTTACGCAGTCACTTGTATACTGTGTAACATGCCCATCAAGTGGGAGGTATAGTTTGTATACTTACACTCAGGTATTCTTTATCATTCTTTCTTTTTTCTCCCATAGTTACTCTGGCCATATTGGCCTTTAGTGGGAGATTGTTACCGTTAGTGTCCATGTGAAAGGCCAAATGGTCACCGGACACTTCTTTGTATATGTTCTTTAATAAAACATATAGTGGCCTGGTCAGTCACAGACTGTAAGTTCGACCGCATTTGTAAGACCTAAGAAGTCTGTCTTCGTGCTCCCTGTGTACTGCGTTTTCTGCGTATTCTACAACCTCTGTGCGGAGTACTGTGTGTGCCGTCAGGAGCTCGTTTTTCTACTCCGAGCATATCGTCGTGGAGCTCTCGAAAAGGAGAGTGCAGTGTGGTGCATCGCCATCGAAATACTTCAGTCCTTACCCCAGCCATGTAGCACATTGGCATGCCTTAACCAAGGTCTCCGGATCAACAGGGGAAGCTTCCATCTAGCTGTGGCAACCTTAAGACAACAAAATCCAAGTTAAATACGGTACCTTGTATCTCGACTGGGACTCTAGGGACCACTCCCATAGGCCTTACTATGCTTTGGTCTGCCAATGTGTCACTCTAGCACAATGGTGAGTACCAACGTGAGAAGATTCACCTCATAATTGTCAATCCGTGGAGACGTGAGGACTAGTATGAAGACTATGAGCAAGTGAAGGCACAAGTGCGTGAGTGAGAAGCACACAAGCATGCACACACATACACACACACGCGCACACAAGGCAAGAACAAGGAGAGGAACAATGGAGTTCTTTGCATTAGTCAAAAAGTCTCTTACATAAGCTCAATTCACAAACAATCTAACCCCAAAAATGAGCTCTCTAGCTCTTTTTATAGTTTTCTAACTAGCTTTGGTCTTGTCCAGACCTAGTGTCCGGCCTAGTTAAAAATTAGGTTCTAGAGTCTATTTGAGGGCTCAAACAGAGTCTAAAAATTATGAAAATTGATATGTCGCTAGTTCTAATACTCCTCAAGCTCGAGGACTCCTCGGCTTGCACAAAATGGAGTCTATTCTACCAAAAACGGAATTTACAATGTTTGTGTAGTGATTAAAATCACTTGAGTTGTAAAGAATCCATGGAAAAAAATGATTTGGCCTTGTTGCCGTATTGTGCATGACTCCTCTGTTGCTTTGTATGCCAACACTCCCCCCTTCCTAGCGTCTGTCGCCCCTGACAGACCTTTGTTCTCTCGGGTGGTCGATGTAATATTGGATGACATTGGTGGCCAGTTCATGTTCTCCTATCCTTAAGCCTCTTGCTAGATCAGCTTCCAAAGCATCCCAATTTATTGCACCAGGGGTCTCTGGTTGCGGGGTAGTGTAGTACTCAGAATACATTGCTTGTTCACAAGCAAAAAGTTGGAGCAGATGTGTTGGCTTCGGTGCGAAAATCTCTGAGTGATACTCCCAGAAACCTGATCTGAACATTTCTTCAAAGGTTTGTTTGTAACAGGCAGGGAGGTATTTGATGCGTGCATGCCAGGCGTAAGCCACACGAATACTGGGGGTGGTGCTCATGTCATACACCAAGTCATAATTGCCATTGCTGAACCCCGGGAGACGTACCTGTGGTGCGGCTGCATTTCTAAAAGTTTTCAGGACTACCTGCATCATATCTAAGATTTTAAGCATCATCTGCGCTGCTACATCTTGCATGGGCTTCAAGCGCGGCATCCAGTGGCGAATGGTTCCCATCATATATGCGACTGACGGCGGTCCCTGTGGTGGCGCAATGTACGGATAGTTCAGCCATTCCTTGCATTGTGCGTTGTTCTGCACCTTAATATTGAATGCCTTTCACGACCTGCGGCGTGGGACTGGACCATAGCATGGATTGTATAGGAGGTGTAAAGGCGCGTTGTTCCATGTGCGTAGCATTTCTGGATATGTCTCTAAAAGTTTTTGCCGCCAGGTGGGTTGACGAATTTTACCTTTTTGCGCCTCTGGAGGAAGGTCTTCGGGTTGAAATTGGGTCGCAAAGGTAGGAATCTGACCCGTGACTCTTTGTATTTCTGCATTATAATCCGCCAAGATAATATAATACGGCCTGTATTGGAGTTCAGATGATAGGATCAAGCGTCTCGATGACAGGTTCTTGAAGTAGGCCGATTGTAGCACAGTTTCCTCTATGACCCTCATGGCCTGATTTTGCACTACTGTGCGCTCTTCGTGCGAACTCCCGATTTCCTCCACTTGACGTAGCCATGGGGGCCGTGGTGCCTCGAATGTGTCCTGGGCTTCTTCTGTTTGTTGACCTCCTGGGAATGGTTGTGGATCGTATTCTTCGTCAAACGTTTGTTCCACAGGAATTTGCACAACTTCTTCGTCCGTGGGAGCCTCTGGAGGGGAAGGTGGTCTCTCATATTGTAGTAGGCGTGTTTGCAATTCCGTGACCTGTTTCTGGAGATCTTTTATGGCCTCTGCGTCTGTGAGAAGTGAAGCCGCGGAGGGGGTGGTTGGGGAGGCTGCTGTTTGTCCTTTTTGGTGTTCCTGCTTCAATTGTCCCAGTTCCTCTGATAGCTTATCATGTGCTTCAAGCAGCATGGCATAGTCTTCCAATATGATCTTGATATTATCGGGGGTCACTGCTTGAAACTTGGATGGGCTGATGGGTGCCCCCGGTGTGCTCTCAATAGCTGCCTCCAGGTTCTCTTGATTTTGTACTTGCAGTCGTCGATTCTCTTCCTGAGCGGCCGCGAGATGGCGTTTGAGTAGAGCCATATTTCGCTGGAGCTTTGAGTTGCGTTCCAGCTGTGTCCGTAGGTGACCTTCTACCACCTGTATCACTTCCTGATCTGTGTTCTGTAACTGTACCTCCAATATGCCATGAGCTTCTTGGAGAGTTTGGAACTGTGTGTGGAGGCGAGCATTTTCGTCTTCTAGTGCCGCGAGGCGGTGCTGTAGTGTTTCTGAGTGCTCGTGCAGGCGTTCATTCTGTTGCTGGAGCTGAATGTAATCTATCCTTAAGTTTGATATACAAGCAAGCATGGTGTCCAATGCACTTCCTATAGATGAGTGGGTGGAGTTTACAGTGGGAGATGCATGGGAAGGGAATTGGGGATGGGGAAGAGTGAATGATGTGTCTATTGAAGTCGTGTGTGTGAGTGAAATTGGTGGAGGGGGAATGGGAGGGGGTGGAATCGTGGGGGGAGGTGCCGTGGGTGGTGAAATGTCCATACCTTCAGGAGTGGTTGTGAGTGTGGGGTCTGCCATATACATTGGGATGGTAGGTGGAGTGTGTGTGGAAGTGGTGAATAGATGCGAAGTGGGGTGGGGAGCTGAAAAGAAAGGAAATGGTTGAGACCCTGGTTGAAACGTTCTAGCCAGGAAGTCATGGAGGGATTGTAGAAATGGAGAGAGAGAGGTCGGGGGTTGAGGTCGTAAATTGGAGGAGGGCGCGAAGGGTTGCGTGGTAGCAGGGAAACCCATGAATGTGGATCTAGGGTCGGGATGACCTATGGCTGAGGGCATTGGGGATGGTTGCCCTAGGGCAGGCTCTAGGAGCGGTTCGGTGGATTGTGTAGTGATGGGGGTTGCTTCAAAGATTGGGTTATCAGTGGTAGAGAATAGGGTGGAACTAGAGATGGGAGTACGGAAAATGAAGGTTGGGTCGGTGGGTTGAGTGGTCGAGGAGGTTTCCACTGTTTCTGCTCTAGGAGGTGATGGTGGGGGTGTGGGTGGTAGTGGCTCGGTGGACTCCTCATGGGTGACTGGGTGCTGTTGGCTAGCCGTTTCGGTTGCTTGGGGGGCTGTCTTGGTGGGTTCAGATGTAATAGTTGGCCCTTCTGCAATTGTGATAGGAATCTGGATATTCTTACCTGAGCGTCGTCGTGTCTGGAACCTTCGTGGATCATATTGAACTGGAGACTTCCTAATGGCAGTGCGCACTGCTTCCACTACCCCATATGTTTCTGCCATCAATAAGAGACCTTCCCGATACTCTGAGTCAACTCCTGCTTCTTCCAACAACTGAGTCATGAGTACTCTGCTACTCTGTTCGGTGAGTAGTTGTTGCGATCGCACTCTTTCCATAATCTGATACAGCCTTCGGAGTTCTGCTGTATAGGCTGGGGCTTCAGTGGTCTCCTCTTCATACGCTCCTTCTTCTTCGAGGTGTCCTTGTTGTTGACCTTGCTGAGCATCACTCCAATGTACATGTCGACCGTCTGTAGACTTTCTTCTTCTTTGTGAGGATGTGCCTTGCTCCTCTGCCTCTGAATAAAACTCCACATCAGAGAATTGTGTACTTTGTAGGAATGCTTCGAAGTCCTGGGGGTCCATTCCCTCAGCATCTCCAGTGGCAGCAAATTCGAATTCGGGTGGAACAGGAGGAGCCGATGGGGTAGCTTGTGTGGTAGTTTCAGATCCCGACCTGGGTATCCTAATGGTGAAGGGAGGTACAGTGTCCTCCCGTCGTGGCGATACCTCAGGAGTAGTCAGAACTTCCCTTGTCTGGACACAAGGGATCGCACCCCTCATGCGCTTGGATTGATGTGTGGACGTCTTGAGCCTTTTAAACATTTGTAATTGTGCCCAAGTTAAGGCACGTTCAATGGGGACATCGTATGCTAGGCACCGGTAAATAATGCGTGTGATTGCACAGCATCCGTTCACCACTAATTTCCTCGAAGACCGTTTGTTTGCTTCATACAATTGATCTATAATCCATACCGGTAGCTTGATGGGTAACGAGCCTGCTTCCGCTAAGTAGAGAGCGAACCAGATTCTCTTGTGTGGTTGTGTGAATCGGTCTTGGCCGGGAAAGGCGAAATGTTGCATGCACATGCGAAGAGGGATGGACACATTTGGGGTGAGTGCTGCCATGTCTTTAAGCCTCAATAGTTTCCTATCCTTCATGTTAGTGGGAACAAGAGCATCTTTTTCAGAGGGTACATGCGTGCCGTGCATATTTAAAGCGTCGCTTACCAATTCCACAGTAAGTTCGAACCTCTTCAACTCGTTGTTGCCTAGCAAGGAGGGAAGAACAAATGATCCGGGTTTGTCCTTTTCTTCATTAGCTTGTAATGTGGAGACCAAATAGTAACATCGGAGGAGATCTGGTTTAGGTAGTGGGGCTTCAAAGTATTCGGCCAGCCCTGCTCGTTGCCATATGGTTTGGAGATCCTCGGTGTTCTGTAAAGTCTCGAACTCTTTGGAGAAAAATTGGAATCGAACCCATGATCTGTCATACTCGCACTTAGACTCCCATATATACTTGGCCTCTCCTAATGGACCTGGCATGCCATTGAACCAATGAGAATTGGCATGGACTCTTTCTGTGATCCCTGTGGGTGGATCCGGCACCGGGATTTGCTGAAGGTGCTGCAGCTCTCGTGGTCGTTCAATTGGTGGAACATCCACAGGTAGACTATCCACATCAATTCCTGCAGTGAGTATCCCTACTTGTGAGCCCGAACCTGTCGCTTCTGCCATTTTACTTCTTGCCTTCTGATTCTGTGAGAATATAGAATCATGTGTTAACATCGTAATGGACAGAATAATTCCGTAGTTGTCCCCGTCACAACATTAACATGAGGTAGATGGTGAGTTAGTGGTTAGTAAGTGCACGAAGACAGTGTGTGTAGTTAATGCTTGGGTATTCCTAGGAGACTAACGCAGTTAGTAAGTGGGGTTGAATTTACAAATTGGGGTCGGGGGGTTTATTACAGGTCTTGAGCTGCCAAATGCAGTGGATGGGTTTTTCTCTTCGTTTCGTAGAGACGCTAGAGAACATTGTAGGTGTATCAGCTTGAACATGAGGCCTTTTATGGATCGATTTACAAATGATTCTGTTCGTGCTCATGGGCCTTGGTGTGTTCGTGAGTGTTGAAAACGCGTGGATGCCGGTTGTGCGAGTGAATGGGTTACGCTGTATAGGTTGTGGCTTCGGTGTAGTTATTTGCGCCCGCAAGCAAGTCTTAGGCACCCAAATTTGTCTTGATTGTGGCCTAGCCTTCATCGACTTCTTGGGCACCCAAATAGATTTCACGTTAGCAGAAGAATTTCCGACAGACTTCTTATTAGTGTCGTGTTGTTGGTCACTAATAAGAGGCTTTGCCTGTGTGGTTGGCTGGGGTGCAACCGGGTGTTCGCCTCTCCGCACCCACACTTGTTTCACTTGCTGGGACATTTTGCTGCGCAAGTACTTTGGATCCCGGACATAGGTAGTACTCTGCTTCTTTTGCCTTTGATCCACCTTTGGTTGTTGCCTCCTTCTGGCCTTTGGAAAAGAAGGGAGTTCCTTTGCATCCCTGACTCCTTTTTTGAGATCTTCATTCTTCTGCATCACATAGCCTTGGACAAGAACAGCATGATCAACTTCATGTGCACCCCTGGAGGGACCAGGAGTCCGTGTCTTTTCTAGTTCCTTGAGTGCTCCATTATTTAACTCTACTGTAATTCGACTATGATTGACCCAAACCTGAAGAAGTCCACTTCTTAGGTTTAAATTGACTGCTTGGTCATAGATCCAGTCTTGACCCAAGACAAGAGGTTCAGTGAGATCCTCATCTTGACACACTAGTACTTTAACTGTCATTGCCTCATCATGAATATAGAGGGGAAGTTCCACCTCGCCTATGCAAGGGGTTTCCACGCCTCCCAATCCTATGAGATATGCTTCCACAGGATTGACAATTAATTGCAACTCTTGACAGTAAGACACTCTAACCGCACTAGTGGCTGCGTCGGAGTCAATCAAGGCTCTTACGGTCCTTGCACTCTTTCCTTGTCCTATATCTAGGGTTATGAAAGGACGTCGATCAATTATTCTATGCAAGCTTGTTCCTGCGACTTCACACATGGCCATAGGATATCCTTGATCTGCATAGTCATTCGTTCTAGGCTGATCTCTACCTTGCTTTCGTAACTTCATTCTTCTGATGCGTTCTAAAGCTTCTGCTTGAGCTTCTTCTCGAACTCGCTTTTCTTCCTCTTTGCGTTTCTTAGCAGTGTTGAGTCGGTTGAGCATTTCCTCCGTGAGGGGTTCCTGATACAACTTGACTCGGCAACCGCTAATATAGTTTGGGAGAATATCACCTTCTAGCGTGGCTAATTGTACTGCTCCACTCGTGGAGATCCTATTGATAATCATAGGTCCGTAGCCTCTCTTTTCTAGTTTCCTTGCGTGTTGTTTCAGTGTATAGACTAAAACTAGATCTCCTGCTTTCAAGCCCTTATTCTTCACATGGGCATCGAAATATGCCTTCTGTCTCTTCTTGGCTGCATATATTCCGGCAGCGGCTCTCAGTCTTGTTTCCCCTAATCGTTCAAGGTCAAAGATCCTAGAGGAGAGCTCATGACCTGTCCATTCGTACTCTTGTGCTACTTTCAACGTAGGGATCAAAAAGTCTAGCGGTAGCACAGCATTTTGTCCAAACACCATTTGAAAGGGCGTGGCTTGGAGTACCGTTTTGTAGGCAACTCGGTATGCCCAAACAGCATGGTGTAGCTGTTTGTCCCAATCAGAGCGTTTATTATTCACTAATTTCGTCAATACATTGCATAAGATCTTGTTGGTACTCTCAGCTTGGCCATTTGCTTGAGGGTGATAGGGGGCAGACTTCTTATGTATTACTAAGAATTCTTTGAGCAGATTTTCAATAACTTCGTTCAAGAAGTGAGTGCCTCTATCGCTTACAAGCTCTATGGGTAGTCCGTATCTAGTGAACACATTCTCAAATAAAAACTTAGCAGTTGTTTGAGCATCGTTCTTCGTTGTGGCTTTTACCTCCACCCACTTAGTTAGATAGTCTGTTGCAACAATGATATATTCTGCATGGGAACCCTTAGCTGGGGGATTAATAGGACCTATGAAGTCTATTCCCCACTTAGAGAAAGCACGTCCACCCATCATAGGTTTCAGTGGCATCTCATCTTTACGTATAGGATACTGGGTTCGCTGACAGACATCACATCGTTTCACATAGGTATGTGCGTCCATGTGAAGGGTAGGCCACCAGAAGCCTGCAAATAGTATTGCCTTGATCACCCGATCTGGTCCAAAGTGTCCTCCTGCTACACCTTGGTGAGCAGTGTCCAAGATCTTGAGATACTCACTCTCATGGACACATAGTCTCAGGTAACCGTCTTTACCACGCTTGTATAGATTATCACCAATGAGTGAATAATCCTGGGCTTCTTGTCCTAAACTCTTTTGCCTAGCCAGAGTCATGTCTGGAGGGAATGTTCTCGTCCTTAAGAAGGATACTAGTGGTTCACTCCAATCTGGCACTATGGACACTTGATAAAGAGTGGCGTGTTCCACAGGTGGTTTAGTGCAACAGATTGGGCATTCCTTGCACAACTTTTGGACATCCGCTTCCATAGTTGGCCAATGTACTCCGAGTCTCTTTAGGGTCTGTAAAGTTCGTTGCTTTGAGTAATGTTGCTCTAATGCACCTACATGTGCTAATTGCAACCATTTAGCGTACTCATCCTCTTCTACGCAACAAGCCAAGATCCCTTGATCTGTGTGCTTGTACATACTTCCTGCCATGATGTGGTACTTTTGGGCTCTCACAACCTCCCTATTCCGTGTGTTCACCACTGGATGATTAGGCCCGTACGTCAATACTGGTACTAATGGCTTAGCCCACTGCGGTACAACTTCCAACTTAAACAAGTAAGCATCAGGAAGATCATCTGATACTCCTTGTGGGGCTTCTCCAGATGTGAGCCTAGAGAGATGATCTACTCTTAAATGAGTCCTACCTTTCCTTACCACAACCTCAAAGTCATATTCCATGAGCAAGAGAAACCACCTCACTAATCTTCCTGTATTGCATGGTTTGTTTACGAGGTATAGCAAAGCCTGATGATCAGTAAAAAATTTAAACTTATTTGCAAGCAAATAGTGTCTAAATTTCTTAACTGCATATACCATGCCTAAACCTTCTCTCTCCGTAGTGGTGTAATTTCGTTCAGCTGCATTCAACTGTCTACTAGCATAGGCAATTGGAAGATCCATATTACCTTCACCAGTAGGTTGTGCAAGCACACACCCAATGGCATAATTGGATGCATCCACATGAACATGGAATGGCTTATTCCAATCTGGTGTGGTCAAGATTGGTGCTGAACATAATCGTCGTTTAAGCTCCTGGAAGGAATTCTCACATTCATCCGTCCACTCAAAGTTAGTCAAAAGTCCATACATGGGCTTTGCAATGACGGCATACATGTGTATAAATCGTCGGTAATAACCACAATGCCCCATGAAAGCTTGTACTTCCTTGACATTTTTTGGCCTAGGTAGCTCTGCTATAGCTCTTACTTTCTCTTCATCAGTGGATATGCCATTCTTTGACACTATGTGTCCTAGAATCTTGCCTTGCCTGACCATAAAAACGCATTTTTCTGGGTTCAGGCAGACTTGATATTCTCTACATTTGTCGAAGATTTGCCTGAGTTCAGGGATATGGGTTTGCCTGATGTTCGAATGAGCACAAAGATCATCAACATAGACTTCTAAATTCTTCCTCAGGAACTCCTTAAATACATGGCACATCAGCCTCTGGAAGGTTGCTGGGGCATTGGTAAGCCCAAATGGCATTACTCTAAAGGCAAATATGCCCCATTCTGTGGCAAAGGCTGTCTTATGCTGATCTTCTGGAGCTATGGCTACTTGGTTGTAGCCCGAAAATCCATCGAGGAAGCTGTACACTTCCTTGCCTGCTACTCTTTCCAAGAGGTGCTCCGTGATTGGAAGCGGATAGTTATCTCGAATTGTGGCTGCATTAACCTTCTTCAAGTTAATGCATACACGCAGCTTGCCATTCTTCTTGGGCACCACTACGATGGGGGATACCCACTCAGTGTGCTCAATTTCGTAGATAAATCCAGCTTCAACTAGTCTATCTATCTCTTCCTTGATTTTGGCAGCGTAGTTATCGTTATATGTATAAGGCTTTTGCTTAGAGGGTTTAGCATCTGAGGTCATGGGGATAGTGTGTGAACATATGTCAGGGTCAACACCTTTCAAATCCTTGTAACTCCAAGCGAACACATCTCTGTATTCCCTTAGCAAGGCTATTAGCGCATGTTCTTCCTCTTTTGTCAGGTCATGGCCTATGTATGTGCATCTCTCCTCTCCTTCTTCTAGGGCTACTACTATTTTCTTGGTGGTTTCTTTGTTATCATAGGCCTCTCCTGCTTGAGCCTCTCGTCTAGGCATTCTTATCATGACTCTCCTGTCATCTATCTCATATTTCTTAAAATTTTCTGGGACCTCAAACAAAGATTCTTCCTCTTCTGGTGAGGCTTCTCTCTTCTTTCGTTTCTTTCCTTCTTCCTTCGGGGTCACATGTGTTGCTAATCTTACATCATTTGTAACCTCTCCGTGCCTCTGGGGTTGAAATTCTACTTCATGGAAGTATTCTTCATCTGATGCAAATGGTGGATCCATAATGATTGACTCTAGATCGGAGTCACTTGCATCCTCAAATGCATCAGGGCTAGGTTCGCATTCTTCTAGAACTGCCTCTCCCATGATTGGCTCTATGGAGAAGACTGAAATGTCATAGCCATCCTCATCACAGTGAGGTGTCCATTGTTCTTCATTGATGGCTACGTCCATTGTTGCTAAAATTTCTGCCCAACCGTGAGGTTCAAATTCTTCGTCTGGAAAAACTACAGGTGCATAGGCTGGGTCTTGGATTGATCTATGGGTTTCTTTCGCCCCTACCTCTCTGGCTTTCTCTCTGTTCTCTTCTTCTACTGCCACCTTGCACATCCATAAGTGAGTGTCTTCATGCATCCATGAGGATCCAGACCCTATGGAATGCACCGATTCTGTATCCTCTTTGGCTCTATGGATGGGATTCCATTGGATAGGAGGGACATCTCTATGAGAATAATCCTTGAGATTGACTTTGGTCGTAACACCCAAGTGTTGCAAATACAAGGAGTTGGTTCCCCAATCCTGTACCACTTGCAACTGTCGCATAAATGGTCTTCCCAAAATCATCTCGTAGGCATGATTTTTGCTGAAGTCGCATATGGCAAATGTATGCTCAAACTCGACACCACAAGTGGTGAGAGTTATTCCTTCTAGCAATCCTAGGGGTCTCTCTATGTGACCATCGGCCATCTGCAATTTCATTCTCGTTGGCCTGAGTGCCGGCTTGCCCCAACGCTTCCATAGGGAAGTGGTGGCAATTGCAACTCCTGCACCTGAGTCCAAAATTGCCTTGGTGGTGTACTCCTGATAAGTAATGGGAAGATAGGTGTTCCCTTCTTCTCCTTCACACATATCTCCTATCTTATCCAAGGGTATTTCTGGCACTGTCCTATGTGATCCTGCCTGGGAACGAGGTTTTGCTATCTCTGGTATTTGTTTGGCTACATGTTTCCATAATTCAGGTCTAACCTTGAGTAGCTCTTCTAACTTGAGATTGCACTGCACTTTAGTATTTTTCACTACCTCTGTGTTCCTAGGTATGACTGAATCTTCATTTCTTACCATGATCGTGGGGGTTCTCATACAAGTAGACTTGGCTTCCCATGGCCCCGTGAAATGGGGTAATTCCTGTAGAGAATTAGATTCGAAGTCTAATCTTTCTTGAGATTGGGTGCTCTCCTGCTCCCCATAAATGGATGGGATGTCTTGTGGGAATTGGTCATGTGCATCATCCACAAGTTCAATGGGAGGAGGCACTTCGCTTTCTTTAGCCCATTTGTCTTCTTGAATCTCTCGTAGGAATTCTGGTGTGAATCGATTCATAGAAGAAGAAGTGTCTGGCTCCGTAGAATTAGGCACATAAGTAACCTGGGAAGGAGGGCTTAATCTATCATTGGCTCTTTCCTCGCTCTCATAGATGTTTGGAGTACAAGCTTCCTGGGGAGGATTACTTATTCTATTACTTTTCCGAACAGGCTCATATGCTCCCTGAGAAGGAATGTAGGCAACCTGTGGAGGTACGTGAGCTTTCGAGGGAGGCTCATCTCCCTTTTGGGGGGAAAGATAAGCTTCTTGAGGAGGCACATGGGCTTCCTGAAGAGGCTGGCTTATCCGTTCTCTTCCCCTTTCCTTTCTTTGAGGGGAAGGTTCCTTTTCTGAGTGTGCCATTAGATTCTCCATTCTTCCCAGAGAAGGGGGGTTGTCTGGTTCGGTGGAATTGAGTACATAAGCTTCCGATGGGGGATGGGTCATGTTTTTGCTTGCTTTATCTCTTTCTTGATTTTTTTCTTCCTTGGCAGATCTTGCAATTATGCCCTCTAACTTCTCTAGAAGTCCATCCTGTTGGAGCAAGTCTATGACAAGCCTAAGTATTGGCTTGAGTCCCACAAAGTCATAGAAAAAGCCTTAAAATGAAGACTATGTAAAGTTCACTTGTGAACTACCTCTTGTAACTTTTGAAGAGTTTACTTAATGTAAAAGTAAGAGAATCTTAAGTGGTTGAGCCCACATGATCAAGAATGGAAAGAGGAGCCACGAATTCGTGATTTGTGGTAGGTAGAGAATCAAATCAATCATTGATTGATTGGAGAGTGATTGAGGGAAGTTAGCCTCCCAAACTCAACTATAAATAGATGGCAGTTTTAGTCGTGGTTAGAGAGACCTATGTGAAGACCTCAAAGAGCTGAGCTTTATGCCATATCAAGGTGTGATTACAAGGCACACATATGTATCAGTAAGTCATTGTATTGTACAAGCAATATACTTTCATTTTCATGATTATTTGAGTTCATCTTTCCATGTTCTTGTGATGTGTACTACTCACTGCCATTACTTCAGTTTTTCTCAGTCAGCTTGCAGAGATTGTTTCTCTGCACTTGGTTAATCATTTTCAGTGATTTAACTTGGTAAAGTTAGATCTATAAGGCTACTATATGCTCACAAATTTTCATGTCATTTGGATGTTGGAATCTTCAGTTATGTTCATTTGAAGTCAACAGGGTATGTTCATCTTCACTTCTCTGTCAGGTACCCGACTTTTTCAGTCATCTTGTCAGAGTCATTTCTCAGTGTTTACTCATCCAAATTCAGTGATTTTAAGCTTGTTGGATTCAGCTTACTGTCTAGTATAAGCATACAAATTTTCATGATCATTGGATTCTTACATCTTGAGTTATGTTAATTTTTCTACTCACTGGTCTATTTCTGTAGCAGCCCGTGAAAATCGGGATGATGTCATCACTTGTTAAAAGTCATTCTCAGTGTGTGGTTTGTTATTTTTGATGAGATTACTCTCTAAAGTTAGCTCTTTAAGCTACCTAGCCTTCCTCAAGAGGAATTAATCTAATTGCTGCTGTGCTCAGAGAATTATGTAAAACACTGGACAGGTGTATTAACCAAGAATAGCAAGTTTTCACCTCTGAGCTAACTCCAACTTATCTGTTTTGATCTATCTTTTTGAGAGTGATCTTCCAAGGTACATAGGGTGTCTAATACATCCATTGGCAAGCTAAAAGGGCCCACCATCTACTCCTGGAGTTCATTTGGCTAGTGTAGAGCAAAGATTTTGCAACACCTCTTCATCTTCAACACATACCTATCCATCTCTTTACAGTGGTATCAGAGCAAGGTTGGACAACATGGCAGATGGATTTCCTTCATCAATTGACAAATTGGACAGAGGTAACTACTCAGCTTGGTCATTAAGAATGGAAGCTTATCTCCAAGGTAGAAGTTTATATGGTTATGTGGCTGGAGATGAAGTTATGCCAAGTTTCAGGAACAAAAGTCAACCAACACAAGAAGAGCAAGAAAGATTGAGCACATGGTGCTCCAAGGATGCACTTGCAAGGTCTTATCTCCTCAACTCTATCTCAGATTTTTTGTTGCCTCACATTAGAAGTTGTAAGACATCTCAGGAAGTGTGGGATGCACTTGAAGCTTTCTTTGCTTCAAGTACTAAAGCTAGGAAGCATCAACTATGGCTGGATTTCACAACTCTCAAGAAGGATCCCAAACAAAATGTGACTGATTTTGTCACAAAGCTCAAGGACATAGCAGATCAGTTGGGAAGCATTGGAGAGGTAATAGATGAAGAGCAAATTGTAAGGCAGGTCATCAATGGCTTGAAGGCAGATGACAAGTGGGAAGCATTCACCACAGCTATGGATTTGTACATGGACATGCATGTACCTGATTTCAACACACTCATTGGACAATACTTACTCAAGAGGCAAAGCTTATCAAAAATGGAGAAAGCTCTAAAGGTAATCAATCTTCAGCTTTATACACGGATAAAAGCAAGTCTAAAGATAACAAAGGAAAGGCAAAGAAAGTGGATGATGAAGCAGGTACATATCAAGCTAACTATGCAAGTAGAGGAAGACATGGCAGAGGTAGAGGAAGAGGAGGTAGACAAGGCAGGGGGAGATCCCAAGACTCCAACTCATGTTCTATTTGTGGATTAACTAATCATACAACTGAAAATTGCTTTAGGAATTCCAGGAATCAAAGAGGCAGAGGATACAATAGAGGAAGTTATGGCTACTCAAGAGGAAGGTTCAACAACTACCATGGCAACTACAACAACTACAATCATTCAAACTATCAAGGAGGCTACAAAGGAAGGAGAGACTACAATAACTACACAGAAGACTCAAACAAAGAGGATTCATTATTGATCATGAACATGGCTATGCCACAAGGTAAATCTGATGAGCATGTTTTCTACATAGATTCAGGTTGTTCAAATCATGTGGCAGGAAATGTGGCACTCCTATCAGATTTAGAAGATCCAAGGAATAAGCATGAGGTACAAACAGGAGATGATACAAAACATCCTGTGGAGAAAATAGGCAATGTCAAAGCACCTGATGGAAACATCAACCTACTCAGTAAGGTACTCTATGTCCCTACCATAACAAAGAATTTGATAAGTGTTGGGCAGATAGTAGAGAAAGGGTTGCAAGTCAGGTTCACAAAAGCAGGAGCATTTGTTGAAGATCCAAGTCAAGGATTCAGAAGAATTGCAAAAGGTGAAAAGACAGGTAGATTGTTCACATTTGAATTACAGGACACTAGAAACATTGCTCTCTTTAATTATGGTAGTCAGACACTCACAGAATTGGAAGTATGGCACAAAAGGTTAGCACATATTGGTGAAAGGTCATTAAAGCAAATCTGCAGGGACCAAAGTGTACTTGGACTTCCTAATTTGTCAAAACAACATATGATTTATAAGTGCAGTGCATGTCAATTTGGAAAGTCTCACAGGTTACCATTCATGAAGAAAGGTTATATGCATGGAGATCTCTTGGAGTTGGTTCATACAGATGTATGGGGACCAAGCAAGGAAGCTTCAATATCAGGATCAAGGTATTATGTTTCCTTTATTGATGATTGCAGCAGATGGACTATCCTATTCTTTATGAAACACAAAGATGAAGTTTTTTCATGTTTCAAAAGATATTTGGCTCTTGTGGAGAATCAAACAGGTAAATCACTAAAAAGGCTAAGGTCAGATGGAGGGGGAGAATACTTCTCCCATGAGTTTGATTCTTTTCTTCAAGAAAGAGGAATCAAAAGAGAGGTAACTACAAGGTACACTCCTGAGCAAAATGGAGTGGCAGAAAGGAGGAATAGGACAATTGTTGAAGCTGCAAGGTCTATGTTAAATGAAAAGCATTTACCTAATTACTTATGGGTTGAGGCTGTATCTACAGCCACTTACTTGATTAACAGGTTGCCTTCAAAATCCCTTGATGGGATGACTCCATATGAGGCTTGGAATGGAAGAAGACCAAGTTTAGATCATTGTAAAATTTTTGGATGTATTGCTTTTGCTCATGTTCCTTCACAGGTTAGAGGCAAGATGGATCCAAAAGCAGAAAGGTGTGTATTTATTGGATATGACAACAATCAAAAGGGCTACAGGTTATACAACCCTACCAACAAAGGATTCTTGGTAAGCAGAGATGTAGTTTTTGATGAGAACAATTCATGGTATGAAGATTCATGCAGGAAGGTCAATTTACCATATGATCTTGAAGAAGATTTTCCAAAGCTTGGTAGAGAACAATCAAAGATTGAAGAACAAGACACCTCAGAGGATGATGAAGAATGTCAGATGGAAAAGATCAAAGCATGGAAGTCTAAAGGTAAAGCAAAATTGCAGGAACTTGGACATGAGGCAGAATCATCAAATCATGGCCTAAGAAGATCTATGAGGGAAAAGAAAAAACCAGAAAGGTATGGGTTTGACACCTCATTAGTAACTAAACATTCTATCTACATAGCACAGGACATAAACCAAGAGGAGCCATCATCATTTGAAGAGGCCAAAGCAAAAACAGAATGGAAGCATGCAATGAAGGAAGAGATTGAAGCACTTGAGGAAAACAACACTTGGGATTTGGTGCCCAAGACTTCATCCATGAAGGTAATAGGCTCAAGATGGGTCTATAAACTCAAGAAAAATTCTGATGGTTCAATTAACAGGTATAAGGCAAGGCTTGTGGCAAAAGGCTTTGCACAAACTCAGGGAATTGATTATGAGGAGACTTTCTCTCCTGTGGCAAAGATGCCTACTATTAGGGTTTTGCTTAGTATTGCCTCTTCCAAGAATTGGAAGATACTTCAACTAGATGTAAAGAATGCATTTTTGAATGGTTGGATAACAGAAGAGGTATATATGGCACAACCACCTGGTTTTGAGAATCAAGTTTATCCTGATTATGTGTGTAAACTTAACAAAGCATTGTATGGTCTCAAGCAAGCTCCAAGAGCTTGGAATTTCAGGCTTGTTTCATTCTTGCAGGACAAAGGCTTTCAACCAAGCAAAGCAGATCCTTCACTCTTTATTAAAAAGAGTAATTCCGAGGTCATCTACCTATGTGTATATGTAGATGATATTATATTGACAGGAAATGATGCAGATGGTATGAAGAAGATCAAAGATCAGATGAGAGAAGAGTTCAAGATAAGTGATTTGGGTTCACTTACCTACTTCCTAGGTTTGGAAGTTGTCTACAAAGATCATGGTTTGTTTCTCACTCAAAGAAAGTACATTAAGGACATGTTGGCAAAATTCAAGATGCAAGATTGTAAGATTGCAGGTACTCCAATGGAGGTTAATCATAAATTGAGCTCACATGAAGGTGAACTCATAGAGGACATCACATCATATCAAAGTCTAGTGGGTAGTCTCAACTATGCCACATTGACAAGAGTAGATATATGTTACAGTGTGAGTGTGCTAAGCCAATTTATGCACACACCAAGGAAACCACATATGGATGCTGCCAAACGGATACTCAAATATCTCAAAGGAACCATAAATGAAGGACTTTACTATCCTTATGTATCTGATTTAGGTTTGAAGCTATTTTCTGATGCAGATTGGGCTGGCTCCAAGGAAGATAGAAGGAGCACTTCAGGTTATCTTACCTTTGCAGGTTCAAAGCTTATTTCATGGTCATCCAAGAAGCAACCCACAGTTGCTCTCTCTTCTACTGAAGCTGAATATAGAGGTCTTGCTATAGCTACACAAGAAGCTATGTGGATGAAGACATTATTCAAAGATCTTGGATTGGAGTTTGGAACTCCAACTATTTTTGGTGACAATATGAGTTCTATTCATTTGGCTGCTAATCCTATTTTTCATGCAAGGACTAAACATATTGAAGTTCATTATCACTATGTACGAGAGAAGGTTCTAAGCAAAGAGATTCAAATATCATATGTGTCCACTCATCAACAATGTGCAGATATTCTAACCAAAGCATTGGATGGTACAAAGCTTTGCAAATTCAAGGCTATGATTGGTTTGCAGGTAATCTTGGAAGATTGAAGACCTCAAGCATACTTGGCTTGAGGGGGAGCTGTTGGAGCAAGTCTATGACAAGCCTAAGTATTGGCTTGAGTCCCACAAAGTCATAGAAAAAGCCTTAAAATGAAGACTATGTAAAGTTCACTTGTGAACTACCTCTTGTAACTTTTGAAGAGTTTACTTAATGTAAAAGTAAGAGAATCTTAAGTGGTTGAGCCCACATGATCAAGAATGGAAAGAGGAGCCACGAATTCGTGATTTGTGGTAGGTAGAGAATCAAATCAATCATTGATTGATTGGAGAGTGATTGAGGGAAGTTAGCCTCCCAAACTCAACTATAAATAGATGGCAGTTTTAGTCGTGGTTAGAGAGACCTATGTGAAGACCTCAAAGAGCTGAGCTTTATGCCATATCAAGGTGTGATTACAAGGCACACATATGTATCAGTAAGTCATTGTATTGTACAAGCAATATACTTTCATTTTCATGATTATTTGAGTTCATCTTTCCATGTTCTTGTGATGTGTACTACTCACTGCCATTACTTCAGTTTTTCTCAGTCAGCTTGCAGAGATTGTTTCTCTGCACTTGGTTAATCATTTTCAGTGATTTAACTTGGTAAAGTTAGATCTATAAGGCTACTATATGCTCACAAATTTTCATGTCATTTGGATGTTGGAATCTTCAGTTATGTTCATTTGAAGTCAACAGGGTATGTTCATCTTCACTTCTCTGTCAGGTACCCGACTTTTTCAGTCATCTTGTCAGAGTCATTTCTCAGTGTTTACTCATCCAAATTCAGTGATTTTAAGCTTGTTGGATTCAGCTTACTGTCTAGTATAAGCATACAAATTTTCATGATCATTGGATTCTTACATCTTGAGTTATGTTAATTTTTCTACTCACTGGTCTATTTCTGTAGCAGCCCGTGAAAATCGGGATGATGTCATCACTTGTTAAAAGTCATTCTCAGTGTGTGGTTTGTTATTTTTGATGAGATTACTCTCTAAAGTTAGCTCTTTAAGCTACCTAGCCTTCCCCAAGAGGAATTAATCTAATTGCTGCTGTGCTCAGAGAATTATGTAAAACACTGGACAGGTGTATTAACCAAGAATAGCAAGTTTTCACCTCTGAGCTAACTCCAACTTATCTGTTTTGATCTATCTTTTTGAGAGTGATCTTCCAAGGTACATAGGGTGTCTAATACATCCATTGGCAAGCTAAAAGGGCCCACCATCTACTCCTGGAGTTCATTTGGCTAGTGTAGAGCAAAGATTTTGCAACACCTCTTCATCTTCAACACATACCTATCCATCTCTTTACACATCCAGGTGTAGTTGCGTCTTGGCTGAGCCCGAGTAATTGAATAGGCGACTAGCTTCAAACATAGTCTGAGCCAATGTGACCATTTTCGCGCAAAGCTTGGTTCTTTCTATCTCTAGGTCAGCTCTAGGGTAGCACTTGTCATGATCCGTTACATTTGGCCCTTCTTGGATTCTGGCCTGATATGCTTTAAGCATCATGTCTATGTCTTCAGGAGTGGGATCAGCTAATACTGATCCTGCTCGGGGTGGTGGGTGGGTTACGTGGGGTGTGTTAGAGGGTGGAGGGATGGAGGGTGATGGGGATGGTAGCGGTGGAAATGTGTGAGAGTGCGGTTGAGACGTGATCTCTATGATTTTGGCCTTGGTTTCTCGTAGACTTTCCTCTAGTTCACTCATCTTCTTTGCCCATTGCCTTTTCATTCTTTCACGACTATCTCTCCAAGCTCTAGTTCTTTTCTTTGTCATGCTCTCGGTTTCACTAACTTCTGGGCTCTTTTCCTGGCCTACAGTTTGGTTTTGCTGCAAAGCTTGAGCTCTTGTGACCACTTGTACTGGCGCAGTGGAAGTCACACTCCCTGTGGAGTCTACAACCAACCCAATAACATTTATAGGAGTGATTTTTGGCATATTATTAGGATTTTTAGGGCAATCTCGTAAGAGATGCTCTTTCCCACACTCTTGGCAATAACCTTGGATCGTTACTGACTGGGGCTGTGTAGGTGGAGGCAAGGGGCAATCACGAATGAGATGATCACCCTGACATCGGTAGCATGGTCCTCTAGGGAATGGGGGTCTTACCTGCCTAGGTTGGGGTCTGGGGTTGGGGGTTGCATACATGACATTCATGTAATCTGATTCCCAACTAGGTTCATTTGGCTCTTCACTATAGTAAGACTCACCATGTTCAGGAGACTGCATGTAGTATGCCTGGGGACTATCAACATGTGTAGAATCGAAGCTATGGTCACTGGGGTCACTTTCTGAAAGCAATGGTGTTACAGGGACTATCGCTCTATTCAGGTTTTCTTCTGCAGCTGTATACTTTACTGGGATCACGTTGGATGGAGCTGGAGGTTGTTGGGCTAGCACAGGCTGAGGTCTTTGTTGGTTTTGGTATGGTTGCTGATAAGGTTGCTGTGGCCTGCCATATGGTTGTGGAGGGTACTGGTTCTGGTATCTTCCCTGCGGTGGATAGGGTTGAGGGTGAGTTTGCCTAACTGTTTGCTTATTGTAGGGGCAATCTTGTGCGGTGTGATTGGTGTACCTCCGTTCTAAGGTGCAGTACTGGCTACTAGGATTTACTTGGGGTTGAGCCATAACGGGACATACATTCGCCATGTGGTCGCCACCACAAGTGTAGCATCTCTTCACAGAGGCAAACCTTGGGATCTGTTTACCAGTGACACCTAATTTCTGAGCTACTTTCTCTGCCAGTTCCTCAATTGATGTGGATTGCGTGGAAGAGAGGCTAGAGGCACCATCTGAATCTTTGTATATCTTGGAAAGCTCTAATTCCTCCCCTAGGTTATCCTCGATGTCAATGCACATGCGTACACACTCTTCTATGGTCCTAGGGTCCTTCAAGTACACATAGGATCTTAACTTTGTACTCAGCAATCCATCTAAGAATAAAGCCACTTGCTTAGCTGGTGTGGGGAGCTCCGTAATAGGGCATCTTTCAAGATATTGCCTAAATCTTCGTCCTGCAAGTCTTACGGTCTCTTGAGGGGTTTGCTTGAAGCTGTGAATCAATGAGGAGGTATTATGTCTTATGCCACTCTTAGAGAATTCAATAACGAAAGCCTCCAGGAGTTGGTCTATGCTCCTAAATTGTCTCTCATTCAATGGTTGGAACCACGTAAGGGCTGTGTTCCTAAGGGTTAGACCAAAGGCATTATATTGTGTGAATAGGTCCTCCACTTGTTCTGCTCTCAAGACTTGCCTAAACTCTGCCACATGATCGTATGGGTCTCCTGTGCCATCAAAGTAATTTTTCATGGACTTAACTAGCTGAGTTGGTCTCAAAGTCCTTGTGTGCTCTCTAGGTCGTGGTAGAGGGAACTCATCCGCATTTCTTTGGTTCCTGTGAGCTCTAAGTGTCCCAGGTTCTACTCTATTCGTTTCCGTCATCGTTCTTTCTCTACCCCCTGAGTTGGCAAAACTTACTTCTGGCCTATCTCTACTTCTGTCTCTTTGAGTTCCATGAGCTTGGGATGTTCCCGCTCTAGGGTGACCGTAGGACACATGTGATCTTGGTTGGGGGAAAATGATTTCACCTTTCCAAGTGTAAGCGTGCCTATCATTTTCTGTCACCACGAAGATCCTTTCTGAGGCGTGGTCTAAGTAGGTCACTCTGCCTGGGCTATCAGGATCCTTAAGCTCATAGATCATGATTGTTCCTACATCAAATGGCCGATCAGATTTATATCTCCAAAAGGCTTCTTTAGTTTCTCGGTTCAGAAGGAGATCTATGCTCTTATTATCTTGGGGAATCCATTCTGGTGTGATTATTCTCGTAAGAACAGATTTGCCTCGGGGTGTTCTAGGTTCTACTCCCATGTTTCCTTGTTCCAAGTCACCTAAGTCCGCTTCTGAGATTACATTTCCAAATTCATCTGTCCTATCTGGGTGACTGGTGACTACGTATATGGTTCCTTCTTTGTCCAGGTATGCACCGTTTTCAAACTTGACAGCTGGATGCTCTAGTCCTATGGATTGGTCAGGGTTTTTAATCTGGACCACGGATCTTCCTAGGCCATCCTCATAGATGCTAGCACCTAATCGGTTGTTCCTAAGGTATTCCAACTGCGTTTTGTAAGGGCCTTCTACCCTGTGCAAGTATGGCACTCCAGAACTTCCCGTAGGTCTGTCCATACCTTGAGACATCTCTGACTCACTGGTCTCAGAGCTAGGATAGTATGAGTGGTGGCTCAACTGCTGGGCCCAAGACCTAGCAGTGTGGTTAACACTAGCCTCTGAAGATCTAAGGCTTTGTCTCTCCCTTACTAGATGTCGTCCGGATCTAAGGTTCATATGCCTAGCTGAATAGCCCAATTTGTTGCCCAGAGTACAACCTCGTTGCTGGTTACTTTAGATTAGTCGCTTGGTTCTTTTTAGTTATTTTATCGTGTTTAAGGTCTTGTCTGATATCACGTCGTCAGGAATATTTGAATGTTGTTTCGCACTTACAGTTGATCGTTCCACGTTAAGTTCTTCTCCTTTAAAATTCTCGACAGTACAAGGATTATGCCCTTAGCTTGAGCTTGAAAGTTTAGGTATGCTTCAACTTGATAGTTGCCTATCGTCGCCCTAACTTACTCCTACTTCTGATCGTTCTTAGCCTAAGCTAGGAATTGACGAAAAGGAGATGAGAGTATTCCGACCTTTCTTGCTGAACCTTGCTCTTTAGCGCTCGAGAAGTTGATTCTCAAGCTTGCGCAAAACCCTTGCTTGGACGCTCTCAATTGCTTCTCAATAGACCTGCATCAATCCCAAGATTAGCTCCAAGTTGACCTTTCACTTGATAGACAATTTATTTCAGACACTTTCTTAATGACCCTTGTTCCCCCTTTTGTATTGCTAGAAATTTCCTCTAGAGCTCCCTTGGTGTTTCTACCCCTCGGTGTGTCAACTTCCAAATATCCTATCTGAAAATCAACGCGTTATTCTTATAAAAAACAGTTGAGGGTGTGTAGTATATGCCAAGAGCTTCCCAACAAGCCCAAGAGCACAGAAAATGGACTTCGTATGAAAAAGTTATGGCCGTTCAGGGTTTAGGGGGTTAACTAGACAAACAGAACCTTTCAGGGGTTTTAATGCATTTTTCTCAGGCCTTTGCAAGTGTATGAGTATTTGAGAGTGCAAATATGCCCAAAATTTAGCCTAAATTTCCAAAAAATGTACCCCTTAATTTTTGCCGAAAATGTCTGTCTGTCGCGATAGATGGGTCTGTCGCGATAGACGGTGTCTGTCGCGATAGACGGTGTCTGTCGCGATAGATGGGTCTGTCGCGATAGATGGGTCTGTCGCGATAGACGCTGTCTGTCGCGATAGACGCTGTCTGTCGTCTGTCGTGATTTGGTCTGTCGCGATAGACGGTGTCTGTCGCGATAGACGGTGTCTGTCGCGATAGATGGGTCTGTCGCGATAGACGGTGTCTGTCGCTGTCTGTCGTCTGTCGTGATTTGGTCTGTCGCGATAGACGGTGTCTGTCGCGATAGACGGTGTCTGTCGCGATAGACGGGTCTGTCGCGATAGACGCTGTCTGTCGTGGAATTTCGGTCTGTCGCGATAGACGGTGTCTGTCGCGATAGACGGTGTCTATCGCGATAGACTGAAAAAACGCAAATTTTTGAGAAACTTCTAGTGATTTAGAGTGCCCTAATGGTGTAGGTTACCGTGCCAAACACGCATTCACAAAATGTTAAGTTTTTCTGTCTGTCGCGACAGACAGAGGTCGTCGTCTCGGGACCTGTGCAGAGTCTGTCGTACCTGCGCACACTGCTGGAGGAGGTGGTACAGCAAGTTCCTGCAACAAACGCTCAAAAACACACCAAAAACAGCTAGCATGCAAGCTCTCTCTCGCTCTCTCTCACAATGAAATGAGGGAAATGAGGTGGGGAGTGTAATATGACCAAAAAACTGAAATTTTGGTGGAGATGGAGATGGAGGTGAGAGATGGTGGGCATGATGATGGTGATGCGAAAGTAAGGAAAAAAACGAAGAAAAATAAAGAGAAGGAAGGATATTACCTATAACTCCAATGTCTCAACTCGACGTCTTACCATCACACGCTCGTCCTCGAAGCTCTCTCCCCGGCAACGGCGCCAAATTTGGTGTCACTCTAGCACAATGGTGAGTACCAACGTGAGAAGATTCACCTCATAATTGTCAATCCGTGGAGACGTGAGGACTAGTATGAAGACTATGAGCAAGTGAAGGCACAAGTGCGTGAGTGAGAAGCACACAAGCATGCACACACATACACACACACGCGCACACAAGGCAAGAACAAGGAGAGGAACAATGGAGTTCTTTGCATTAGTCAAAAAGTCTCTTACATAAGCTCAATTCACAAACAATCTAACCCCAAAAATGAGCTCTCTAGCTCTTTTTATAGTTTTCTAACTAGCTTTGGTCTTGTCCAGACCTAGTGTCCGGCCTAGTTAAAAATTAGGTTCTAGAGTCTATTTGAGGGCTCAAACAGAGTCTAAAAATTATGAAAATTGATATGTCGCTAGTTCTAATACTCCTCAAGCTCGAGGACTCCTCGGCTTGCACAAAATGGAGTCTATTCTACCAAAAACGGAATTTACAATGTTTGTGTAGTGATTAAAATCACTTGAGTTGTAAAGAATCCATGGAAAAAAATGATTTGGCCTTGTTGCCGTATTGTGCATGACTCCTCTGTTGCTTTGTATGCCAACACAATGTTACAGTGAAGTTGGCAGGCCTTGAAGGTTGTAGTCCAATCTTTTCCATGGTATGTTCAGGCATCAAGTTAATGCCAGAACCGCCGTCTACAATAACCCCTTGAAAATCATTTCTTTTGATGGTGACTGTTAGCCAAGGGCTCTTGTAATCTGTGAGGGGGGATTCCCCTACAATTCTATCTTTATGCATAGAAGCTATCTTTGCCACTAAAGTGGTGGTGGAAGCCTCATCAATTATCTGCAAGAGCTCTAACTTGAATTTCACATCCATCTTTATTCAAAATACTGACCTCCTTTTTCATGGATTTGAGTAGTCTTGAAGCTTTCGATTCCTTAAGAGCATGGGCACTATTTGACTTATCAAACTCCTCATGAGCCCTACTGAATGCATGCCCAATGGCATCACTAGTGCCTATGAGATCTTCGTTTTGCCTTCTATCCACACATGTGTTGGCTTTGTCTTCAAGTGTCCCTTTGTCCTTGTTCAATCCATTAGTCCTTGACTCTTGACCTATGTCTAATTGAGCCTTCCCCTTGCTTCTTGTCTGCATTACAAAGGAGTCAATTTCTTCTAACTCTACTACTCTGGTAGATGATGATGGCACATTGACTTGTTCTGCAAATTCTTATTTGCTTACAAAGATCATTTGAATGTGTGGCCCAGATGTAGATGCCTGGTTCTTAGGACAACAATTAGTATAATGCTCTCTAGCCTCTGGGTAGTTCCTATAAGGAGGGGCATTTTCTGGTAGAGGGCACCTACTTTGGTAATGCCCACATTCTCCACATTTGAAACAAATAATTGGCCTCCTTGGACCATTTCCTAAGTTATCCCTATGTCTAGGGTTGTAATTGTTACCTTGATTGGGTTTTGCTGACATCGCATTAGTTGGTGGTAGGGATCCTCCTTGTGTCCAATATGTTGTTGCAGGCATACCTCTTGACTGGCATTCTTGAGCCTCATGACCAGCTTTCTTGCATAGCTAGCAAGTTACACATAAAAGTGGACACTCACTTAACACATGTCCCTACTTGCTACACATGGTGCACCATAATCCATTTTTGATGCCATGTCCCCTAAGTTCTTGTAGCTCCTATCGAAGTTGTGCCAACTCTTCTGCTTGGGATTCCTCTTCTTTTTGTAGCTTTAAGGCCTCAATTTTTGGCTTCAATTGGGTTATTGCACTTTCCTCTTCTTTGTGGGGTTTGTTCCTTTTCAAGGTCTCATGTTCCTTCCTTAATTGAATTACTGGGTCATCAAAATCTGCACGATATGATAGACTAGAGGAGCTTGCCCCATATTGATGCCTAATCTGCTCCAACCTAGTGGCTGTATTAATGAACTCTTCAATGGTTGTTGTAGGTAATGCTAAGTCTTTAATTTTACAATGTGTTGAGATAGGAAGTGGTTTAGCCAACCATTTCTTAATGAAGAAGTGATGGGGAGGGTCGGGTAATTTAGCCATCAAGGCCTTGGCTCTCATGAAAAATTCTAGAAAGGTCTCTTCAAGACCTAGTCTTAGATTTTCTAACTCTTCAATAAAAATTTTGGTTGTGTTTCCTTGTTGAAATTGTGTCTTAAATGCTTCTTTCATGAGGTCTCATGTACTGAAGTGATTATCGGCAAACTAACTAAACCATTTGTCTGCTAACCCTTCTAATGTTGCAAGGAAAAGAATTAAAAATGCATCTTCTCTTCCCATCAGACCCCTTGTCTTACATAAGGCTAAAAATCTCCTAATGTGTTCATCTCGGTCTTCTTGTGCTAATCCCTTGAAAGATGAAAATTTGATATTTGATATGGAGATTAGAGTTTCTAAATCTACCTGAGCCGCCATGTTCCTTACTGATGATGTTGATGATAAAGGTCTAGTTGACCTTCAAACCGCTTTTCTTCTTGTCATTTTGCAAGGGACCCTTAAGGCTTGGGTCCGGGTTGCGGTCATGAGCTCCTCATACTCCTCTTAGGCTAGAGAATTCCAAATAGAAGAAAGATTACCTCTCAGACCAACATTGTCGATATCCTTGCAATTCTTCTACACTTTGCAAATATTGCTTCTCCTATGCTCAAGCCTCCTTGGGTCCCACCAGGCATGCCAAATTTTGTTGGAGGATTCTTGTGCAGAAAGGGACTTGAGTGTTTGTAGGAGAAGGAACAAGGAGAGGAAGAGAAATACAGACATCCGAAGCTTCTGTATATGGATTATGAAGAGAAAAAATACAATGATGATGTATAGCACAAAACCAAATGCTCTCTATCCGTCATGTGTAATCCCAAAGCGTACACAATGAAAAAAGGTTACAAGATACCCAAAGTTCTTCGTGTCTCTGACCTTCTCTGCACCAGACCTCCACCTTCTCCAAGAGCTTGCACTTGTGCACACCTTGCACTCAAGCTTCCAACAGGGTAGGAGGGATGGACACCTTTTGTTGATGCACATCAGCTTCAATGGAACCTTGTGCCACCTTGCCTGCCTTGCTTAACACTCCTCTGCATACACCTTAGTCACACTTCTTGCACACTTTGCACTTGCTTCTCTGCATCGCACACTGACTAATCGTCTCTTGATCTTCTCATCTTAGTGTAGACTATCCTCACGAGTTCTTAGTCTAGCAAAGAATAATGCATGTTCTTGAGTTGAGTTTTGATTCACTTATGTGTCACTCCTAACTGATAGTGCATCTTGGTGCTCAGTGAAAGTCTCTAATTGTGAAGGACTTTTCTTCACAACCTCTCACCTTGAATATCCTGACTGTCTATACACAAGTTTAGGACTTACAATGGAGAAAATTATTCTCATCTCTAGAAGTTTATGATCCTAATTAACTTATATACATTTTGATTTTATGCTTTTACTACTCAAACTTGTAAATTTGAACCTTCCAGAACTATTTTCGATCCAAATTATAACAGTATATTACATATGTGAATTTTGTCCTTCACATAGGCATGGTATTGTATGTCCAAGCTTCATAGTATTTTTTTCTCTTCCTTTCTTCACTTATGTCTACATTAATTCTCTTCATATAGTTCACGTCTTCATGCTAAATTAGTGATTGAAGCTCCAACATCTTGGTTGAGTAAGAACCAACCTATAGTGGCAACGTCGAGTTGTGCAATTGGGGACAGGGCATTTTTCACAACTATAGTGGAGTGTATATGGATGAGATGCATATTGATGGACCTTTGCATGGAGATTAATGTTGCTACACATATTCACATTGATAGTCAGAGTGCATTGGTTGTTGTAAGAAATCTAATGCTTCATGCACAAATCAAACATTGAGATACATTATCACTTTGTGAGAGAGTGGCTTCATGCAGGACATATTGATTCAGTATATGTGCCTACACAAGATAATGTGGAAAACATATTCACCAAAGTTCTTCCATGAGAAAAGTTTGAAGCTTTTTGCAACGTTTTAGCTTATTGCCTAATGGGGGCTGAACTATCACTCTCTATATGTGCTCACATCATTGGCTCCAAGGGGGTTTGTTATACTATGTGTTCCTCAAGTAGCTTTGATGTGAACTTTTCCCTATACATGGGCACTTTTTACTCTAGTGTTGGCTAGAGGTTTTTTCCTCATGTTACCACATACATGAGACAATCACATGTGGTACTTTGTATATAGGGAAAAGAAAGAGCTATTCCAATCATCCATCTTCTCCATGTGGCTTGTTATATTTGTGTTCCTTATGTGTGCTTCTTGTGTGCCTCTCGCACTTCTCCACACACCCAAAACTTCTAGCCTACCATAGTCCATGGAACTTGAGGAACCAGCATAGCCTAAGCATGTGCACCACCTCCTTTACTTGTCAATCTCTAGAGAAGTGAGGAGGATATGAAGATCATGAGCAGTTGTGGCAAGCAAATGTGAGTGACAAGCACATACATGCACACACACACATGCACACAAGCCAAGATAAGAAAGATAGGAACAATGGAAGATTTGATTCTCAATAACTCAATTGTACTCTTCAAGAAGCTATTTCTCTCACTTGCTTCCCCAAAAATGAGCTCTCTAGCTCTTTTTATAGTCTTTTGACTAGTTTTGGCCGATTTTAGACCTAATGGCTGGCCTAGTTAAAAATTAAGTTCTTGATGCTATTTGAGGGCTGAAATTAGCTATAAAAATTATGAAATCCAAAACATGAGTTCTACCTAGGCTCCTCGAGTTGAAGAACTCCTTGGCTTGCACAAAATGGAGCTGAGAAAATGTGAAATGATATTTATAATGGTTTTTAGTGATCAAACAACTATTTTTATAGGGGTTTCTTCTAAAAATTTAACATATACTTCTTGGAGCTCTCTACATGTGTTGAAGTTTTATTAGTACTCCGAAGACCCACATCACCTTGCATCAAAGCAAGAAGGAAGGCTCAAGATTGACTCTCCTCTCATCCAACCCTACCTCCAACATGATCAATGCATTGGCCATCAGCCCCATGCTATGCCACATGCTTGTTAACATGGAGAGAAGGGTGTCAAGGATCCTTGTCCATATGCAAAATACAAGTAATGTAACTACTCTACTCAGACAAAGGAGAGATATGCATAGGCACACACACACACCTCACTCTCTCACACTCACAAAGACACAATACAATAATGTAAATAGTCTTGGAATAAAAGAGAGTCTTCTTCCATTCAAAAAATATACACATGAGAGCACGTGGAACCAAAAGCTCCCTTCTTTACAAAAATGAGCCTCTATATATAGGCTAAGCACATTCCCCCATGTGCTCCTTTTGAAAAGTAAAAAAGGAGTAGTTCCAATGGCTATCTTGTAAGCCACTCGGAAGGCCCAAATTGCATGATGCAATTGTTTATCCCAATCTGACCTTCCATTGTTGACTATCTTGGTCAACATTGTGCATAACACTTTATTGGAACTCTCAGCTTGACCATTAGCTTGAGGGTGATAAGGGGATGATTTTTGTGAATCTCCAAAAAATGATTCATTATTGCCTCTATTACTTCGTTGAGGAAGTGTGTTCCCCTATCGCTCACTATCTCTATAGGTAATCCAAAACGGGTTAAGATATTTTCGAAGAGAAACTTTGTTGTGGTTTGTGCATCACTCTTCCTTGTTGCTTTTGCTTCCACCCATTTTATTAAGTAGTCTGTTGCCACTATTATATATTTAGCATGTGATCCTTTGGCTTGAGGGTTAATAGGTCCTATGAAATCAACACCCCATTTTGAAAAGGCTTTCGCACAAATCATGGGTCTTAGAGGCATATCATCTCTCCTAATAGGATACTTGGCTCTTTGGCACACCTCACAACTTCGTACATAAGTGTCTGCATCTATATGTAGAGTTGGCCACCACAAGCCTACAAAGAGAATCATTTTTACGATTCTTTCAGCCGAAAAATGTCCTCCCGCAACACTTGCATGTTCCATCTCTAAAATAGGTAAATATTCCCCTTCGTGGATGCATAGTCGTAGTTCATTGTCTTTTCCTCTTTTAAATAATTGCTTTCCCATTATAGTATAGTCTTTGCTCATTTCTTCTAGGGATCGCTTCCTTGCTAGACTCGCTCCTTCCTTGAGACAAGGATGGTACATTCTTTTCTTTTGTCCCAAAGTCATTCGGATTCCTATGTAGATTCCTTTTCTCGTTGCTATTGACCAAGTATTCTAGCCTCTCCAGTAGTCCTTGGAAGTGTAATTCGGGTTTTGCCATGTTATTCCAATTAAGATAACGTGAGGCTTCGAACATAGTTTGTGCTAATTCTACCATCTTCATGCAAAGTTTAGTCCTCTCAATTTCTAAGTCTGCTCGTGGATAATTCTTACTCATTTCCACTATCTGGGGTCCTTCTTTTAGTCTAGCCTTTTAACTACTAGACTCTCCAACTTCGCTACTTTTGGCTATTTTCTCAGGATTAAGCTATTGATCCCGTAAGAGCACCTGGGCTCTTGTTATAGCTTGGACAGGCATGTATGTAGGGTTGGATCCATCTGCCTTATGCACAATACCTATCACCTTAATGGGTATCACTTTTGAAGCATTAGCAGGGTTCTTGGGACAATCTTTGAGGAAATGCTCTTTACCACACTTGGCACAAAAACCTTGTATGTTAGAGTATTGTGATTGTCCTGCTATTGGAGGATGTGGGCAATCCTTTATGAAATGGTCTCCTTGGCACCTAAAGCATGGTCCTCTAGGGCCCTATGGTCTTGGTTGTCTTAATTGGGGCCGTAGATTAGGGTTGGCATACATCACATTAGCATAATCAAGCTCCCAACTAGGTCCCAATGGTGGACTATCATATTGATATGTTTCCACATGTTCTGGTGACTCTGTGTAATATGCAGGTGGACTATCTACATGAGTAGAGTCAAAACTATTGGAGTTAGGGTCACTTTCTGTGATCAGGGGTGAAGAAGGTACTAAAGCCCTATTGAGATTCTCTTCTGCAGCGGTGTATTTAACTGGGATGACATTAGCTGGTGGGGGTGGCTGCAGAGCTAACACAGGTTGAGGTCTCTGTTGAGCATGATAAGGATAGTTTTGAGGAGGCCTATGGTAATGAGGCTGAGCATTATATTGACCTTGATACCTACCTGGTTGGGGGTATGCTTATGGGTAATTCTGTCTTACTACTTGTTTGTTGTAGGGGCGGTCTTGAGGCGTGTGATTCGTGTATCATCTCTCAATTGTACAGTATTGGCCACTAGGGTTGGCTTGCGGTTGTGTTACATTGGGACACATATTTTCCATATGATCACCACCATAGTTGTAACAACGTTTGTTTGTTGTTAACCTAGGCATCTGTTTACTAGAAACTCCTAGTTTATGGGCCACTTTCTCTGCTAGGTCCTCTATCGAGCTAGAAAGCTTTGAGGAAGCTAGAGATGAACAATCTGAATCCTTATAGACCTTTGAGAGTTCCAACTCGTCTCCAAGGTTGTCCTCTATGTCTATACAAATTCTTACACATTGCTCTAGCGTTCTGGGTTCCTTCAAGTATACATAGGAGCGTAGTTTAGAGCTCAAGAGGCCATCTAGAAACAATGACGCTTGCTTGGCCTGTGAGGGTAACTCTTGCATTGGACATCTCTCAACGTATTGTCTAAACCTACGTCCTGCAATTCTAACTATTTCCTGAGGGGTCTGTTTGAAGCTATGAATCAACGAAGACGTATCATGCCTGATTCCACTTTTAGAGAATTCCGTGATGAATGACTCTAACAAGTGATGGATATCCCTAAATTGCCTCTGCTGCAATGGTTGGAACCAAGTTAAAGCCATGTTCTTTAACGTTAGCCCAAATGCATTATATTGCGTTAACATGTCTTCTACTTGCTCTACTCGTAATACTTGCTTAAATTCTGTAACATGGTCATAGAGATCTCCTGTCCCATTGAAGTAATTTTTCATTGACTTTACTAATGGAGTGGGTCTTAATATCATGGGGTGTTCACGTGGTCTAGGTAGAGGAAAATCATCTCTACCACCTGGTATTCTAGGTTCCCTTTGTCTTTCCACTCTATCGGTGTCCATGGTGGTTCTATCTCTCCCTATGGGATGAGTGAAACTTACTTCTGGTCTCTCTTTGTTCTTCTCTCTTTGAGTACCATGAGCTGAGGATGTTCCAGCACCCTAATGGTTCGTAAATCATGATGGAGCCTACTTCACTAGGTTCCATTCTGTACCTCCAAAATGCTTCATGAGTTTCCTTGTTCACGAATAATTCTATGCTTCTGTTATCCTGAGGGAACCAATCTGGGATTAGTACTCTTGTTAGTACAGATTTCCCTATAGGTGTCCTAGGTTCTTCTCCTAATGGTTCTTTTCCTTGGGTGCTTGCTTCCGTATCTAACTGAACTACACCAAACTCAATGATATGATTTGGTTGAGTACTTATGATGTACATTGTCCTTCTTTGTCTATGTATGTGTCTCTCTCAAATTTCACCACTGGATGTTCCAATCCAATGGGTTGATCAGGATTGTGCAATTGCACCATTGATCTTTGCAAAACATCCTCATAGATGCAAGCACCTAAGTGGTTGGTGCAGACATATTCTAATTGAGTTCTATAGGGTCCTTCGGGTTTTTCCAAATATACTATGTTTAACCCTCTTTCTGGTCTTTCTGTGCTAAAAGACATTTCTAATTCACTGATATCTGAGCCCAACTTGTAAGGCTAGCTATTTAATTGTTGAGCCAAAGAGCTTTCTAATGAGCTATAAAGCTCAAAAAATGGACTTCGAATGAAAAAGATATGAGCGTTCAGACCCTTGGGGGTAAAAACTGACAATAAGTTTCTCTTCAAATATGAGCTAAGGTCCCTAATGAGCTTAATCACCCAAAAATTTTCTCAAATTAGCCTCAAATTTGCCCAAAAAATTAAACCCTAAAATTGGCATTTTGGGTGGACAATTGCGATGGTCTGCCCATCCAATCGTGTGAGGCATCACGATGGTCTAAGTGAAGCGTCACGATGGTCTGCCTAGTGAACAATCGCGATGGCGTGAGCCCGTCACAATGGTCAACGGTCAACACAACCATCACGATGGCATGAGCCCGTCGTGATGGTCACGAGTCGTGATGGCATGAGCCAATCGTGATGGTCCAATTTCAAAGTGTCGCGATGGCATACGTGCTATTGTCGCGATGGTCTCTTGACACGTGGAAGGGGATCGTCACAATGGCGTGGGGTCGATGAGATCATCACGATGGTCAGTGACCATCGCAATGGTTCAAGTGAACCGTTGTGATCATGCGAGACCATCGCAATCATGCAAGACCATCACGATGGTCCGGCCGAGCCGTCGTAATGGCGTGAGCCAATCGCGATGGTGTGACACAATCGTGATGGAGTGAGCCCGTCGGGATGGGCCACCAAAATGATGACTTTCAAAATGTAGTTGTGGATTCGTGCAAGCGCAAGGGTTGCCTACCTCGTGGTGTGGTCGCTTACCAAAAATGCCGACTTTGTTAGACCATCACGATGGTCCAAATCCAATGATAGATTCGACAAAAAGTTAATTTTTTACCTTTTGGAAGCTTTCTTGCTGCTCTGGAGCAATGTGCCTACAAGAAATTCAAAAACACACACAACACAAGCACACAAGCTCTCTCTCTCTCTCTCTCGCACATGCAAGGAGTGTAGAGGAGATGAAAAAAACAAAAAACTAATTGAAAACAACAACAAAAACTGAAATTTTTACCTTCCAATGCCAGTTCTTGCTATACTCTTACCATCACACATTCATCCTAGAATCGATCCCCCGGCAACGATGCCAAATTTGGTGTTGCTCTAGCACAATGGTAAGTATCACGTTAAGAAGCTCCACCTCCTTAATGTCAATCCGCGGAAGAGATAGGAGTGATATGAAGATCGTGAATGTGAAATGTAGGGAGTGAAGGTGAGAAGCATAGAGATGCACACACACATGTAAGAGACAAGTAAGACACAAAGGAAGGTAGGAAATTAGACTCTATTACTAAAGATCTCAATTACAACTCAAAATAGCTCTAAGCTCTTCTCTACTCATACAAGCTCACCTAAAAAATGAGCTCTCTAGCTCTTTTTATAGATTCTATACTAGTTTTGACCGGTTCGCATCGAGTGACCTACATAGTTAAAGAATAGGTTCTATGTGCTATTTGAAGGTCTAAATGATGTCTAAAAATAGCCAAAAATGGTAGGGTCATTCTACCTAAGCTCCTCAAGCTTGAGGACTCCTCGGCTTGCACAAAATGGAGCTACTAATTACAAAAGTGGTTGTTCTACATTACATATGGTACAAGAGTGATGAAAACCACTATTGGGAGTTTTGAAAAGTATTATAAGACATATTTATTTGAAAAAATAACCCGTTTGGCTCCCCACTACTTTGTTGTGATCCGCCTTCACATACTTTCATGTCGTATGTGCCTCTGACTACTGTCGACAAGCCCACTTGAGTCTTATTTATTTTATAGATATCCATAGCATAGGGAAATAATATAAATAACATATTACATATATAGAATAACATTATGGCTAGAGGAGGTATTGAAAATATAGCCCTCACCACTAAATCCATCAAGAAAACTATGCAAGGTGTGTTCAACTACTTCTTCTAATACCTGCTCTTTGAAGTGGTTGAGGGAAACCATCTTGAACAGTCACTTTATTTAGAGCACAAAAATCAATACACACCCTTATTTTTCCATTATTTTTCTTAGGTGCCATAACCATAGATGAGCCACCTTGAGTTTTCTATAAGAACATAATACCTGCATCCTCTAATTTTGTTATTTTCACCTTGAATGCTTCTACATATTTGGGATTGAGTCAGTATGGTGTATTTATTAGAGTTGTAGATCCCTCTACTAAGGGTATTGGATGTAATCCAAGTTCCTTTGGAATACCTGACAGATCCTCGTAGGACCACGCAAATGCACTCTTATAGGTATAAAGAAGAGAGGTTATCCCCTGTAGTAAAAATGGGTAGTGCCACAACCATGTGGCTAAGTGGACTACTTGCAGGTTCTCTTCATCTCCAAGGTTCACTTCTCGAGCATGTATTTTTGGGGTAGACTCGCTTAAAAATCATCAACACTATGCACTGGGGTAGCATTGAGCTTGTGCTCCATGATATGTTCCTTGGTCCACCTATTAGGAATATCGATAAATGAAAGGTCATCTCTGGTCCTAGGGTTAAAATAAGCCTCCAGAGATGCCTATGCATGTTCTACATCTTCTGAACAGTGTAGTGGTGCCTTTTGGAAAAAAATTTCCAAATTTGCTGAGTAGCCCAAATGAAGGTGCCAGCCTCCCAACAGGTGCCTGCAAGAAATGAACCTGTCCGCCTTGCTCTATAGGAGGAATCCGTTCGATAGAGAAAATTATCCAAATTTTCCTAAAAGCAGGCTTGCTTCCACTTGCCTAATATCTGATAAGTGTCCATTTTATGGTAGCCCTTCAGGATTTAATCATGTAGCTCCATTAGAATCACCCAAGCAAGGTGCCTAATTTCTTGCAGTCTACCAAAATTTAGTCTCTTAGCTTCATCTTGTACATCAAAATTTAGCTACCCAAATTTTTCATCTTGGCCACCAAAAATTAGGCACCAAATTTGGCCACCTTGGCTACCTGGGAGGTCTTCCCTGGTTGGGCCACCTTGGAAGAGGTACCCAAATTGGGCCATATATTGGCCATTTTTTTCTTCTATATCTAGTTCCCTGCAATCACCTAATTTATCTTTTTCCTCACTAAACAAGTACAAATCAGCTATTTTACCTCACTTGAGCCTCCCTATGCTTCTTCACAAAAAAAATTCACCTTTAAGTACAGAGGCTAGACATGGTCCATTTTGATCTAATTCCTCATTCATTTCCCTTATTTCAACTATGCAGCAATCTAGATTTCCCATCATCCAATTTAATAGATTATCATCTTCATGAGGTAGGAAAGGCATTACCTTAGTGTCCACCATGTACCTAGTTGCCTTCGCAATGCAACATCCTTCCTCAAATTGTATCTATAGTTGTTTGTTAGTCTTTGTAGATATCCATAACCTATTTCTTCCTTAATCTTGTAATGCCTTGGCTTCCCTCATCCATGGTCTTCCCAAGAGTAGAGGATAAGAGATCTCTTGGGATAGGGCAATAACAACAAAATCCAATAGAAATTGGAAACCTTGACCTATCATAAGTACCTTTCCAATAATGCCCAATGGTGTGACTCGGTGTTGGTTTGCCAATGTCATAGTGAAAGTTGTTGCCTTTGTCAAGTCCAATTTCAATTTCTTCATGGTGAAATCAAGCATTAAGCTCATACCAGACCCACCCCACAATCACTTCAGCCAAAATTTCACTCTTTGTGGAAACAATCAGTTTTGAACTCTAGTAGTTTTCCTATGATGGAGGGAGAACATCTATCATGTACCCATCTATACTTGGTAAGGCTCAGATAGGTTGACTATATAACTTTAAGTAAATCACTTCTCACCTTTGCATCCATCTGGATGAGTTGGTATAAACTGACCTTATGATGAATCCCCTTCAAAATTTCTTCAATATTAACATCCTCTATATGCTCTTGAGGGAGAGTCGGTTGGTCCTTCAATGATTTAATCTTTCATAAGCTTCTTCAATGGCCACCTGGTTGCTCAAATCAGCCTTCTTAACATCTTCTTTTTCCTTGATTTCTTGGTGCTCTTCTATATGGGTTGTTGCTGCTTGACTATCTTGAGTAAACATATGTGTTGTAGATGATGAAACAACAAAAGGTTGTGGAGCCATACATTCCTCTCATGGGGAGATCGTGATCATGTGAATCAGATCGGGGGTGGTTGTCGGGACATTCCCTCGTATAATGATCCTTGGCATCGGGGCATTGTTGATACAAAGGTGCACCCTTAGGTAGAGAGCACTTGCTTCACACATGATCATATTCTCTATAGCAATAGCACATTTGTGGTTGATTATGCCTAGGTCGATTTTGACCATTCTCCTCACTATTGTTAGAATTTGAAGTAATAGCATAAAATGTGTTAGAGGCTTGTGTATTACCTCTCTGTTGAGCTCCATTGAGGTAATAGTAGTGGCATGCCTCATGACCATTTTTTCCATTAAATTTGAAAGTAACTTGATTAGGAGAGTTCATGTTGGAGTGGCCACTATTGTTGCATGTAGTACACCAAATCTAGCTACGGATGTCTTGACTAGTTTGCAACTCCCCCACTTCACATTGAAGTTGTACTATTAAATTGTCATTGTATCATGAAGGTGGCAAAGTGAACTTCTCCTCCTCTTGACTCCATTGCATCTTGAATGCTTTAAGTTCCCTCCTAAGCTACTCAATCGGGTCTAGGAAAGTCGCATAATTTAGTTGACTCCCATCTTCCAAATGCACTCTGGGCTCCTCAATGCGAGTAGCGACTGCCACAAAGTCCTCCAATGTAGCATCCAGTTTGAGTGATTCTTAACACTTCTATTGGGTTGGGAGAGCCTTCTCAATTCACTTTTTGACTAAAAAATCTCTTATAGCATGCAGCAAATGAGAAACAAGTCCTTTAGCAATAAAGTTCATGGAAAGATTCACCTAGTTGTAACTTCACATTCTCGAATTGATCCAAATCTCGTCCTGAAGAGTTTCTTGGACAAAATGTTTGATAGAAAGAGGTCTTCAATGTTGGATTTTGAGGTCTCCGGAAGCACGCAAATAGCACAAGGAAGAAGAAGAAGCTTGGAGCACAACACACAATGCTGAATGTATTACCCAGAGAAATGTACAAAGATATCTGACCCATTAGGGTTATAGGCATATATACAAGGGGGGAAAATCTCCTAAAGAGGGGAAAAAGTACCCCAGTGGTCCTAGTGTGTTCACACACATCACTACCTAAATATATCAACAAATCCCCCCTAGGAGTGATACGATGAACAAGGAGCTGGCACTCATGTATAAGGTTGTGTCATGCTATGTGGAATCAATCCACAAAAGGAAGTAAGCCCAAAGCTTTGCAGAAAGCTTCAAACTTCTCCCTACACAAAGCCTTTGTGAAAAGGTTTGCAATGTTCTCCTGTGTGGGCACATATGCCAAACTGATCTCTCCAGTAGAGAACCTCTCCCGGACATAATGATAGTGCACTTCAATGTGCTTATCATGAGCATGGAACATATGGTTCCGTGCAACTGCCAATGTGCTTTGACTATTAGTGAAGATGGTGGTGATAGAAGACTGACCAACACCCATATCATCCATAAGGCATCTGAGCCACACACACTCAACAGTCACTGTGAAAGCTGCCCTATACTCAACCTCAAAACTAGAAGTGGCCACAATAGGCTGCTTCTTGCTCAACCAAGATATGCATGAGCTACCAAGCATGAAGAAAAAACCCTCATGGACACATGTTTCATAGCAACTAGCCTAGTGAGAGTAAAAAAAAAGCATGTAAATCTAATGGTAATGATCCCACTTTGGGATAAAACAATCCAAGTAGATGGGTACCACTCAAGTAGTGAAAGATGCGCTTAACAACCTACCAATGCTCGACACCTAGGCAATGCATAAACCTACTCATCTGTGAGATAAAAAAACTTAATATATGGCCAAGTAATGCAGAAGTAAATCAATAATCCAATAGTTTGTTGATAGAGAACAACATCAAATGCATCTGCAGCATCATGACGACTCAACCATAAACCTGTCTCCATGGGAGTGGAAATAGGTTTGCGGTCTTCAAGGCCAAAATGCTGCAATAATGTGTTGATATATTTTGTTTGACACAAAGCTATTCCGCCATCAACTTGCATAAACTCAATGCCCAAATAATGATGCAAATGCCCCAAATTTGACATCTCAAATGAGGCATGAAAATCCACATTAAATCAGCAATATGCTTCTCATGAGGACTAGTAAGCAGCATGTCATCAACATAGAAAACAATGATCAAAAGCACATCATTTGCATTCTTAACATATAAGGTGCTCTTAGTTTGTTTCCATGCACTTGACTGGATGAGGCTCTCCGTTTGATAATTTAAAGTGTATATCAATCTACCACTATATGCATTTGCTGGATGACAGAGGTATAGTTTCTCATTGTGAATCCCAAGGATCTTGTGGGTCTAGGTACACACATTCTTATCATCGATGCTAAGGATGAGGGCTTAAGTCAAGGTGCCTATGTGATGATTAAAGTGTCATTGTGAAGGTAGTGATCGTGAGGAAGTGAATTCATAAGCTTGAGAAGTCACAAATCACTTGCACTTGTTGCTTCATACATTGAGTGTGTGTGAGAAGTTCTTTGGGAGTAGATTAGGAGTGAGAAGCTAGGGATAGAAGATAGGTGAGAGAGCTTGGAAGTAGGTTAGGTCAATGAATACATCAAAAAAACCAAAAATGTTACTTTTTTCTAGAGTTCCTTGGATTTGGCAAGTGCCAAAAACCAAAAAACATCACATCATAATTCACTTAGTGTAGGTATCGTGTAGAGCGTGCATAACAATTGGTATTGCTAGAGCTTGTATTGCTTAGAGCTCAGAGCATAGTTGGAATCTAGTGCTAGAAATTTAGGGACATAGTTATTGAGGTGAGCTCTTCACTGTGGACACATCATTTTCATGATTGATCACTCACACAGGGAGAAACAACAACACTCGAGTATCGTGAGGTATGTTTTGGGTGAAAATTAAGATATTCTCAAAACACATGCACACAAGGATGACAAGGAGAGTAAGCACGAAAAAAATATTTATTTGGACTTATAAAAGCCCAAGTATCGCGATCGATCAAGTTTGGTATCATGATACAAAATTCTTGTGTGTTGTTGATACTTGGTAGGTATCCTTCATCATCGATACCTAGCTCCTAGCATGTATCACAATACTTTGGTATTGTGTATCACCTACTTGAGTATCATCACATGTTTTCAAGTATCTAGTATCACACATGTATCATATGTCGTCAATCTTGGGTGCGTGTCATGTATCATTGATTATGAGGGAAAGTATCATATCATGTCTTGTTAAGTATCATGTATCATTACCTCCAAAGTATCATGTATTGCATCCCAAAATATTGTGTACCATGTATTGTGAAGTTCCCTATATTGCGTATCGCACAGATCCAAGTATCATTGGAGAGACAAGTCTCGTGTATTGTGAGAAACATAAAGCGTTTGATATCATGGAAATCGATTAGCAAGCCCTAATTGTGTCAAAAATTAGAATTTTGAGAATTTCATTGATCAAACATCAGTCAAAACTCTTCCCTAAACTTGGGACTAGAATACCCAAAGAAAACAAAAATTGATTTTTTAGGGCTACAAAACATGAAGAGACCTATAGATTTTAAATGAACCTACATTTTAGATGTGTCGTAGGGAGTAGAAGAAGTGTGATATTCTCAGCAAGGAGTGTAACTCAAAGAAGTATTCACTCCACTTAATCATATAGCTCTAGTAACTCTCAAGGTGAATTATTCATGGCCTCTGAAGACATGCATAGCTCTATCCATTTCGCATAGCTCATGTCTTTTATACAAGGTGAATATAAAAATTCATTGCAATATGTTTCTAGAAATTTGCATGGAGTTCCTATATACTTGGATGGACTCAATAGATCAATAGCTCGATTGAGGAACTTTACTGACTCCGAATTCTTGTAAAGACCAATCATGAAATTTGAAGGAGGACTTTCCATGGACAAACGAGGGTAATTATACCTAGTGAGTTAGCATCTTGATAGAATATATGAAAGAGGAGGTACCTAATAACCCAACTAGGACTGACAATAGAGAATCCATGACTACCCCAAGAGGAATATCAGTAGTGGTGAATATTTGGAGAGGAGATAAATCTCCTCAAGATGATGATTTCATGGATATCTATCTGATAGGGAGAATTGATAAACTATTTCAAGCCACTTCACCCATAGTGGGAAGTAGTATTAATCCTATTACCATCTATGAGTTTCATGATCCATAAGAATCTTCAAAATCACTTACTTTGATCAAAACAAAAGAAGATATTAGGAAGTTACTGAAGTAGAAAGATCTAGACTACAGTACTTGGGATTGTGGGTATTCCCCAAAGGGATTAAGCAACTACGACCCAAAATCCTGAAGTATTGCAACAAAGCCAGCAAAACCCCTTCATAGGGCAAGCTAGTTGGAAAAGTGTCTCACTCAGATGGCATGTTCACTTTTCCATACCAAGTGCAAGTACACTACCCAACATTCACTTGGGGAGCAAGACGACAAACCAAACACCCTTCCCATTAAGACATCCACCAAGAAAAAGGACTAGGTGTGCATCCTGTGAGTCAAATTATTCCTCCACCTCATCCGCTTTATCGAAGAGTATCAAGAAGAAAAGGAAGCTACCAAAGGAAACACCAGTTTCCATGAAGAAGAAAAGGATACAGCTACAACTATCACTGAAGAAAAAACAATTGAAAAAGGTGGTGTGGTGATGAGCCACATTATATAGGAAACACTAGAAACAAAAGAATAAGAATATGGTGTTGAGAGGGAAGAATCAGAAGAAAAAGAAGTAGAAAAGGAAGAGTAAATACATGACACTACAGTAGAAATTTGGGAAGTTTTGAATGATATTCAAAAAGAAAACTCATAAGTAGATGTGAAGATGAGAGATGTATCTGGTATAGAATCAGAGGAGTCAGAGGCAACACATGTAGAAGAAAAGCAGCTTGAAGAATTCACCAGTAAACAAATAGAAGATGACAAGGAAGATAAAGATAAAAAATCAAAATCAAGGGAATCCAATGAAGATGATCAACACAACAAGCAAATATAGGTAAAGCAACTAGAACCTACTTCAGGGATAGAAAGAATTCCTAAAGAGACATTAGGGGAGTATGTCAAATCATAATGAGAAACATTGATGAATTTAGGCCTTCAAGTAGAAATATCATCATGTCAGGAATTGTTGCAGAGTTAGAATTCATTAAAGCCACCAAGGTCATAGAAGATCATAAAAACGAGAAGAAGAAATTAGAAGAGGAATCGAAAGAGCAGCAGAAAAGAAATGAAAAATATTTAGAGAGAGCAATTGCACTAGAAATTGAAGTAGTACAAAACAAAAATAGAGTAAAATTTTTGGAAGAGAAATGTACAAAGAAAAATGATTCCATCACTAAGATGGGAGAAGACATTAGAAAGTTGGAGTCAAAATATACAATACTACAAATTTCATACTAGGTACTAATACTACAAACTTCATAGCAGGTACTCTCTAAAGCCAATGAATAAATCAGCAGAATATTAATGGAAGAAGGGCGCATAAAGGTAGAGGCACAAAGATCAGAAGTTCAAATAGAGGAGTTAGAAAAGTTAAGACAAGAAGTAGCTTAATTAAGAGAGGAGTTAAATAATGCAAAAGAGCTGGAGAAACAAGCAAATGTACATTCAGTTAATGCCATCAAAGGATACAATAGCCTCAATGATAAAGTAGAATAAGAAAGAGCAATATGGGAAGAACAGAGGGTCAAGATGATGAAAGAAATTAAAGAGTGGAAAGCCAAGGCAGTTATTCAAATAAAGGAAGTACCCATACAAGGAACAGTTCATGAAAGGCCACATAGCACAACTATGATATCCTCTCATGTGCATGAAGTGTATGAAGAAGATCCAAGATCTATAAAGCAGTTGGATGAGGAATCAGATGAATGTGTACAACAAGTTCTCACAATAGGGAAGCCAAGATGAGATACATCAGAAAAATGCATGAACAATATGAGAATCAAATTGTCAAATTTGCTCTAGAGAATGAAGTCAGACCATATCAGCATCATTGGGCAGCAGATGGCCTAGGAATACCATTCATTATGGTATTAGAAAGTATAAAAAGTTATCAAATTTCTAGGATGGGAGTGCCACCTAATACATACTTCAAATATGATGAGGATTTGGCCATCACAAAAGAACTATTTGAAAAAGCCAATCCCACATGGACAAATAGATGGTTGGATAAAAATAAGTATTGCAAAAAAATATGGAAGGAAGCTCCAGTTCAATTAAGTATAAATCTAGCTTTTTATCCAATAGTAAGAAGAAGAGATTGAGCCATCTTCTGGAAAAGAAGAAGTGAAAGACAAATTCGAGCAAAATGGCTGAAGTTTCCTAAGATTGCAGGACCTAAAAAAGAAGCTTGTCCAATGAGGAGTTACATGCTTACCACTACAAAATCCTTGATAGAAAATTTGAAAGATGTCAATGATCCTACTTGTATATTATTACTTAGGGTATTGAAACTCGTAATTACATGTATAGAAACCTTTACCAATACATGTGTAAGAACCCTTAACTATATAGGATTTAACTCACCCTTAGATGCACTCCTTTTTTATCTGAGTAAAATCCCAGATAGGATATGTTTTATTGCATATTATAGCAAAATTTTTATGGGAAGCCACTAGGTACAAATATTTGATGATGCCTTTGATTTTGGATTTTTTGAAAGGGATTCAGAAGTTTTTCTTGTAATGATAGCCAGTTTGATAGCATATGAATGTTAGGAAATAATTATCAAGAGGAATAACACAGTGGAATTGAATAGATAGGTAATTTAAAGAGAGGAAAAATTCATTAAAAGAAATATACACAGATAGAGAGATAGAGAGCTCAAATTCTCTAATTGTTAGCAGTAATGTTTATAAAATGATGATATTGTCCACTTGTGCACTACCACTATGGAGCTTCAATGGTGATATAGGCAGACTCTAGATGAAGGGCTTTATAGTGTGCATAACCATGTTTTACCTCAGTAATCTGATCCTCCCTAAACCACTAATTTAGGCATGATCTTCGGGACAGTCTGATGCTATGTTTTAGGCATAAGCATTGGGATCGTTTGTAATTTTGAAACATCTATAATTACTAGACTGAGTAGTTCTCTAGACCCTCAATACCCCCTATGCAGCTCCATCTTGGAGCAGTTGAATGCTGCAAAGGTCTACCAAGCGCTAGAGTGGAGCTGGAGTTAGAGCCTTTATGAACATGTTTGACAAGTTCTCTTGAGAGGTACACTGCTCCAAAGTAATCTCTTGAGATATGAGCTTCTCGCGGATGAAATGAAACTAGATCTCAATGTGCTTTGTATGAACATGGAACACTAGATTCTTGGCAATGGCCAAGGCTGACTGGCTATCAGTGCGGATGCATGTCAGAGTAACATGCAAAACATCAATGTTATCTAATAATCATCCAAGCCAGATGTCCTCACATGCTACAAAGCTTGATGCTTGGTATTCGGCCTTAGTGGATGACAGAGAAATCGTAGGCTGCTTTTTACTTGCCCAAGAGGTAGGTCCTAAGCCAAGCAAGAATATATATCTAGAGGTAGACCATTGGGAATCAGGATTGCTAGCCTAATCTAAATATGAATATGTGATGAGTTTGATGCCTCCTCTCTACCAAAGACTATGATTTTGGGTGAGGGCAAGGTATCAAAGTAATGTCTTAGTAACATCCCAATGTGTCTATTAAGGCAACATGCAAACTGACTGAGTATACCAATTGCATATGCAATAACTGGTCTTTTGTGCTTGCACAATTATGTGGTTCGGATTGAAGAACATCCCTAGCACATTCTAGTGGTGCATGCAATAGATCTTTGTCCCCTACCTCACTTCCTTCATGCGAATATTCTTAGACGATTTCTCGGTTTTTGGCCACATGGCAGCACATCTGGAATATCTCCATGCATGTTTTGATGCATGCCGGAAGGTACACCTCTTTCTCAATCCTAATAAATTAGGTTTTGTAGTCAAGTGTGGAAAACTGCTTGGACATATTAGTTCATGGGATGGCATTGATGTTGATCTGGATGAAGTAAAAATTATTTTGGAGACTCTAGCTCCAAGGAATCCAAAAGAAGTTATGCGGTTTCTAGGACAAGTCTGGTGGCATGGAAGACATTTGAGAGGATTGGCTCATATTGCAATACCACTCAACAAATTAGCACATGTCTGACCATCAAAATTTTAGTGGGAAGAGGAGGCTCAAATAGCTTTTAAAAGATTGTAGAAGATGCTTGCTACAACACCCATTTTGAAAGCCATTGATTGGAAAGAACCCTTCCATGTGTTCATAGATTCTTTTGACAAAGCAATTGGTAGTGTCCTAATGCAAAAAGAAGGCCGTAATTGGTTTTGACTATGCCAATCGACAATTAACTTCTACAAAACAAAATTATTCAACTATCGAACATGAGTGTCTGGGTTTAATTTACTCAATTAAGAAATTTGGACACTATTTACTAGGAAAGTCCTTCACTTTTCATGTGGACCATAGTGCACTCCTGTACTTAGTAAAGCAGCAGAATCTGGTGGGCAGACTGGCCAGATGGGTATTGTTACTCCAAGAGTTTGAATATGACATTGTGCATTGACCAAGAGCAAGCCATGCAATTTCCAACTTTTTGTCATGCATTGATCATGGAGAACCACTCATGGGAGTGGATGACAATCTTTCGAATTCGGACGTTTTCACTGTTGCAGAAATTGAAAACGCTTCGAAGAATTTTCTGATTTGGTATGAAGAAATCCTTAGCTTCTTGGAAAAATGGGGTAGCACCTTCACACGTGGCCACCAGCACAAAAAAATTTTGGACTTAGAAGCCATCAGTTCACCATCATCATGGGGCAACTTTATCACAAGGACCCAACAGGTATATGGGTGCAGTGTGTGCCCCCACATGAAGTGGCAATGGTCATTCAAGAAGCCCATGCAGGTGAAGCAAGCAGCCATTTTAACCATTTTCTTACAGTGCAAAAAATCCAGCGGGAAGGACTTTGGTGGCCAACAATGTATGCGGATGTCCAAAATGTAGTACAAAATTGCAATCCTTGTTAGCGCACAGGTGAACCATGCAACAGTCACCACTTTCCATTGCAATCGATTCTCCCATTGGACCCATTCTAGAATTGGGACTTGGACTTTATTGGCCCTATTAAACCACTTGTAGCTAGAATCGGGGCCCTCTAAATTCTGATGTGTACAGACTATTGCACCAGATGGGCTAAGGACTCGGCTACCAAAAATGCTACAACGTGGACAGTAGCCAAAAAACTACAACATGAAATTTTTTGTGTTTTGGTTTACCTCTCAAATTAGTGTTAGATTGAGGCATGCATTTTTTGAATCAATTGATTATGGAGATTATTGTATAGTACCAAATCAAGCACAAATTCAACTCACCTTACTATCCACGGGCCAATAGATGAGCAAAGAGTACCAATAAAGTTCTTCTACACATGTTGCAAAAAATGTTGCTTGATTCTACAGACCAATGGGAGATCATCCTTCCTACAGTGCTTTGGACGTACCATACTTTGTATAAAGTTTTAGTGGGAAGTACTCCATTTAAACTTCTCTATGGCCAAGAACCTATCCTCCCATTCGAATTTGTTGTTCCCAATCTCCAGATTGCGGTACAGAGGTATAAGAGTTTCTTTCACGTATAGGATGGATAAGCTATGGTAGCTAGACGAACACAGGTACACGAGTTTCTTTCACGATAGGAATTTGTGGAGAAAAAATTTTTGACCCAGTGATTTGGTGTTATATTGCCATTCCAAAATGAAACACAATATGGGTAAACTAAAGTTGCGATGGACAGGTCCGTTTCGGATCCATGCGTTATGCGGACCAGCTTCTTTCCAGCTTACTACGTTGTCCGGAGAACTGCTATCGATAGTCATCAACGGTTCCAAGTTGCAGCCCTATCAGTCATTTGGCAAGTTTAAAAAAAATAACAATAATAAAATAAAATAAAATTATATATATATATATATATATATATACATAAAAATCCAAAAACAAAAAGAAAGGAAATAATTCGGAAAAAAAAGGGGAAAGACATAATTCAAGAAACTCCCTCCAACGTGCAAAAATGGTAGAGTAACTACTTGACATGCAAATCATACAAAAAATCAACGATGGCGACAGATGTATTGATTCAAATATGATCCTCTTATTCTCATTTCAAGGTGCATGATTAACACAAAACTGTTGAACTGAAGATACTATCTAGGGCAATCATGGCACATACCCGATGCTGTCAAATCGGGCTTGTAGGCAATAAAAGGTTGAGGATAATTCCTAACCCGACTTATTGGCGAATGAAATAATAGAGCACTTAGTTATCCCACATCCTCATGCAACCTATAGTAAAGTAAGCAGAGCAGCTATGGCAGTCACATTTTCTGATGCCCACCTGCTTAACATCCTTGATAGCCTTTTGCAGCCACAGGCAAACTCGTTCAAGTTCCTCAGATTGTTGAAAAGTGTGTTGATTGACTAGAGAAGCATACAACCTCATCCCCTTTCAAAATACATAGCGAGGGAGATAGCCCGATAGACAGATGGGAATGACCTTAATATCCCAAAAGTTTGCTTGCAAATTTGACAAGATGAGCCTTTCCAATTATCCTCGACAGTGATTGCAAAGCGGCTCCATGTCACTAACACAGGTATCACCGCAGTTACAAAGGCAATGGATGCGACAAAATTTGCAAATCTTTTGGGAAAACCGTGTTCTACTAAGTACAAGTTTGCCCAACTCTCAGATGACAATCCACTTAAACTCAGACTTCTACTAATGAATATGGTGATTAACATATAGGTGAAGCATTATGGAGTGATTAGTCCCCAAAAGGAAGTAAGCCCAAATCTTTATGAAAAGCTTCAAACTTCTCCCTAGGCAAAGCCTTTGTGAAAAGGTCTACAACATTAACTTGTGTGGGCACATAAGCCAAATTGATCTCTCCAACAAAGAACCTCTCCCAGACCTAATGATAGTGCACCTCAATGTGCTTTGTGCGAGCATGAAACGCAAGGTTCCTTGCAACTTCCAATGCACTCTAACTATTAGTGAAGATGGTGGTGGTAAAAAATTTGACCAACACCCAAATCAGCCAAAAGGCATCTGAACCACACACACTCAATAATCGTTGTGAAAGTTGCCCTATACTTAGCCTCACAAATAGAATTGGCTATAGTACACTGCTTTTTGCTCAATCAAGGTATGCATGAGCTATCAAATATGAAGCAAAAACCATTGGTGGACACACGAGTGTCATAGCAACAAGCCTAGTTTGAGTCAAAAAAATCTTGTAAATATGAAAATAATGATCCCTCTTGTGATAAAAACATACAAGTAGTCGAGTACTACCCAAGTAGCAAATTATGCACTTAACCGCCTACCAATGCATAAACTTTCTCATGTGAGAGGCAAAAAACTTAATATCAGGCCACATTATGCAAAAGTAAATCAAGCGTCCAACAACATCTTGATAGAAAAAAACATCAAATGCATCTCAAGCATCATGAAGACTCAACTATAAACCTATTTCCATGGGAGTGGCAATAGGTTTGCAATCTTCAAGGCCAAAACACTGCAATAATGTGTCAATATATTTTCTTTGACACTAATTTAATCCTCCATCGGCTTGCATAAATTGAATGCCCAAATAATAATGCAAACGACTCAAATTTGACATCTCAAAAGAGACATGAAAATCACTCTTAAATTCAAAAATATGCTTCTCATTAGGACCAATGAGAAGCATCTCATCAAGATATACAAAAATGATCAGAAGTACATCATCTATATGTTTAACATATAAGGTGCTCTCAGGTGGACTGTTCTCAAAATCATGTGTGAGAAAGTAGGCTATGTCTTCACATACCAAGCATATGGTGCTTGCTTCAAACCATATAATGTCTTTTTCAAACTTGCACAAAACCAGAGGGCTGAAATTCATACATTTCTTCATGTAAGTCACCATTCTAAAATGCAATTTTAATGTCCAACAAGTGTAGATTCCAATCATGATGAGTTGCAAGTGTGCAAAGCTACGAATAGTGGTCATTTGGGATAAGGGAGGAAAGGTCTCATAAAAATTGATGCCTCTCTCTTAAGAATAATCCTGAGCAACAAGCCTAGCTTTATACCTATCAAGTGTTCCATCAAGATTACATTTCAACTTATATACCCATTGTGCAAATGGCCTTTTTTCCTCAAGGCAAATCACATAAAGACCAAGTAGCATTCTTCATAGCAACATCATATTATAATTGCATAAAAGCCATCCAATCTTCTGAATTTTGTGCTTCATCAAAAGAAACAAAATCATTTTCATGACAAAGACTAGAGGCATCCATTGCATAGCAATTTGATGCAAACTAAGCACTATGAGAGCTTGAATGGGTATTCCATGACAAAGGTGCATCTAATTTGCTATCTCTCAAAGTCTTCACCAACCATTTAAGCATAGTTTTAGCCTCTTCTTTGTCAGCCCCCTCATCAACAAGTGCATCATGTAAATCTACATAAAAAATAAAACGATTTGCATCATCATGTGGGATATGTAAAGGTTGAGAAATTGCCTCATTTGGAGTAGCACTTGATTGTCCACTTGTAAAAGAGGTAGCAAAGTGTCATACATATCCTTTGAGCCAATTGATATCTCCTTAGTACATGAAAGTAATGGCTCAATTACATCTTCCACAAAAACAACATCACGGCTAACCAAAATGTGTTTAGTTTGTGGATGATCCAGACAATAGCATTTGACTTCAGGACTATTCCCAACAAAAATACATTTCATCGATTTATCATCTAGTTTTTTGCATTCTTTTTGGAGAAGCAGTATATGATGTGATGTTAGTTTATATACCCATTTACAAGGTAAAGCTTTCATGCCCTTTGGCAAAGGTACTAAATCCCAAGTGCCATTCTTGTAAATAGAATCCAACTCACTCTTCATGGCATGCTTCCACTTGACATGATCCTTTGTCTGCATGGCCTCTTTGTAGCAAGAAGGATCACCAGCATATGTAAGCATAAGAAAATCCAAACCTAGAACATATCTATGAGATGGATGTGAGACACATGCAAAGTGTCTCAATGGTTGTTGAACTTGAGCATTTGCACACTAATTTTATTGGACATTCTCTTGAACATCCCTATCTGCAACATTTTTATGGATGCTAACTGGAGGAATAATATCCTCAAACAACACTCTTCTCACTTCAACCTCCTTAACGGGTTGTATATGCATCTTAGAATCATTGAAAATGACATCACTACTTCTTATTACTGATCGTGTTTAAGGATCCCATAAGCGATATCCAAATTATCCTTCTCGAACATATCCAAGAAAAATGCATTTCTTTGACTTATGGTCTAGCTTTTGTCTAATATTCTTGGGTATATGAACATGTGCACACCCAAAAACTCGAAGATGATCATAATATAATGGCTTCCCTATCCATAACTCTTGTGCCACTTTCAGACCTTTGGCAGTACTAGATATAAGGTTAATCACATGAATTGCAGTTAGTACTACTTCTGCCCAAAAGCCTTGTGAAAGGTTTGCATGATGTAGCATAGAAACTACTCTATTCTGAATAGTTCTATTCATCCTTTTAGCTACACCATTCTATACTAGGGTATAAGGAGCTATAAACTCTCTATGAATTCCTCTAGACTAATAGGAAAGACTGATTTCATGTGAGGTATATTCACCCCCATTATTTGAACATAAAGATTTGATCTTAATTCCTTTTGCAGTCTGAACTGAAGCAAGCCATTTTCTAAAGGTAGGGAATACCTCATCCTTTGATTTGATAGGATATACCGAGCATTTTCTAGTAGCATCATTTATGAAAGTGACGAAGTAAAGAGAACCACCTAATGACCTTGTGGCCATTGAACCACACACACATGTATGAACAAGATCTAAAGGTAGAATTGAAGAGTCAATGTGTGTTTTAAGCACATTCTTAGTTTTCTTTCCATATTGAAAATGGTTGCAAAATGAAAAATTAGAGAAAGATAACACAATTAAGTAGCCAAAACAAGAAAGATTTTCCATTCCACTACAAGATATGTGGCCCAAATGGCCATGCCAAATACAAGCCATAGGCTATTTAGTAACAGTTAACAAGTGTTCTTTCTATGATATAAATAAAGGATAAAGTGAGCCAACTTTGCACCCTTTTGTCAATAACCATATTGCCCTTTGATATGTGAAAGGATTGACCATAGAAAACCACCTTGTAACCAAGGTCATCAAGTTGACCAATTGACATCAAACTATGTGATAGCTGAGATACATGGCATACACTATGCATAGTAAACTTTGAACCATCAATGGACTGCACAACCACATCTCCAATCTCGACAACGTCACACTTTTAAGAGTCACCAAGTCTCACAATGCCAAGATACTTTTTTGCATAAGTAGAGAACCATTCTCTATGTGGTGTCACATGGAAAGAAGCACCAAAATCTATCAGCCACATGTGGGAAAGAGAATCAGCCATAAGAGCCTTGGTATGCATAGTACTGTCAAGTCTCAAGACATCAACATCATTAGAAGTATCATTGATTCCTTCAATCTTCATGGTTGAAGTAGATGGTGCATGTAACTATTTAACGTGCCCATCAATAGTCTGCCCTTTACCTTTAGCACTCTTTAATGCATAGCAGTCTTTCTTCATGTGTCCTTTATTATGACAATAATTGCATCCGATATTTCTCTTCCTTGATTAACTTCTACTATTATTCCATTGACCATTATTTTCCTTGCTCTTGCTTCTGCCACAATGTTGATTCTTTCCTTGGTAAGAATCAGGAACATTATATGCATCTCCACTCTGAATGCCAACCATAGATTTTCTAGAAATCTCCCCACTCAAGAGTGATCCACATATGTCATCATAGGCCAATTTGCCACTAGGTTCACTATTGCTAATAGCTACGCAAAACATATCCCATGATGATGGCAAGGTACATAACAACAAGACTACTTTCATTTCATTATCCATGTCCATTTTCTAAGCCTATATCTAGGAGAATATAGCATCGAATTCATTTAGATGAGTAGCAATACTATCTATGTCCTTCATGCAAAGGTCATATAACTTTCTCATTAGATACACTTTATTTGATGTCATTTATTTTTCATATGTATTGCATAACTTCTTCCAACTCCTTTGCACTTTCACAATCCAATATTGTAAAGTAGACATTATCTGTCGAGTGCAATCGAATGGTAGACCTAGCCATTGCATCCAACTCATCCCAATCATCTTCATCCATGTCAGACATCTTCTTTGAGATCAATTTACTGGCTTCCATTGCCTCCTTTGAATCAGCACATCTTTCATATGATTCTTCCATAGAGCAAAATTTGTGCCATCAAATTTTTGGATCTCAAAATGGTCTTTGCCCTGCAAGTTATAGCTTCTCTTGGGAACACTGGCATTAGACCCTGATACACCAAACGTGTCTCGAACATCTGATGCCATGATGATAGAGAATTGAATAGAATGATAATGGAGCTAGAAGAGTCCAAACACCACTAAAGCTCAAAAAAGGATGACCAAGTGTCAGATTCTAGGAAAAAAATGAGCAGTCTTGCTAGAAAAATGAATTAATGAACAGTAATGGCCAACCAAAAGGATTATGTGAGAATAAATGTGTTCATACCAATAAGTGTATCAAGGAGTGAATCGACCACTGTATACTTGAAAAAATAAAAAATGTGAAAAATATTTGCCATAGTATCCTCTGCAAAATGATCATATGACCAATGTCAAAACCTCATGAAATTGCAAGTACTGACATGTTAACCTGCATAGTGAATCACTAATTTCACTCCATATAATCAATTACCTGAAACAAGCCAACTAGGCTTATTGAGCACCTATGGAAAACTAGCATACATCACCTATGGCGAGGCTGGGTAAATCTTCCAGTTGCATCATTGAAGATGTTGATATATTTAGGTACTGATGTGTGTGAACACACTAGGACTATCGGGGTATTTTTTTCCCTCTTTAGGAGGTTTTTTCCCCTGCCTTGTATATACGCCTATTGCACTAATGGGCTACTTATCTTTGTACATTCTAGTGGTAATACATTCAGTATTGTGTGTTGTGCTCCAAGCTTCTTCTTCTTCCTTGTGTTGTTTGTGTGCTTCCGCAGATGTCTAACTCCAACAATTGGTATCAGAGCAGGTTCGTTGCTTCATCTAGGGCATTTTCTACACCTCTCTGGTAGCAGTCTCAAAATCGCACGAATTTTGGTGAGCATACTTAGCATGTTTTCGAGATCAAAACAACTTCACTTTGTGGTGCTGAAATCGCGATCTGAGCTCATTTCATCCTTCGAACGCATTATCACAGTGCTTGTGCACGTTATTTCGTCTTTTTGTGCGAAAGATATATACCAATTTCAGTTTGCCAGTTTAAGCATCTCGAAGTCTGCTACAGGTCTAGCAAAATTTGTCTAGGCAGTTCTGTTCAACTTTTTAAGATATAATCGATTTTTTGCATCAAGTTATTTTAGTCATCGGCCATGGCTGAAAGCAGTGATGTATTCCATATGTTGGCTGTTGAGCATAAGTTCGATGGTACCAACTACCTGTTATGGGCTTATATGATGCGACATGTATGGGTTGCAAAAGGATTACGGAACATTGTGTAGGGTGTTGAAAAATGACCTATCACACCTGCAGCTGTTAAAATTGAAGGTATTGAAGTTGATGCAGAAGGTGTTGAAGATGATGATATTCTGCATATTCTTGTTCGTGATGCGGTTTCTGTTGCACCTACTGCAGAGCAAATTTATTGGGATGGCAGAGATGCCCAGGCACGTGCATTGATAACTTTGTCTGTCAAACATGCCATTATTCTTCACACTCGCTCTTGTAGAATAGCTAAGGATGCTTAGGATACACTTATCACATTGCACCAGGCTAGGAATGAGGCTCGTGTTGTTTACCTCTAAAAACAGTTGGAAGACATATATTCCCCCCCTCGATCAGAACAAAGGGTGCCCATTTTACATGCTGACAGATTTTCAGCCAAAACCAAAAACTCTTTGAAGCACATGAACACTTCGGACTTTGCCTTCAATGGATATACCCATGCATGCCTAGGGAAATCATCAATGAAAGTCACGAAGTAAAGATAATTTCCAAAAGAAGGTGTCTGCATAGGACCACATACATCACTATGTACAAGCTGCAATTTCTGAGTAGGTCGAACTGAACCATCTTTTGGAAAGGAATAACGTTGCATTTTGCCCAAAATACAGCCTTCACAACCATGTTTTCCGGGTGCCTCTAGTTTGGGCAAAGAGGACACCATTTCAGATTTCTGTAGACGTAGAAAACTAGCAAAATTCAGATGACCAAAGTGTGCATGTCAAAGCTTTGCATCTGACATAGCCTGAGAATCATGTACTACACATGCCAAATCATTTACAAATCTGTCATAGTCTATGAGCTTATACAGCCCACAACATAAAATGCAAGAAGCAATAATCACATTGCCATTTGACAGATCATGAACTGTACATCGTCATCAACAAATTTCACAACCAAGCCAATCTTGGCTAATGTAGAAACTGATAAAGTGAAAGAATTATCATAAGCAGTAGTCAAAATTATCTTACCAACTCCCATAAGAGGATAAGAGGAGTTGTTGGTACATGTAATAGTATTCCCTGTAGGGCCAAGCTCGAGTGAAGAGAAGAAACTGCACCGTGAGTTAATATGTTCGGCCGCCCCACTATCAAAGTATTGGCAAACATCTGAGTCTAGTACAGACATGCACTGCTCATGAGAAGATGGGTCAAAACTACAAACAGTAGTAAACGCCCATTCTTCTTCCTACACAAGATTAGTAGACTCTGTTTTTGGTGTAGAGGCTTCTGCAACAACCATTCCAGACTCTTTCTTCTTTGCCTCTTAGTAGCTAGTTTTGGACAGTTATTTATGATATGATCATTTCCTTTATAGTACTTGCAAAACAATTTGTCCTTTTTTTATTTCTTTTCATCTTTGTCTTCCCTCTTCAATTGTGCAGAATTAGCAGATTTTTGCTTGCTAGTTGAAGAGCTCCATTTTCCTTTGCCCTTCTGACTAGCCAAAGAAAGCTTGATCTGCAACATGTATAATGGACATGTTCTACCTAGACTGATCTTCCTGCAATAGAACAGAGACTTGATGGAGAGTGTTAATCTCCAAAAGAACAACCTACTCTTGTGATTAGAGCACCTCTATACCAAGAGTAAGTCAAAACCTTTACCAAATTAGAGGTCCAATCTCCAAATTATCAAAAGTTAAAAAATTCTGTGAAGAAGATGAAACACAGAAAGTCTGCTGCACAATTTCTTCTCATTGACTTATCAAACCTTAAAGTTTTCTATGAAATTTTGTATGGAGTGTCCTCTAGACATTGCACACCTCCTCCAAGTTAAAGTTCTTCAAAAGGTTTAGTACAACTTGAGAAATCAACTTCACAAGTTACCTATGTTCAAATCTGCACTTCTGAGAAGTCGATTTGACACCCCTAACTTCTTAACTTTGGTTCTCACAATGTCGAACCCGTTTTGCCAAATCCTTTTGGCTGTAGATAGCTTATCTCTTAACTTAGATTTTGAGCTATGACATGTGTAAAACTTTACACTGTGCACTGAGCACTACTCATTTCTTTGGACTCGAAAACTGCGCCTGTTTCAGGAGACTGTGAACACTCAACACATATGAATGTTCCTACAGATAATTCTCCTAACCTGTTTACAATTAGACTCTAAAATTTTGATCACAAACTCATCAACTATCAACTTAGATATCCTCAAAAGGATTTCACAAATGATCAACCACAGACGGAGCAGACACGAAAAGATCGGGCGCAATATTTCTTCAATTACTCAGAAAGTTACAGTTGAGTGATGAGAGAAAACTCAACTAACTTTTCACATGTCTCATGACATCTAACTTCACCTTTCTTGACTTCTATCTATTCTTTCATATGCTCTCATATCACGCCTCGACATTTTCAAGGTATCTATAGATAAATTTGTACAAGTCTATGACTAATCAAAGATCTAAGTGAACTATGTACATATGTGTACATTCCTCACATACTCTGAATGTATCTTCCTTCCAAGCTTCAAGAATTCATCTCATCCTTCATTCTTTAGTCTTCAAACATTCAATTGGTGATTGATCTGCACCAACAACTCCCCCTCAATCATCAATTGAGGTTTCTCCTTTCTTCTTTATACCTGCCATATCTTTAAACTTCTGTAGCTTTGGTCCATCCAAGCTCTTTGTAAGCATATCAGCTATCTGATCTTTAGTTGAAGTATGAATGACTTCAATCTCCTTGTCCATCACTTTCTCCCTTAGAAAGTGATACTGAATCTCAATGTGTTTGGTCCTGGCATGGAAAACAGGATTAGCAGCTAAGTACAATGAACTCATGTTATCTCCAAATAAAATTGGTATCCCATGCACAATGTCAAGACTCTTCATTAAGGTCTTGAGCCAAATCACTTCCTTTGCAGCTTCAACCATGCCTTTGTATTCTGCTTCTGTAGAAGACAAAGCAACTGTATGTTGCTTCTTGGAACACCATGAGATAAGTTTATCTCCCACATAACACATGTATCCAAAAGTAGATCTTCTATCATCTGGATTACCTGCCCAATCTGCATCACTATAGATTTTGATATTTGTATCTGAGGTAAACCCATAATACAATCCTTCATTGAGTGTACCCTTAATGTACCTCAACACTCTTTGACCTGCAATCCAATGTTCTTTCCTAGGACAATGCATGAATTGAGACAAAACCCCTACTGCATATGATAAATCAGGTCTAGTTAAAGTAGCATAGATAAGACTACCAATCAGACTCTGATATTGTCTCATGTCCTTGAACTCTTCACCACCAAACTTACTCAATTTGTGATTCACCTCCATTGGTGTAGGTGCTACCCTGCAATCATCCATTTTAAACTTGATTAACAAGTTCTTCAAATACCTTTCTTGGGTCACAAATACTCCATGTTGAGTATATGTAATCTCCATGCCCAAGAAGTATGATAAGTCTCCCAAGTCACTTATTTTGAATTCCTTTTCCATCTGCTTCTTGAGTCTTTGTATTCCTTCTTCATCTGTACCTGTAAGGATTATATCATCAACATATATGCACATGTATATGAAACCATTTTCACTTGCTTTGACAAGCAAGCTACTATCTGCCTTAGACACCTGAAATCCAAGTTCTCTCAAGAACTTTACAAGTCTATAGTTCCATGCCCTTGGGGCCTGCTTCAAGCCATACAAAGCTCTCTTGAGCTTGCACACATGATCTGGATACCTTTTATCTTTGAACCCTTGAGGTTGCTCCATGAACACATCATCTGAAATATAACCATTCAGAAAAGCATTTTTCACATCAAGTTGACATAACTTCCAACCTTTACATGCAGCAATAGCTATAAGTGTCCTGATGGTTGTCATCTTTGCCACAGGACTATAAGTCTCATCATAGTCAACACCATAAGTCTGAGCAAACCCTTTGACAACAAGTCTAGCTTTGTATCTAGACACACTTCCATCTGCAAACCTCTTGGTTTTGTAAACCCATTTGCATCCAATGATTTTCTGACTATTTGGTTTTGGAACCAAATCCCATGTTTGATTCTCCATCAATGCATCATATTCTTCCTGCATAGCTTTCTCCCATTTTTCCTTACCTCTTGCCTCTTCATATGTAGAAGGGTCTTCATCTGTATTCATCATATAAGCATAATCTTTTGTGGCCAAAAATGAAGTATCATAGCTATACCTTGTAGGTTGCCATCTGTTCCTTGTAGACCTCCTAAGCTCTCCACTTCTTGAGGTTTCTGGTTCTTCATATTTAGGATCAAATCTTGGTATTTCTTCCACTTCAATCTGCACTTCATTATTCTCTTGTTCATCAAATATTTGAACCTTTGATTTACCTTTCCTTTGGCTCACTTCTTCTTCATTACCTGTATTGATATTGATTGTACCTGCATACCAAGTACTTTGCTCATCAAATGTAACATCTTTAGAAACCATGAATTGCTTTGTAGATGGACTCCACAATCTATAGCCCATTTGCTTGTCATCATAACCAATGAAAACATATTTTTCAGCTTTAGGCTCCAACTTGTGCCTTAATTGTGATGGCACATAAGCATATGCCACACATCCAAAAACTCTGCAATGATCCAAGGTAGGTCTCTTACCCCACCAAGCCTCATATGGTGTCATACCCTGCAAGGCTTTACATGGTAATCTATTAACCAAATAAGTAGCTGTATTTACAGCCTCAGCCCACAAATAATTAGGGCAATTTTTCTCCTTCATCATGGATCTTGCAAACTCAACAAGTGTTCTATTTCTCCTTTCTGCAACACCATTTTGTTGAGGAGAGTACCTGCAAGTAACTTCCCTTTTTATACCTGCATTCCACAAGTAATCACTGAACTCATTAGAGAAATACTCTCTCCCTCCATCTGACCTTAGTCTCTTCAACTTATGACCTGTAATTCTTTCTGCATATGCATGATAGTGTTTAAATGTGTTAAACACTTCTGACTTATCTTTGATCACATAAATAGTGATCCATCTAGTAGCATCATCAACATAAATCACATAATATCTTGATCCATTTATACTGTAATCCTTTGATGGTCCCCACACATCTGTGTGTACCAACTCAAACTTCTCTGAGTACATAAAACCATGCTTGGAGTAAGAAGACTTATGAGCCTTACCTAATTGACATGCCTCACATCTGTATGTCATATGTTGACCTGCAACATTAGGCAAACCAAGCACTGAACCATTGTTAATCATGTCTTTAATACCTCTTTCATTGAAATGTCCAAGCCTCTTATGCCAAAGATCTAACTCAGAGATCTTATGTCCTCCATATGTGAACATAGCATGACCAATATTGCCTTGAATCTTCAATGTAAATAGTCTTCCTTCTTTCTTCCCTGAAACAATCTGTTTATACCCTTGACTAGGGTCTTCCACATATACTCCATCATTAGTGAACCTTACTTCATAACCTTTTTCCACAATTTGTCCTACACTTATCAAATTCTTAGGAATTGTAGGAACATACAAGACCTTACTCAATAAGGTACTACCATCCTTGGCCTTCACTGATCCAATTGACTTCACATTGTGCTTTGTGTTGTCACCTGTTTGAACAACATGATTAAAAACTTTATTCTCCAAATCAGTCATCAAAGATATATTACCACTCAGGTGATTGCTACACCCTGAGTCAATGTAGAAGACTCTCTGATCTTCACTCTGACTTTCACAAGTAGCATTCATTATTAATGTTGAATCCTCCTTTTGATCTGAAGCATAATTGTAGTAGGTGTTGTTGTATTGTTGACTTTGGAATCCTCTACCTGCATTTCTTCCAAAGTAACTCCTACCACCTCTTCCTCTGAAATTACCTCTTTGATTTCTGCCTCCTCTTCCTCTTACATTATAGTTTTGACTGTATCCATTATTATTCTGAGTATTATGCCAACAATCATTAGCCAAGTGATTTGTCTTACCACAAATCCAGCAAGCTTTGCCTCCATCTTTGTTATTCCTGCCTCTTCCTCTACCTTTGCCACCTCCTCTTCCTCTTAGGAAGTTGGCTTGACTAGTTGTGCCTTCATCTTCACCTGCTTGTTGCTTTCCTTTGCTATTCTTCTTCTTGTCCTTTGAGTACATTGCATGACCTGCACTCTTGTCACTATCTCCTTTAACATCCTGCTCAAATGTTAGCATATGACCTAACAACTGATTTAAATCAGGAGTGAAATGATCAAGTGATAACTCTGTAGACAAAATGAATGGCTTCCATTTGTCATCACCTCTTAAGCCTGTAAGAATTTGCCTTACCAATTTATCCTCCTCAATGTCTTCATCAACAGCTCCTAATGCATCTGCAATGTCTTTCATCCTTGTTACATAGTCTGAAATAGATTGAGAAGCCTTCTTCTTGAAGGTTGTAAACTCTGCCCATAAGGATGCCTTCCTTGACTTTGTAGTATTCTGGAAATGCTCCTCCAAAGCATTCCAAATATCAGTTGCACTTTCAAGACCTCGAATATGAGGTAACAAGTAATCATTGACTGCCATATATATAATGCTCCTAGCTTGAGCATCTTTCTTCATCCAATTTTTCAAATCTGCTAACTCTTCCCTAGTTGGAACACTAGGATCTCTGAAACTTGGCTTCTCCTCTTCACCTGTGATGTAGGCTATTAAATCTTTGCTCATAAGATGAGCTTCCATCCTCATTGACCATGCAGGATAGTTTTCCCTATCCAATTTCTCTATCTGAAGAGAATCTCCCATTCTTGTGTCCTCCTGTGTATTGAAAACTTCAGCCTTTATGAACAATATGTGTACCTTTACTTCGAATTAGACTCCTTTTGTCCTTCTTGATGTTGTATGGTCTCCTCCTCAAGCTTTGCCTTCAAACTTTCACCTTCTAGCTCTTCAATTGTTGAAATTCTTGAATCTGCAGCAGTCGGGATCCTCCTTTTCTTGATTTTGATGTCTCCTGCTCTGATACCACTGATGGAGAGTGTTAATCTCCAAAAGAACAACCTACTCTTGTGATTAGAGCACCTCTATACCAAGAGTAAGTCAAAACCTTTACCAAATCAGAGGTCCAATCTCCAAATTATCAAAAGTTAAAAAATTCTGTGAAGAAGATGAAACACAGAAAGTCTGCTGCACAATTTCTTCTCATTGACTTATCAAACCTTTAAAGCTTTCTATGAAATTTTGTATGGAGTGTCGTCTAGACATTGCGCACCTCCTCCAAGTTAAAGTTCTTCAAAAGGTTTAGTACAACTTGAGAAATCAACTTCACAAGTTACCTATGTTCAAATTTGCACTTCTGAGAAGTCGATTTGACACCCCTAACTTCTTAACTTTGGTTCTCACAATGTCGAACCCGTTTTGCCAAATCCTTTTGGCTGTAGATAGCTTATCTCTTAACTTAGATTTTGAGCTATGACATGTGTAAAACTTTACACTGTGCACTGAGCACTACTCATTTCTTTGGACTCGAAAACTGCGCCTGTTTCAGGAGACTGTGAACACTCAACACATATGAATGTTCCTACAGATAATTCTCCTAACCTGTTTACAATTAGACTCTAAAATTTTGATCACAAACTCATCAACTATCAACTTAGATATCCTCAAAAGGATTTCACAAATGATCAACCACAGACGGAGCAGACACGAAAAGATCGGGCGCAATATTTCTTCAATTACTCAGAAAGTTACAGTTGAGTGATGAGAGAAAACTCAACTAACTTTTCACATGTCTCATGACATCTAACTTCACCTTTCTTGACTTCTATCTATTCTTTCATATGCTCTCATATCACGCCTCGACATTTTCAAGGTATTTATAGATAAATTTGTACAAGTCTATGACTAATCAAAGATCTAAGTGAACTATGTACATATGTGTACATTCCTCACATACTCTGAATGTATCTTCCTTCCAAGCTTCAAGAATTCATCTCATCCTTCATTCTTTAGTCTTCAAACATTCAATTGGTGATTGATCTGCACCAACAAGACTAACTCCTCAAATGACAAGGCATTTCGATTGCCTTTCATCATCAACCAAAGAGTAGAAGCAAAACTCTGATATGAATCAAGAAGACCATTCAGAACGGTCTCCACAAGTGAGTTATCTGGTATAACCTCATCAGCAGAAATCAACTGTTCCTTCAAGTCTTTGATCTTTGTTAGAAAACTCTCCATAGAATCACCTTCATTCATGTGCTCACTCTCCCACTGTTTCGGACGTAAGAAACACGAGCCTCATTCCTAGCTTGGTACAATGTGGTCAGTATATCCCAAGCATCCTTAGTTGTTTTGCAAGAGAGAATGTGAGGAATAATGGCACGTTTGATAGACAAAGCTATCAATGCATGTGACTGGGCATCTCTGCCATCCCAACAAATTTGCTCTACAGTCCTTCTAAAGAGGGAAAAAAATGCCCTAAAGGTCCTATGCTTGTTCACACACATTACTAACAAAATATATCAACAAGAAATGGTCATAATGGCAGAAGAAAGCAAAGAGCGGTGCTCTTATATAGAAAATGATTGTGTCCATTTCTAAGCAAGAGGATCTCATAGATCTCTTATGAAAGTACTGAGATGTTTTTGCATGGACATATAAGGACCTATCCTAACATCTGTGCACATCACATACCAATGGTATCAGATACTTCACCATCCAAGCAGAGACCATATACTTAGAGCAAGACTTATTCTACAAAAAATAAAGAAGAAATTGATAAATTACTAGCTTTTGGTTTCATATATGCAATGGAACATACAAAATGGGTACCACCCATAGTGGTTGTTCCTAAGAGGAATGGAAAACTTTGACTTTGCATCAATGTTAAAAAGGTGAATGCAACCACTATTACGGATAGCTATCCACTGTTGATTGCATATTATTTACTAGAAAGGATAGCTAGACATGAATTATATGGTTTTCTACATGAATTATTGATCTATAATCAAGTGCCCATTGTTGAAGAGGATCAACAAAAAAATATATTTGCAATAGAATGCAGCATATTTGCTTTTATAGTGATGCCATTTGGATTGACTAATGCCCCTTCCACCTTTCAAAGGCTTATGTGCCATATTTCCAACAAATTTCTTTGAAAATGCATTGAAGTTTATCGTAACAATGTATGTACATACTCAGATGAAAGAAAAGAACATGTTTTGGACTTAAGGTGAATCTTTGAGAAGTGTCGTTAGTATAAAGCGTGCCTAAACCTTGAGAAATGTATCTTGATGGTCCACCAAAGGAAAATCCTTAGGCACATAGTTTCTAATAATGGCATATCAATAGATGAGGATAAAATAAAAGCCATCTCAGAATTGCCACGACCACAAAACGCGAAAGAGTCCTAGGCTTTTATGGAAAATTGTGGTTATTATGGAAGATTCATACATATGTATGCAACCATTTTGCAACATATGTATAGGTTGTTGAAGAGCTTTGAGTGGACGGATGAATGTGAAAACTCAAGAACTCAAAAGATGTCTCATATCGTCACTGATACTAAAGCCCCAAGATTGGAGTAAACTATTCCATATCCATGTGGATGCTTCTAAGCATGCAATTGGATGCATCCTGGCACAATCTATAGATGAGGGAAATCTCGACTTCCCCATTACACACAAAAGTCTCCAACTTATCCTAGCTAAACACAACTACACTAGTATCAAGAGGGAGGGCCTTGGAATGGTCTACATAGTAAAAAAGTTTAGTTACTAGATCTTTATAGAACACCAAACCATACTATATCTAGTCAAAAAGCCTTGCACTACTGGAATATTAGTAAGATGGTACATCTTCTTTATGGAATATGATTTTGAGGTGGTAGTGGAAAAGAAAAGGACATATGTTAGAGTTGATCATTTGTCACAAATTAAAAGTGTCGACCCTCAAGAGGTCATGCTAGATATCTATTTGTTCAACCTCAAGATTCTACCCAAATGGGAAGAGCCACGAATACTTGTCCTACCTTATGGTCTAGTCCATCCCTATGTGGAATTCACCAAAGAAGAAGTAATGAATGCCAGGAACTCGCACATTAATGTTGGTTGCTTGTATCATAGATATGCCAATGGGATCCTTTCTTGTTGCATGCCAAAATATGAGCATATCACACTAGTAATTGAAGTTCACATGGATGCTTTTTGGTAGGCTTGTGCTCTATCGCCTTTTCTCACATTAAGTACATGATTGCATCCAAATGGAGTCATGAAATGGGAGGAATGGGAATCGGAATGTTCATGCACATAGGGATCCAATCTACAAGTGTTACTTCTCATGATTTCACTTCCCTCTCTCCCCACTCCCACATGCTCCACACACACACCCACTCCCCTTGCACTCTTCCTCGTGCTCTTACAGACCCTATTGCTTCCTCAAACAAGCCCACCTATGCTCATTTCACTTGCTACCTATCTTTTGCACATTCTCCCACCCATATGATCACACGTACACACACACACACTCACTCATACACTTACACATGTACTCGTATCCCTATACAGATTCACTCTCCTCCATTTGCGTTGTAGCACACACGAGTACATTTTTTCAAAAGTTAGCTATCACGTAGGGTTAATTGCCGAGCAACAGATCAATTGAGGGTTATTCCTTGGGTTAACTATGCAACACTTTTGAACTGTGAAATCACCTGTGTGTGGAATCCCTATGTTGTGTGACTCTCACTATAGCCTTCACACATGAAAAGTAGGAGCGACCCTAGGATCTGAATTTTATGGATACATGACATGAAGTATTTCGAGTGCACCACAGTGCGCTCTCCTTCTCGAGAGCTCCACGATGATATGCTCGGAGTAGAAAACCGAGCTCATCACTTTGAGAATAGCCTTGAGATTTCATAAAAGCATCAAAATTTTGTACCATTGTCTAGGGGACTGTTTAAGTCCATACAAGCTCTTCTTAAGCTTACAAACTAGACTTTCCTTTCCAAGAACTACCCTAACCCTCTGGTTGTTCCATATAGATCTCATCTGTAAGATCTCCATGCAAGAAAGCAGTTTTCACATCCATTTTGACTAGCTCTAAGTCCTCCATTGCAACGATTCCAAGCAACATACGAAGGGTAGTCATCTTGACCACTGGAGAGAAGATTTCCTCGAAATCAACACCATGTTGTTGCTTAAAACCCTTTGCAACGAGTCGTGCTTTATACTTTGGAGAAGCACTATCTGATGTGAATTTCAACTTATATACCCATTTATGTGGTAAAGCTTTCCTGCCATTTGGCAAAGGTACTAAATCCCAAGTACCATTCTTGTGAATAGAATCCAACTCACTCTTCATGGCACGCTCCCACTTTTTCCACCACAACCCTTCTTATGGAAGAGACTTGTCATATGCTAGAGTTTCTGGACCAAATGTGAACATTATGTCCAACAATCCCTAGTTCAATGTCCTAATAGTACAAGGTTTAATATCCTGCAAAACTTTCGATGACTGCAAATATCTCTTAACTAATTTCCACTGAATCTTGAGCTCACTTTGCATGACCTGGATACTTGAGAAACTACAAATTGAATGCTTGGACATGTATTACATAGATATATCAAGCAACCAACTGCTTGACTATATAATGTAGCATCAAATGGTTTTGAATCTGCTTCCGATGGTAATGAAACATTGACATCCATAGGTGTCTGCATAGGCTTAGAATTTTCCATCTCAAACCTTTCCAATAATTTCTCAATGTATTTCTCCTATGTCATGTATATACACTCATTTCTATATTTGAACTCAATCCCAAGATAATAATGCAAAATACCTAAGTCATTTACATCAAATGTATACTTAAGTTGTCCGCTAAACAACTCAAGCTCTGAATCTTTGGAATCTATGGTAATCATATCACTTTTTAGTGTATCTTGAACACTAGCTTGTTCATTCTCAACTAAAGTAAGAGCTAAAATATTATAAATCTCAAAATATTATATATAGTTTACCTGGTCTTTTTGTTGTCTTATTGTTTGGCTTCTAGTGTTGGAGTTAGACGTCTGCGGAAGCACGCGAACAACACAAGGAAGAAGAAGAAGCTTGGAGCACAACACACAATACTGAATGTATTACTAGAGAATGTACAAAGATAAGTAGCCCATTGGGACAATAGGCGTATATACAAGTCGGGGGGAAAAAACCTCCTAAAGAGGGAAAAAAGGGGGGTCCTAGTGTGTTCACACACATCACTACCTAAATATATCAACAAATCCCCCCTGGGAGTGATGAGTTGAACAAGGAGCTAGCACTCATGTATAAGGAAGTACCAAGCTATGTGGAAATCACTCCACAAAAGGAAGTAAGCCCAAAGCTTTGCGGAAAGCTTCAAACTTCTCCCTAGGCAGAGCCTTTGTGAAAAGGTCTGTAATGTTCTCCTACGTGGGCACATATGCCAAGCTGATCTCCCTAGCAGAGAACCTCTCCCTGACATAGTGATAATGCACCTCAATGTGCTTAGTGCGAGCATGGAGGTTCCTCGCAATTGCCAATGCACTCTAACTATCAGTGAAGATGGTGGTGGCAGAAGTCTGACCAACACCCAAATCAGCCATAAGGCATCTGAGCCACACACACTCAACAGTCGCAGTGCAAGCTTCCCTATACTCAGCCTCACAACTGGAAGTGGCCACAGTAGGCTGCTTCTTGCTCAACCAAGATATACATGAGCTACCAAGCATGAAGCAAAAGCCACTAGTGGACACAAGAATGTCATAGCAACCAACCCAATCAGAGTCAGAAAAAGCATGCAAATCTGGTGATAGTGATCCCCCTTTGGGATAAAACAACCCAAGTAGCCGAGTACCACTCAAATAGCGAAAGATGCGCTTAACTGCCTGCCAATGCTTGACTCCTGGGCAATGCATAAACCTGCTCATCTGTGAGACAACAAACTGAATAGCTGGCCAAGTAATGCATAAGTAAATCAAGCATCCAACAGCCTGTTGATAGAGAACAACATCAAATGCATCTCCAGCATCATGAAGACTCAATCGTAAACCTGTCTCCATAGGTGTGGACCTACTCAAGAACAACTCCAAACATATGCCAATGGTGGAAGCCAGTTTGGTTGTTAGGCCCTAAGGCCTACGCATGGTGGATGAGTCTCTCTAATACTCATAAAAAATCCTCAACTAAGGGTGAATTCACCCACCTCTTCAAACAGAAGTTTCTCCCCAAGAATCAGGAGGAATGCAATTGGAAGACTTGGGATTGAATTCATCAAAAGGGAAAGTAAACATCTTCAGGATATAGATTTTTACTAAAGAAACTTATCTAGAAAATAACTTTTTGGCATGCTAAAGTCAAGAAAAGAATGAGATGCCTAATCCTAAAGGTGTGTTGGAGTTTGAGGTCTATGGAAGCACGCAAATAGCACAAGGAAGAAGAAGAAGCTTGGAGCACAACACAGAATACTGAATGTATTACCACTAGAATATACAAAGATAAGTAACCTATTAGGGCAATAAGCATATATATAAGTCGAGGGAAAAAATCCTCCTAAAGAGGAAAAAATGTGTCTCGATAATCCTAATGTATTCACACACATCACTACATAAATATATCAACAAATCCCCCCTGGAAGTGATGCAGTGAACAAGGAGTTGGCACTCATGTATAAAGAAGTGTCAAGGTATGTGGAATCAATCCACAAAAGGAACTAAGCCCAAAGCTGAAAAAGCTTCAAACTTCTCTCTAGGTAGAGCCTTCATGAAAAGATTTGCAATGTTCTCCTGCATGGGCACATATGCCAAGCCGATCTCTTCAGTAGAGAACGTCTCCCTGACACAATGATAATACACCTCAATGTGCTTAGTGCAAGCATGAAACAGAGGGTTCCTCGCAACTGCCAATGCACTCTCATTGTCACTAAAAATGGTGGTGGCAGAAGACTAACCAACACCCAAATCAGCCATAAGGCTTATGAGCCACACATACTCAACAATCGCTATGAAAGTTATCCTATACTCATCCTCACAATTGAAAGTGGCCATAGTAGGGTGCTTCTTGCTCAACCAAGATATACATGAGCTACCATGCATGAAGCAAAAACCACTAGTGGACACATGAGTGTCACAGCAGCCAGTCCAATCAAAGTCAGAAAAAACATGTAAAGCTGGCAGTAGTGATCCCCCCTTGGGATAAAACAATCCATGTAGTCGGGTACCACTCAAGTAGCGAAAGATGTGCTTAACTGCCTGCCAATGCTTGACACCTAGGCAATGCATAGACCTACTCATCTGTGAGACAACAAACTGAATATTTGGCCGAGTAATGCATAATTAAATCAAGCATCCAACAGCCTGCTGATAGAGAACAACATCAAATGCATCTCCAGCATCATGAAGACTCAATTGTAAACCTTTCTCCATAGGAGTGGAAATAGATTTGCAGTCTTCAAGGCCAAAACATCGCAATAATGTCTCAATATATGTTGTTTGACACAAACCTATTTTGCCATCAACTTGCATAAATTGAATGCCCAAATAATGATGCAAATACCCCAAATCTGACATCTCAAATGAGGCATGCAAATGAGCCTTAAAATCAGCCATATGCTTCTCATGAGGACCAGTGAGCAGCATGTCATCAACATAGACAACAATGATCAGAAGCACATTATTTTTACGCTTAACATATAAGGTGCTTTCAGTTGGAGTGTTCTCAAAACCGTGTGCAATCAGATAGGCATGTATCTTTTCATACCAAGCACATGGTGCTTGCTTTAAACCATATAATGCCTTCTTCAACTTGCACACTTTGTTTTCATACCCTTTCGACACAAAGCCATGGGGCTGAAAAACATACACTTCTTCATGCAAGTCACCATTCAGAAATGCAATTTTAATCTCCAACTGATGTACATTCCAACCATGATGAGCTACAAGTGCACAAATGCTATGAACAGTAGTCATTCGGAATGTAGGAACAGAGGTCTCATCAAAATCATTGCCTCTTTTCTGAGCATAACCCTTTGCAACAAGCCTAGCCTTATACATGTCAAATCTTCCATCAGGTTTATGATTCAGCATGTATACCCACTAAGTGCCAATGGCTTTCTTGCCAAGAGGCAAGCCACATAAAGAATAGGTACCATTTTTCATGATAGCATCATATTTTGATTGCATAGAAACCATCCAATTTTTAGAATTTTGTGCTTCATCAAAAGAAACAAGCTCATTCTCATCACAAAGACTAGAGGCAACCATAGCATAGCAATCTGATGTAAAAGAAGCACTATGAGAGTCTGAAAGAGTGCGATATGATAGAGGTGCATCTAATTTCCTATCATGCAAAGTTTGCACCAACCATTTTGGCATAGTTTTTGCCTCCTCAATATCAGCTCTCTCATCAACAAGTGCATCATCTAAATTTGCATAAAAAATGGAATGATCTTCATCATCACATGAAACCTGTAAAGGCAGAGAAGTTGCCTCATAAGGACCAGCACTAGACTGTCCACTTGTAAAAAGAGGCAGCAAATTATCATACATATCTTTGGAGCTAACGGATGTCTCCTTAGTACATGAAAGTAATGGCTGAATAGCATCTCCTATAAAAACAACATCATGGCTAACCAGAATGTGTTTAGTTTGTCGATGATATAGATGATAGTCTTTGCTTTCAAAACTGTACCCAACAAAAATACATTTCACTACTTTATCATCCAATTTTGTGCGTTGTTGTTCAGGCACTAATGCATATGCCAGACAACCAAAAACACATAAGTGAGCAACAAATGGTTTACGACCATGCCAAGCCTCATATGGAGTGATAGACTGCAATGCTTTAGTGGGATACCTATTAAATACATATGTTGCACATATGATAGCCTCAATCCAGAAATTATGTGGTAAAGCTTGACTCTTGATCATACACCTCGCCATCTCCATGAGTGACCTATTCTTCCCTTTAGCAACTCCATTATGTTGAGGTGTATATGACAATGTACATTGATGTTTTATCACACGTGTAGCCAAAAATGGATTAAAGTCAGAAGACATATATTCCCCCCCTCGATCAGAATGGAGGGTGCCCATTTTACATGGTGACAGATTTTCAACCAAAACCAAAAATTGTTTGAAGCACATAAACACTTCTGACTTTGCTTTTAATGGATATACCCATGCATGCCTGGAAAAATCATGGAAAGTCACAAAGTAAAGATAGTTTCCAAAAGAGGGTGTCTACATAGGACCACATACATCACTATGAACAAGCTACAACTTCCCAGTAGCTCGAACTAAACCATCTTTTGGGAATGATGAACGTTGCATTTTGCCCAAAATATAGCCTTCAACATGTTTATCAGGTGCCTCAAGTTTGGGCAAAGAGGACACCATTTCAAATTTTTGCAGCCATAACAAACTAGCAAAATTCAGATGACCAAAAGCGTGCATGCCAAAGCTTTGCATCTGACATAGCCTTAGAATCATATAGTGCACATGATGAATCATTCACAGATTTTTCATAGTATATGATCTTATATAGCCCATGACATAAAATGCTAGAAGCAATAATTACATCCCCATTTGACATATCATGAATTGTACATCTGTGATCAACAAATTTCACAAACAATCCAATCTTGGCTAAAGCTGAAATTGATAATAGTTCTTCTTGATCCCTGGCATAGCATCGGATAATGTAAAAGAAGTACTATCAGTAGTAGCGAGGATTATCTTACCAACTCCCATGGTAGGACAAGAGGAGTTGATGGTGCATGTGATAGTATTTCTTGTAGGGGCAAGCTCGAGTGAAGTAAAGAAACTACACTGCGAGGTAATATGTTTGGTTACCCCACTATCAAAGTACCAAACATCTGAGTCTACTACAGACATACACTCTTCATTAGAAGATGGGTCATAACTGCAAACATTGGTAAATGCCCATTCTTCATTTTGCACAAGATTAGCAGACTCTGTTTTGGGTGTAGATGCCTCTGCAACAACCATTCCAGCCTCTTTCTTCCTTGCCTCTTTAGCAACCAATTTTGGACAGCTCTTTATGATAGAATCATTTCCTATATAGTACTTGCAAAAGAATTTTTGCTTTTCTGTTTTTCTTCTCGTCTTTGTCATCCTTCTTTGATTGTGTAGAATTAGCAGATTTCTACTTATTAGTAGAAGAGCTCCGTTTTCCTTTTCCCTTCTAAATAGCCAGGAAAGCTTGATCTCCAACACATATAATGGACATGTTCTTCCCAGACTAACCTTCTTGCAGCAGAATAGAGACAAAATCCTCAAATGTTAAGGCATTTGGATTTCCTTTCATCATCAAATGAAGAGTAGAAGCAAAACTCTGATATGAATCGGGAAGACCATTCAGAACAGTTTGCACAAGTGAACTGTCAGGCAAGACTTCATAAAAAAAAATCAATTGTTCCTTCAAATCTTTGATCTTTGTCAGAAAATTATCCATGGAACCTCCTTCATTCATGTGCTCACTCTCCAACTTTTTTCAGAGGTAAGCAACACGAGCCTCATTCCTTGCCTGGTATAAAGTGGTAAGTGTATCCCAAGCATCCTTAGTTGTTCTGCAAGAGAAAATGTGAGGAATAATGGCATGTTTAATAGACAAGGCTATCAATGCATGTGCCTAAGCATCTTTGCCATCCCAATGAATTTGATCTACAATAGGTGCAATAGGAACTGTAGCACAAACAGGAACATGAACAATATTATCATCTTCAATGTTGTCTGCATCACCTTCAGCAATTGTGTTTGCAGGTGTAATAGGACGTTTTTCAACACCCTGTACAATATTCCACAGTCCTTTTGTAACCAATACATGACACATCATATAAGCCCACAATGGGTAATTGTTATTGTCCAACTTATCCTCAATAGCCAATGTATGGAATATATCACTGCTTTCAGCCATGGTCACTGACTAAAATACTGTGATGCACAAAATTGATTGTATCTCAAAAAGTTGAACAGTTTTACCCTGTCTAGTTTTGTTAAACTTGTAATAGACTTTGAGATGCTTTTATTAGCGAGCCGAAACCTATATATATCTTTGGCACAAAAAGATTGAAATTGCCTACACAAGCACTACGATAGTGCATTCAGGGGCCGAAACAAGCTTAGATTGTGATTTCGACACCACAGAGCAAAGCCCTTTTGATCTCCTAATCGCCATGAGTATGCATACTAAATTTCATGCGATTTTGAGACTATGATGGAAGGGGTGTCGATGATGCCCTAGATGAAGCACCAAGCTATACTAATACCAACCCTTGGAGTTTGAGGTCTACGGAAGCAAACTAACAACACAAGGAAGAAGAAGAAGATTGGAGCACAACACACAATACTGAATGTATTACCACTAGAATGTACAAAGATAAGTAACCCGTTAGGCCAATAGGTGTATATACAATTTGGGGGGAAGAAACCTCCTAAAGAGAGGAAAAAGTGCCCCGATGATCCTAATCTGTTCACACACATCACTACCTAAATATATCAACAAGCTAGTTTTTTAACACGTACGGGGAGCAAAGCACTAGATTTCTTGACATTCCAATGGATTTGATGATTATAAGAGTGCAATGGATTCGATGATGAATCATTTGCTTAGGTTATCTGATTCCTTAGAAGAAATCTCAAGTCCTTGAAGAATAAAATTCTCCCTATTAGTGAGAATGAATATGCTTCAAACTAGATAGCAAGTAGTTCCCAAGAAGTCCCAAATTACTGGAAGTGATACTTAAGTCCAAAGATTGATATAACTTAAAGATATATCAAAGGTTCTTAGCTTTTGAATCTGGAAAGCATTAGCATATGCTTGGACTTGAGTTGAGAGAAAGATCTCTAAAAATCCTACACGTAAGCCAAAAAGCTTAGAAAAATTTGAGAGATCTTAAACGATAAAGACTAGGTTTTTATTCAACAAGATTTGATCAAGCTTGGCAATGTTTGCCCAAGAAATTCTGATTGGAACTACTTTGAAGTTTGCCCAAGTATTGGTAATATAATTCCTTTCGGGAATTTTTCACTCAAGTTCTATTTATCCAATGAAAAATTGTGAAAAGAGTAAGCTATTCCAAGTTTGAACAGAGCAAAATATTCCAAGTATGAAGTCTATAACCGTGATGATGGTAATTAAGTCTGTGGAAGTTCAAACATAATGTTTGCCTATCCTTAAAGAGATTTCCGTACAATCCAAAAAGCATGAGCAGATGCTTAGACTTAAGCAGTAGAGAGATTCCTATTAAGTCCCAGCCAAGGTAGATACCTAAAGCATCAATAAGAAAGGAATCTAAAGACAAGAAGTAAAACCTCTTGTTGCTATAAATTGGTCAAGAATAAAACAATTGGACTTGAATTTGTGAAAATTCAAGTGCTTGGAATTTGAAAACCCTAGCAAAGAAGAATGGATATTCTATCAAAAAGTTTTCAAGTTTTCAAAGCAAAGCACGAGATCGTGAAATGATTGTGTGAAGGAATAAAGAACTAGAATATCAAGTTAGAGGTAATGTCTAAAACTTCAAAATTCTTTTAAAGAATTGAAGTAAGAAGGTAATCTATAAATATATGTATAGACTTTAGGATAAGTATCACTCACATATCAATGTGAATATAAAGTAGGGTGGTATGCGACACGAGATTTTATACTTAGATTGATGTAGAAAAGATGGTATGGGACATCAGACCGTCGGATGATAATTATCTTTTAGTCTTAGAATGAATCTTGAAGTTAGATTTTGATCCTCAAGGAAATTAAAATTTCAAAGGAGAAGCTTAACTTCAAGGAGAATAATATAATGATCTCAAGATACTTCAAGATCAAGTATGTATGAAGATACGAAGTAAAAATAACTTCCAAGATCCTCTTTTTCAAATAAGGAAAAGATTTATTCTTATTTGAATCATGAAACACTTCAAGATAAAGTGTTAATGATTCAGAAATATTCGATAAATTTTTGAAGAAGTTAGGCTTTGACTTTGAGTTGATCTTTTCAACTAAGGATTTGATTGACTAAGTCAAGCACCAAGTTCCTACTATAACTTGGTAGATTCAATCCTTCGACTTAAAGAAATGCACAAGAATTGCATTCCTAGTAAGCAATCATAAAGATTGAATATACACATGAACGTAGTCTCAAGTGAAGCATTGTTTGAGTAAAAAACTCATCAATAGAATCTCAGTGGGTCGACACATTGATACCACACTAGTATCTTGTGGTTGGATGATGTTTTAGATTCACTCTGAATCTTTTTTAGAATCTAGTTTATTTCTCTTAAAGATAGTAAAAATGCTTCAATACCTTGTTGAAACAAGATATCTGAGAAGTTAAATTCTTGCATCTAGACTTTGACTCATAGAAAATTTACGTATCTTTGAAGTTCGAATTGGTTGTCCAAAGTTTTAGTTTTTTCTTTCCGCTTTCCAAATCTTTTGGATTTGACTCAGATATGGTATCTGATTCTTTTTTCAAAAGTCTAGGGTTAGTCAAGAGGAACCAGGTAACTAAGTTAAACATACTAGATAGATGTTCCGTACAAGAACCTTTTCAATCTTCAAAAGAGGATAAGCCTAAGTTGACTTATTCATTTAAGTTTGCTTCAAGATATATAAATGACTTCCTAGAGTCCAAAATACTCTAGAATAGAGAAGTTAGAAAATGCTCATCAGATTGACAATTCCTAAGAACTTTGAGCTAAAGTCTTTGAGAAAAGTGCCCTAAGTTGGACAATGTTCATTTTGAATTTAAGTTGGTCAAGTTATAGTATGGTTGACCCAAAATAAATGGTAAACTTTCTCTTAGAGTTTACAAAGGATTTTTGAACTCATTCGGACAAAGTAGTCCTCTAGTCGGGTGAAAAAATCAAGTAACTGTTGGATGGGAGTAAAACATTGTACAAACATCCAAGTTAGATGTTTGAGCCAACCAAACTTCAAGTTTTCAAAATCAAATTCAAGTGAATCAAGAGGTCTCATTATGCAAAATTTTATTTTCTTTAAGCACATGAATTATTTTTCTTTTTGAGGGTACATATGAATGAAATTCAAAAAATAAAAAATTATCTTCCTATTTAAAAGGTTTTGTAGGCTCCAAATACTATCCTATAATGCCAATATTCAACTTTAACATCATACTCATCCCAAACTCCATAAATATATCTGTCACAAATGAAAAAAAGTAGGAAGGGGGAGTGTTAAAGGAAGCTCATAAGAGTGCCTAAAAATCACCAAAAAGTGTTCAAAGATTAGTCAAAGGATGAAGAATGTGGTAAAAGGGAAACATAAGCATGAAGTAAAGGAGAAAACGTTCTACCAATTTTTTTTATCTCAAATCCCTCTTTAAATGGTTGAAACAAACTTTGTAGGATAGCAAATTGAGTGCACCTTTACTTAGTAGAACAAGCTCAAGCTCTCACCATGCATCACGTAATTTTGTGGATTATTCTTGCCTTGCAACAACATGTAATGAAGCACCACCTACTTTTGAAGATGCATGTGATGATCCACATTGGATGAGTGATATGCAATCAGAAATGGATTCCATACATATGAATTGTACTTGGGAGTTATGTGAATTGCCAAAAGGAAAAAATGTCATTGGTGGAAAGTGGGTGTACAAGATTAAGAGAAAGTCAGATGGTAGCATTGATCCCTTCAAATCTAAATTGGTTGTCAAAGAATATGTGCAACAATATGGGTTTGACTATGAGTAAACTTTTGCACCTACTTCATGAACAGCAAGTCGTAACAAACGAGAACTATGTCGTAAAAAGAGAACACTCTCATCAAATATTACATGTTTTCACCTCATTTTTGGAATTCCTTTACACCAGTATATATATATTACAAAAATGAGGTGAAAACTGTTGGAGTTAGACGTCTGCGGAAGCACGCGAACAGCACAAGGAAGAAGAAGAAGCTTGGAGCACAACACACAAGACTGAATGTATTACTAGAGAATGTACAAAGATAAGTAGCCCATTAGGGCAATAGGCGTATATACAAGCCGGGGGAAAAAAACCTCCTAAAGAGGGAAAAAAGTGCCCCGGCGGTCCTAGAGTGTTCACACACATCACTACCAAAATATATCAACAAATCCCCCCTGGGAGTGATGCGGTGAACAAGGAGCTGGCACTCATGTATAAGGAAGTACCGAGCTATGTGGAAATCACTCCACAAAAGGAAGTAAGCCCAAAGCTTTGCGGAAAGCTTCAAACTTCTCCCTAGGCAGAGCCTTCGTGAAAAGGTCTGCAATGTTCTCCTGCGTGGGCACATATGCCAAGCTGATCTCCCCAGCAGAGAACCTCTCCCTGACATAGTGATAATGCACCTCAATGTGCTTAGTGCGAGCATGGAACACAGGGTTCCTCGCAACTTCCAATGCGCTCTGACTATCAGTGAAGATGGTGGTGGCAGAAGACTGGCCAACACCCAAATCAGCCATAAGGCGTCTGAGCCACACACACTCAACAGTCGCTGTGAAAGCTGCCCTATACTTAGCCTCACAACTGGAAGTGGCCACAGTAGGCTGCTTCTTGCTCAACCAAGATATACATGAGCTACCAAGCATGAAGCAAAAACCACTGGTGGACACACGAGTGTCATAGCAACCAGCCCAATCTGAGTCAGAAAAAGCATGCAAGTCTGGCGGTAGTGATCCCCCCTTGGGATAAAACAACCCAAGTAGCCGAGTACCACTCAAGTAGCGAAAGATGCGCTTAACCACTTTCCAATGCGTGACTCTTGGGCAATGCATAAACCTGCTCATCTGTGAGACAACAAACTGAATATCTGGCCGAGTAATGCATAAGTAAATCAAGCATCCAACAGCCTGCTGATAGAGAACAGCATCAAATGCATCTCCAGCATCATGAAGACTCAATCGTAAACCTGTCTCCATAGGAGTGGCAATAGGCTTACAGTCTTCAAGGCCAAAACGCTGCAATAATGTGTCAATATATTTCGTTTGACACAAAGCCATTCCACCATCAACTTGCATAAACTGAATGCCCAAATAGTGATGCAAATGCCCCAAATCAGACATCTCAAATGAGGCATGCAAATCAGCCTTGAAATCAGCAATATGCTTCTCAAGAGGACCAGTGAGCAGCATGTCGTCTACATAGACAACAATGATCAGAAGCACATCATTAGCACGCTTAACATATAAGGTGCTTTCAGTTGGACTGTTCTCAAAACCATGTGCAATTAGATAGGCATGTATTTTCTCATACCAAGCACGTGGTGCTTGCTTTAAACCATATAACGCCTTCTTTAACCTGCACACCTGATTTTCATGCCCTTTCTGCACAAAGCCACGGGGCTGAAAAACATACACTTCTTCATGCAAGTCACCATTCAAAAATGTTGTTTTAATGTCCAACTGATGTACATTCCAACCATGATGGGCTGCAAGTGCACAAATGCTCCGAACAGTAGTCATACGGCATGTAGGTGCAAAGGTCTCATCAAAATCAATGCCTCTTTCCTGCGCATAACCCTTTGCAACAAGCCTAGCCTTATACCTGTCAACTGTACCATCAGGTTTACACTTCAGCTTGTATACCCACTTAGTGCCAATGGCCTTCTTGCCAGGAGGCAAGTCACATAAAGACCATGTACCATTCTTCATCATAGCATCATATTCAGATTGCATAGCAGCCATCCAATTTTCTGAATTTTGTGCTTCATCAAAAGAAACAGGCTCATTCTCATCACAGAGACTAGATGCAGCCATAGCATAGCAATCTGATGCAAAGGAGGTACTATGAGAGCCTGAACGAGTACGATATGACAAAGGTGCATCTAATTTGCTGTCACGCAAAGTCTGCACCAGCCATTTTGGCATAGTTTTTGCCTGTTCAATATCAGCTCTCTCATCAACAAGTGCATCATGTAAATCTGCATCAGAAATTGAATGATTTGCATCATCATATGAAACCTGCAAAGGCTGAGAAGTTGCCTCATTAGGACCAGCGTTAGCCTGTCCACCTGTAAAAAGAGGCATCAAAGTATCATACATGTCTTTGGAGCTAACAAATGTCTCCTTAGTACATGAAAGCAATGGCTGAATAGCATCTTCCACAAAGACAACATCACGGCTAACCAGAATGCGTTTAGTCTGTGGATGATACAGACGATAGCCTTTACTTTCAGAACTGTACCCAACAAAATTACATTTTAACGCCTTATCATCCAATTTTCTGCGATGTTGTTCAGGCACTAATGCATATGCCAAACAACCAAAAACACACAGATGAGCAACAGATGGCTTGCGGTCATGCCAAGCCTCATATGGAGTGATAGACTGCAACGCTTTGGTGGGACACCTGTTCAGTACATATGCTGCACACATGACAGCCTCAAGCCAGAAACTATGTGGTAAAGCCTGACTTTTGACCATGCACCTCGCCATCTCCATGAGTGACCTGTTCTTTCGTTCAGCAACTCCATTCTGTTGAGGTGTATACGGCACTGTACACTGGTGTTTTATCCCACGTTCAACCAGAAATGCATTAAAATTTGAAGACATATATTCCCCCCCTCGATCAGAACGGAGGGTGCCCATTTTACATGCTGACAGATTTTCAGCCAAAACCAAAAACTGTTTGAAGCACATGAACACTTCGGACTTTGCTTTGAGTGGATATACCCATGCATGCCTGGAAAAATCATCAATGAAAGTCACGAAGTAAAGGTAATTTCCAAAAGAGGGTGTCTGCATAGGACCACAGACATCACTATGTACAAGCTGCAATTTCTGCATAGCCCGAACTGAACCATCTTTTGGAAAGGAAGAACGCTGCATTTTGCCCAAAATACAACCTTCACAAACATGTTTTCCAGGTGCCTCAAGTTTGGGCAAAGAGGACACCATTTCAGATTTCTGCAGGCGTAACAAACTAGCAAAATTCAGATGACCAAAGCGTGCATGCCAAAGCTTTGCATCTGACATAGCCTGAGAATCATGAACTGCACATGCCGAATCATTCAGAGATCTTTCATAGTCTATGAGCTTATACAGCCCACGACATAAAATGCCAGAAGCAATAATCACATCGCCATTTGAGAGATCATGGACTGTACACCTGTCATCAACGAATTTCACAATCAAGCCAATCTTGGCTAATGCAAAAACTGATAACAGGTTCTTTTTGATCCCTGGCACAAATAAAGCATCTGACAAAGTGAAAGAACTACCATCAGCAGTAGTCAGAATGATCTTACCAACTCCCATAACAGGATAAGAGGAGTTATTGGCGCATGTGACAGTATTCCCTGTAGGGGCAGGCTCGAGTGAAGAGAAGAAACTGCGCTGCGAGGTAATATGTTTGGTCGCCCCACTGTCAAAGTACCAAACATCTGAGTCTACTGCAGACATGCACTGATCATGAGAAGATGGGTCAAAACTGCAGACAGTAGTAAACGCCCATTCTTCTTCCTGCACAAGATTTGCAGACTCTGTTTTTTGTGTAGAGGCCTCTGCAACAACCATTCCGGCCTCTTTCTTCTTTGCCTCTTTAGCAGCCAGTTTTGGACAATTCTTTATAATATGATCATTTCCTTTACAGTACTTGCAGAACAATTTCTGCTTTTCTGATTTCTTCTCATCTTTATCCTGGTTCTTCGATTGTGCAGCATTTGCAGATTTCTGCTTACTAGTAGAAGAGCTCCATTTTCCTTTGCCCTTCTGACTAGCCAGGAAAGCTTGATCTGCAACACGCATAATGGACCTGTTCTGCCTGGACTGATCTTCCTGCAACAGAACAGAGACTAATTCCTCAAATGACAAGGCATTCGGATTGCCTTTCATCATCAATCGAAGAGTAGAGGCAAAACTCTGATATGAATCAGGAAGGCCATTCAGAACGGTCTGCACAAGTGAGCTATCTGGTATAACCTCATCAGCAGAAATCAATTGTTCCTTCAGGTCTTTGATCTTTGTAAGAAAACTGTCCATTGAATCACCTTCATTCATGTGCTCACTCTCCAACTGTTTTCGGAGGTAAGCAACACGAGCCTCATTCCTAGCCTGGTACAAAGTGGTAAGCGTATCCCAAGCATCCTTTGTTGTTCTGCAAGAGCGAATGTGAGGAATAATGGCACGTTTGACAGACAAAGCTATCAATGCATGTGCCTGGGCATCTCTGCCATCCCAACGAATCTGCTCTGCAGTAGGTGCAACAGAAACAGCAGCACGAACAGGAATCTACGGAATATCATCTTCGACACCATCTTCATCAGCTCCAACACTTGTATTTGCAGTACCTGTCGTTACAGGTGTAACAGGACGTCTTTCAACACCCTGCACAATGTTCCACAATCCTTTTGCAACCAGTACATGTCGCATCATATAAGCCCATAATGGGTAGTTGGTACCATCCAACTTATCCTCAACAGCCAACATACGGAATACATCACTGCTTTCAGCCATGGCCGGTGACTAAAATACCTTGATGCAGAAAATTGATTGTATCTCAAAAAGTTGAACAGAACTGCCCAGACGAGTTCTGCTAGACCTGTAGCAGACTTCGAGACGCTTAAACTGGCGAACAGAAACTGGTATATACCTTTGGCACAAAAGGATGAAATAGTCTGCACAAGCACTGCGATAGTGCGTTCAGAGGCCGAAACGAGCTGAGATCGCGATTTCGGCACCACAAAACAAAGTTGTTTTGATCTCGGAAACAGCCTGAGTATGCTCACCAAATTTTATGCGAATCTGAGACTGCAAACAGAGGAGTGTCGACGGCGCCCTAGAAGAAGCAACAACCTGCTCTGATACCAATTGTTGGAGTTAGACGTCTGCGGAAGCACGCGAACAGCACAAGGAAGAAGAAGAAGCTTGGAGCACAACACACAAGACTGAATGTATTACTAGAGAATGTACAAAGATAAGTAGCCCATTAGGGCAATAGGCGTATATACAAGCCGGGGGAAAAAAACCTCCTAAAGAGGGGAAAAAGTGCCCCGGCGGTCCTAGAGTGTTCACACACATCACTACCTAAATATATCAACAAAAACAAGTAATTTTTGACATTTTTTGTCATTTTCTCAAAAAAAATGAGCTCAAAATGTAGTCAAAATTTCACTATATTAGGCATTGACGTGTCCCAAAATGTATATGACAAGACATTGACATCTCCAAAATCTATATGATAAGACATTGACATGTCTAAAATATATATAAGAATGTAGAAATCAATAGTTTTTACACAAAAATAACATTTTAGACATATCTTTAATGGGTGGATATCTGATTGTTATTCAAAATTGCTACAAAACATGGTTTCATTAACCAAACTACTTTGAGGCATTTACATAAGCACTAAAAATGTCTGAGAGCTTCAATGCAACTCACAACTTTGTCGATCTATGTCTACACCCTCATCATCTGATGCACTTGATTCAGTCTCATACTGTTGAGAGCTCTCTTCTTCTTCTTCAATATCCACAAGAACTCTATCTTCATCCACGTACATACCAAATTCTGTAGGATCATGCACAACTCTTCTTGTTTTCCTATGATTTCTTGTACCACATACATCTGGAAGCTTTTGTTTTATCATGTTGATGGTTGCTTTCCTCAAGTGACCAGTTTTTGTCAAGGAAAAATCATAAACAAGAATATCTACATCATCCATTTTAAGAGTGGATGTGCTTCGAATATTCTTTTTCCTTTTTGAACCTGTTCATTTAGTATCACACACCATTTCTAAGTTATATTTACCTGTGAATGCATTACTACTTTTAGTGTAATACCAATGCACCATCATAGCCTCTATTCTTCTCTGATCAATATCTTTAGTTATCTCTAAAACCTTTGCAATCCAAAATGGTCTGGTAGCCTCATCACCATCAGCAAGTACTGCAATAAGCGTTCCAACATTTATCTCTATTAAATTTCCTTGCCATCTTGCTTCTACCTGTTTTGTCATCCTTGGGCCTACATAAATATTTCTTTCTGGTGGATGTATAAAACTTTGAAGTGCATTTGCATTACATGCTAGGGCCACATTCACGGATCTTTGTGTACAAAAATCCCATGTGAATGGAACATCAACTGGCCAGTGACCTGCAATTGTATATTGTATAATCTCTTCTTGATGATTGAAAAAGTCCTCCCACCAAGATACATCTTGATCTCCAGCATATTTTGTTGCACGCTCAATATGTCTCTTCTTTTCAATGAGTGCATGCATCCAGCTTTTACTTTGATCAACCACACTTCCATATCTTTCTGTATTGTTTTTATCTTCATATGGTGATTGTTCTGCACCATACACTGTTACAGTAGACAAATTAGGCACCTGCAATAACAATCTGCATCCCTCTTTAGGCTCCCACCCAAGAGAAGATGAATACTGCTTTGCAAATAAAAGGGTTATTTCATCAACCCTCCTCATCAAGAATACATGGTTGAAACTAATATTGTGCAATGGAGCCAAAACCTTAGCACTGTTATCAAGGCCCATTGAGCAAAAGTGCTTAAAGTCATAAATCTGTGTGAGGTGTTGAACTTCTGGTTTTGGAGTATATGCTTCTGAAATCAGCTCAGATAAAATCGGAAGAGTAAAAGCATTGTTACGTGCCAACTTCTTAGAGAAAGTACTGAACATTTGATCAATGTGATCATGAGTGTGGCCAACCAGAAGAAAATTTACCTTAACCTTCTGAAATACCTGTTTTTCAACAAGCATGCTTACATATCCAAAGACTGTAGAATTTTTATTCTCTCTTGCAGTATTATCTAGTTGCAAATATAGAGTTGGTGGCAAAAGACCCTTCCATGATTGCAAAACACGATGAATGACAGTAACTGTAAGGTTTGGATCATTATGCACATTCGGATATGTGAAGAAAACCTTGGACATTACAGTTCCATTGTATACCAAAGCACCAACCAAATGCATTTGCACAAGGACTTCATCTCCAATGTCCTTAGGGATGCGATAAAAATGTGGCAAACAAGTTTTCTTTTGATCCATACCATCGATCAACAAACACATATAACGCTCCGGATTTCTGAGTGCCTTACTTCGATGATGAATTGCTTTCTTTCTCTCTAATGCTTGACTGTCACGATGGTTGTTAAGAAGGTTTTTAAAATTATGCTTTTCCTGTGGTGTTGTAGCCCCTTTTGCCATGTTTTTCAAAGTGGCGCAAACTAAACATTCACCCATTCTAACTTTACGAGGAATAGAAACATTGTTAAACTCTTCCTTCCATAATCGAGTAAAGTGACGATACAACACATACTTCTCATTTCTATTTTCCATGTCTTCTCTATATATTTGAAATACCTCTCGATGAGTAAAGTTATCTGACAAGTGCAACCTTCCAGTTGTAGGCATAACTTCACAATGCAAGCTAAAATAGTTCATCATCCAATTCATTGCATGACGTCCAACAGATCCTTTGGTCCCAACATGGAACGTATCCAAAATGAGATCCCCATTCAAAAACCCTTGTTGAACCCTATGTATTCTAAAATTTCCTACACCCATTGCAATTTTAAATGCAGCCCTACAGCATGGCATCCCTTGAGTAAAGAAATATTCAAAACCAACACGCGTTACTGACATGTTATCCTCAATCATTTGCATGCAAGAAACAAGGTATATATCTTGCCTTTCACTATCTAAATGGAGGAATTTTTCTCTTATGTGCTTTAGTTTCTTCATTCCTAAATTATACAAACATTTCAAACCACAACAATGCTTCACAATATCCAATGCAATCTGTCTATCTGAAGTAAGAAATTTAAATCTTTTTCGAATTACTTCACGAGACCTTCTTTTAAATCGTAGATTGAGCTTGCTTTGCTTTTTCGTTGCTCCACATGCACTTGAGTCAGAAAGGAGATCAATGGTTGGATCAGATGGGAGATCAAGAGGTGCATTTGGTTGAGCAGCATTGCACTGTGAACTGGATAACTTAAATGACTCAACAGAAAACATGGAATCATCAGCACGTTCTAAATCATAGGGATCATCACTTCTCTGGAAAGGCTCAACTGAGAACAATGAATCAATATGAGCAGAGGAAGCTGATGCCCAAGCATCCACTGAAAAGATTGAGCTCATCTTCACTGAGTTCACAGAAGACTGAAGATGAATGACCTTTTTAAATAAGTAGAAATCCGAGATCAAGTGAAGATGTCACATCAAATGTCACATCAAGAAGATATGAAATCAAAAGCTTATTAAAGTACATTAAATAACATTAAACATCAAATTACATCAAATCACTTAATTACTCAAATATACACTAATAAGGGAACCAAAGATTTGATTCACTTTTGATTCAAATGAGAAACACAGTTGATTTCTAACTACATATGAGTCATTGAGTCTAAGCATTGTGAATGAATCAAAATATATCCAAGTTGAGTTCCAACAGGAATATATAATAAAATTGTTTGGAGAAATTTTACAAGAAGAGATTTTACATTTTGTTAAGATTTCAAGGATTAGGTTTTATTGTGGTCTTGGCTATATATCAAAGAGGTAGATGAAAGTATATTAAAAACGAATTATGTGTAAAAGAGGTACACAGAATGTTTATCCATACATTGAGTTCCAACTTGAATATGCTATGCCATTGAACCCTATACAAGAAGAAATTTTACATTTTGTTAAGATTTCAAGGATTAGGTTTTATTGTGGTCTTGGCTATATATCAAAGAGGTAGATGAAAGTATATTAAAAACGAATTATGTGTAAAAGAGGTACACAGAATGTTTATCCATACATTGATTTTCCATTTCAACATTGTGTTACAAGATAAATGTGAATATGAACTAAAGTGTGTGGAGGATAACACTATAAAGATGTCATTAATCTCACAACTTAGACCTGATTTTCTCCCAAGCAACAGACTCTAAGAAAGAACTTCTACATGAGATTAGAAATCCTCATGTACATACCATATTGTTGCCATTGAAGCTTAATTTCCATGCAAATGTATATAAATAGTTGCAAGGTTCTGTACTTGAATGTTTATTCATACATTGATTTTCCATTTCAACAGTGACTTACAAGATAAATGTGAATATGAACTAAAGTGAGGAGGGTAATACTATAAAGATGTCATTAGTCTCCCACAGTTAACACAACTTTGACTTGATTTTCTCCCAAGAAAGAGATTCTAAGAAACAAATCTCTACATGAGTTTAGACATCCTCATGGACATACCATACTCTTGCCATTGAAATGTAATTTCTATGCAAATGTATATAAATAGTTGCAAGGGTCTATGAATATTTCATAAAAGTGGCTCTGAAACAGCCTATTACTGTGGGTGCTATTCCCTGGTTAGATAAGTTGACAGATTTAGTTAGCAACTGGACTCATTCAGTTAGATCCAGTTAGTCTCTGGTTCAAGTTACCCAATTGCCTATAAATACCAGAGGAGGAGATCATTCGCATTTTCAAAATCCACGAGCAAGAGAGAGCAGCAGAGCACAGACAGCCATGGAGCACAGAGCCCAGCATACCAGCAAGCAAAGTCAGATGGAGAAGAAGAATGTTGGCAAAAGTACCAAGAGGTAGACAAAATAATACCATAAATAAAGATTCCAAAAAGATTCCCTCTGTATGTCTGTGTAAAAAGTCTGATTTCTAGGTATTTATTTTTCTTACCTCTAGAAATATGGATCCAAAGAATGTACAGCTCGATGCCTGACATCGACTTTAAGGTGTAAGTCGATGCCAGGCATCGACTTAGGATTGCAAGTCGATGCCAGGCATCGACTTGCAGGTGCAAGTCGATGCCAGGCATCGACTTTTGGGCCCAAGTCGATGCCTGGCATCGACTTGCAGCCTCAAGTCGATGCCAGGCATCGACTTGCACCGACAAGTCGATGCCTGGCATCGATTTACACCTGAAAGTCGATGCCAGGCATCGACTTGGGCCTAGAAGTCGATGCCAAGCATCGACTTGCCGGCATCAACATGCACTGAAAAGTCGATGCCAGGCATCGACTTTAGGGTGCAAAGTCGCTGCTTGGCTTCGACTTTTGGGCCCAAGTCGATGCTTGGCATCGACTTTTGGGCCCAAGTCGATGCCAGGCATCGACTTTGTGTGCAAGTCGATGCCAGGCATCGACTTGAGGGTAAAAGTCGATGCCAGGCATCGACTTGGCCCAAAAGCCGATGCCTGGCATCGACTTGGGCCCAAAAGTCGATGCCAAGCATCGACTCTTGCACCCCCAAGTCGATGCTTGGCATCGACTTTCACCCTCAAGTCGATGCCGGGCATCGACTTGCACACAAAGTCGATGCCTGGCATCGACATTCACTTAAACATCGATGCCTGGCATCGACCTGAAGCTCAAAATCGATGCCTGGCATGGACTTGGGCCTTTGAAAACCACATCTACGTTTGATCTGATATTTCCAAGTGCCTTCAGGGATGCGGAGTACAAGGATGAAAGGCCCATCAAGAAGCTCAGAGTCACCATGGGCTCTGTTGACCAGCAACGTGACAAAGGCATTGGTCACCAAGCAAAACAAAAGAAAATTATTGCACCATTATCCTCTGAGAAGGCCAGCAACCCACTAGGAATATCCTCAGGTGGACAGAGTAGCATAAAAATTCCTGAGGAGGATCCAAATATGAGGGAAAGGTCTAGGGAGACGGAGGTCATGAGGACAGATCGTCCACTTCGGGACATGACAAATCTAGAGTGGTGCCTTCAGTACGTTGAAGAGAAGAATGCAGTCCTCCTTGTGTTCGCAGGGGCTTATGGCAGAGGAAAGATCACGACAACACAAGGTTTTCAATATGGCCTTGTTTACAAACTAGATTATGAAGATGAAGATTCTGACAACCTGCTTTTCTTGGTGGAGACATCGAAGGGATTAAGAAATGTCATATGCAAGATGGAATTCTTGTGCCCAGAGTGCTGTGTTCTAGAAGGGCTAGCTCAGATATGCAGAGACTCAGTGAATTTCATCAAAGACCTGATGCCATGGATCCAGGGCAATATCATGCCAGCACAACAGAAGAAGACGACCCCTGTAAAGGCAAGGGGTAAGCCGAGCGTGCAGAAAAAGCTTCAAAAGAAAAAGAAGAGAATTTCAGAAGAGGAGTCTTCTGACTCAAGCTCTAGCTCTGAGGATATAATTGTTGCACCTGGTGGAGAGCTTGCCTCGGGTGTTCTTAGTACTGAGCAGAACAAGATGAGGGAGGATATAGCTAAAAGAAAAATTGTGAAGAAGGGGCAGTTGTTCCACCTTCCAATCAATATCATCCACAGGCCACCTATAGATCCAGTCACAGGGAGGAGGCCCCTTGAGATCAGGGAGCCACACAATTTGCATGTGCAGAATCTTAAGAAGAAAATGAGAATAAATCCTCATGCTACTGTTGTGCCATTCCTTGTCATGGTGGATCCGAATGAGTGCAGCTCTGTGGAAGAGTTCAATGAGGGTTTATTTGAGGAGTATACTTATTATGTGATTGGAGGTTCACACTCTGCAGAGGCCCGTAGACAGCTAGTGAAGGAGCACCCTACCACTTTTTTCTTTAGGTATGCAGAGTGTAAGATATATGCTGGTCTTACAACTGAGGAAGCCAAGCTTCTTGCTTGGGATCACAACAATGACAATGACTACAGGCAAAAAATGTCCTCCATAGAGAGAATTCGGTTCTTCCACCATGAATATGAAGATTGTCTTGTTAAGGAAGCTGGAAGAATACATCCCAATCTACGAAAGCAATGCCTTATTGAGGTTGGAATTGCACCGGATGAGAGTACAAAGTCTGATGCCTTGAGGAAATATGATCCATGGTTTCAACTGGCATTCAGAACAGGTGAGATCTGGGATCTACAGGATAGAATTTTCACAATGTGGGAGAACAGGGAAGTCAAGGGCCAGAAGCAACGAAAGTCGAGGCCAGACCCACAGGTTGATCTGAAGGGAAAGGGAAGGAAAGCTTACCTCTCAATTGAAGAGGCTCCCGAGGACATGAAGCTGACACCATGGAGGGCCCTTCAAGGAATCAAGGATGATACATTGATCATATCAACTTTGTCGAGGGTAATCTCCAAGGACTTAAGCCTGGAGGAGATGGTGACTGAGCTCAATAAGTATGTATGTTATTCTCAGATCCTTTTTCCCTCCTCCCATGTTTCTGTTCTCACCTAGTCTCTTTTTAATTTCTGTGACTGTAGTCATAAAGTTTACATGAAGATTCAGGAGGTCATGATGAAGAGGCTGGGTTGCTTTTCTTGGACAGAGGTCCAAAGAGACTATCCAACCACATCATCCTACAAAGCTTTATCAGAATATTTCATCCTTTTCCGTGATTGGGTAGGTTCTCTTTCTGAGGTTGTGCCTGGTTTGCCATTAGGTTAGATGCCTTGATTCACCAAACAAATTTAATGCCAGGCTTTTAGTACGAACTCGATGCCTGGCATCGACCTGCAGCCAAAAGTCGATGCCTGGCATCGACTTGCAACCAAAAGTCGATGCCTGGCATTGACTTGGGGGCATAAGTCGATGCCCGGCATCGACCTGCAGCATAAGTCGATGCCTGGCATCGACCTCGTGGCATATGTCGATGCGAGGCATCGGCTAATGTCCCAAAGTCGATGCCAGGCATCGACTTTCAGTAGAAAGTCGATGCCTGGCATCTACCCCCACATGAAATCGATGCCATTCATCGCTTCCTTATGTTCTGCTTGCTGTATTGAAGAGCTCATTTAGTTGTCTTTTCACTTTTTTCTGCAGAAACCAAAGAAAAGTAAGTCTGCGGAGCTACTAGATGATTGCCCCCCTGCATTCCTGGCTCACATTCAAAGAGCAAGGCATGAGAAATCTAGGCTGAAAGCCAAAGAGATGGATTTTGATGATGAACCTGATCTTAAATGCTTCTCCAATCCCCTAGACCCCCTTAGGCCTGTATATTACAATGTATACTGTAGTGATGTAAATAATATTTGTTCTGTTGTGCCTAGAAAACATTTCTCCCTTCTCATAGCGGACATACCCTATGGATTTAGGATGTTGGGATCAGTTAATGATGATGAACCCTTCAAACATCCTCAGATTCGGAAGATGGTCACTGATTTTGCAGAGTTGACTATGTCTCCTCTTTGGAGGATAGTAATTTTCCATAGCAGAGACCAGTCCTTCTCTGTTTCAACTGCTCTGAAGGCAAGATGTCATGCTGTGGAGTGCCTCACGTGGTAAGTAATCTTCTTTCTATCTCCGTGGCTTTAATGATGCTCTCTGTGACTCATAGTTCTTGTTTGCAGGGTGAAGACAAATGTAAATCACACTCCTTTGCATAGGTTTGTGAGTGCCACTGAATGCATTACAGTTGGCTATTATGATGAAGTAAGCAAAAGGAGAGTCAGGGAGCATTGCAATGAGAATGGGATCTCAAATGTGCTCATGTTCCTAGCCGTTACCAAGAAACTTCGTCATGTAGCTGGGGACATGACATTGGTTAACCCCTATCAGAAGCCACAAAAACTCATAATGAGATTGCTTCAGCTATTCTCCAATGATGATGACTGGGTCCTGGACCTTTTTTTGGGCACAGGTAATTTCAATTTTCACAGTTTTCATTAGTCATGGTTGATTGGCACCTCTAAGTGGTTTTTTGCTGTTTCAGGAACGACTCTGGCTTGCTCCTTAAAGATGTTCAGGCACTGCATAGCTGTGGAGAAGGATGATGCTCAAGTGAGCTTTATTAAAATGAGAATCAATGGGCTGAATGAATGCCCAGATGAAGACCAAGAGGTTGGAAGGAAGCACATTGCAGATACGGAGAGATTCCAACCAGCTTCAAGGGAGCCTGTTCCCCCACTTGCAGATGAACCGGGGGACATGGCTGACCTTGAAGAGCCAATCTTGGAGCAAGAGAGGCAAGATAGGTGTTCTAATGTGCCAGAGGATCCCAATATCCTTGAGCCTGAGGAAAGCTATGATCAGCTTCTATTGTAGATTCACATTACTCTTGTAGAACACATGAAATGTAAAAGATCATTTTAATGGAAATATTATTTGGAGTTCTTCTTCCACTTTGTGTTCAGCTTGATTTATCTTGAGCATTTCTCTCATCATGTGTGAATGTTTTTTAGTATAATTTTGTTGAATATTATCTTCTCGTGGGAATGCTTTTGTGAAATGTATTTCATATTCTGTTAATATGGCCAGGCATTCAATGGGGATCTTAACCATACAAAGGGGATGATCTTAATTGCCTTGTTAAAATGCTCTGATTTTTGCAACACATGTACTCTAATTTTTGAGTAACTTTTAATTAGCTATTATCTGTGCTTGTTGAGGTTATAGATGTAATGAAGGAGCTTCACGAATTCTTACTTGTACCTTTTCAACTCTAATCTATTGTCCAAGATCATGATGTGGGATTCTTGGTCATGCTCAACAACTAGTTTTCATGGAAGCAAGAATTTTAGTATATCTATCTTGACTACTTGGGATATGAGATCAAGCTTCTAGTGACAATATTTACAAGCAAGACTCGTGATGCTTTCTAGATATTGTAAAATGCCCACTTTTTTGCTTCATATAATGGTCTTTAGGTAAAAAGAAAAAGAGAACATGTCTTTGTTCTCCTTTGTTGTGACTCAGTGTTCATGCATGACTATTAGTAATACGGTGATTGCATTGGCTGCCCAACGAGGTTAGAAAGTACACCAGTTGGACATAAAAACAACTTTTTTGTGTGGTGATTTGCAAGAAGATGTTTATGTGAAGAAAACTCCTGGATTTTTCATCAAAGGGAAAGAGTTGCTTGCATAAAGCCTTGTATGATCTCAAGCAAGGTCCACATGCATGGTATGACAAAATCCATAAGCATTTGATTGCTCTTGGTTTCACATGTAGTCCTATTGAAAGCACACTCTATGTATGCAAAGATGGGGCTGATCTTACAATGCTTGTTCTTTATGTTACTCTAAGTGGGTCATGTGATGCAAAACTTGATATTCTTATGTGTTGATATATCAAGCTCAACATGTGATGATCCAGGATGACACATATCACTTTTTTAATTTCTCTGACATGTATAGTGGTCACGTTGGTATATGTGAGGGATACTTCATTGAGCTTTACTAGATTTATCTACTAAGAGTGATGGCACATTTGTTTTCTTGCCAACTCACTCATTCACGGACATTAGGATTTTCCTTATGTACTATTGTTTATATATTGCACTTGTTGTATTGTTGTTTTAGGTCATTCTTGTACATTCCTTTTATGTAATAGAAGAAGAAGAAGAAGAAGAAGAAGAAGAAGAAGAAGAAGAAGAAGATCATTCTTCCTTGCCTCAATCTGTGTGTGCTCCTCTTTGATTGTGAGAGTGTGTGTGGGCTCTCTTCCTTATCTCCTTCCTCGTGACATGGTATCAGAGCCACTCTGGCTGTAGAGAGCTTGTGGAGAAGGTCGATGGTGAAGAGTATGCGAGAAGGCATGGAGACCTCAGATTGCTATGAGAACTGATGTGAAGGTATAAAGTGTCAAAATATTTTCATGAGCTATTTCTTTTTGGGTCACTCGTTTTTGTCAAATTTTTGTTTTGCAGCCATCTTGATCTCTATTTTGAGCCCACAAGGTGGGGTGCATTGAAAAACCAGGTCAGTTTGCAACATTGTAACTTGGTTCCTATTTTTCAACACTCAAATATCCTAGATCCAGAATTTCAAGTGATTCTGTGTATTGTTGATACACGAAAACTGTGCTTTTCTGAGATCGAGTTGTCACATCATAGTGCGATAGTGTTCAAGTAGAAATACTGCTTGTAGTGTTTTTGCAGTGTTGTGACTTGCTACAAAAATGAAAAATGTGAATGGAATGAGTTAGCTTATGAGTGATAAACTGAACAAGAACAAAAGGCTATTGGAAGTACATCGAAGGAGAGAACAAAAATGCTTCGCAATTATCAGAGAGGAATCGGACCATGGACCAGTTAAGAGAGTATGAAGAATGGAATCAAGGAGCACAAAATGTAATGTATTGGCTATCTTTCAACATACATGATAGCATGATTGGGCACATACATGATGCCAAGACTCCAAAAGAGGCTTGGAACAGTTTGATCACATTGTATGAGACCAATACAAAGGCACGGAAATTGCAACTCAAGAACGAGCTACATACACTAGAGAAAAAGGCCATGTTGGTAAGTGACTACACTTTGAAAATCAAAAGCATATGTGAGTCACTTGCATCTATTGACGTGAATGTAGATGATGATGATAAGGTGGAAGTGTGCCTTCATGGTTTAGGAGCTACATATAAGCAATTCAGAATTCCTATACAGACCAGGGAAAATATTCAATTTGTTGATCTTGTATCTATGCTAATTATTAAAGAAAAGAATCTTGGTGAGGATTCAAACTCTCAAGGAAAACCCAGTTTTGAGAAGGTATTCTACTATGGCAGAGGAAGAGGCAGAGGTAGATGTTTTGGAAGTGGAAAAGGACACAATAACCAAGACCAAAGTCAACAACAAAATCATGGAGGAGGTAGAGGATAGTTTCAAGGCAAGGGGAGCCAAAGAGGTCATAAAAATTTCCAAAGAAATGATTGAGGTAATGATAGTTAAGGATGCTAGAATTATGGTAAACCTGGACACTTTGAATGTGATTGTAGGTTGAAGAATCAAAATAATAGAAGGTAGCAAAATAACTATGCATCCACAAGTGTAGATGACTCTGAAAAGCTCTTCATGGTCCAACATCATATGATGAATACGATTTCTCTTGATGTTTCAAAATAAAATGGTAATGTCTGGTAGGACATTGTCAATGGACTACCAAATTTCAAGGCTACAGAGATGCAAAAGGTATTTGCAGCATGTCAATTCAGTAAACAATCAAGAGCAACATTTCCACATGACAATCATGTTAGTGAGAATGTACTAGAAATAGTACATACCGATGTTTGGGGTCCTATGAAGTCCACATCTATGGGTGGTTGAAGGTTTTATGTTGCTTTCATTGATGACCATACACGGAAAGTATGGGTATATTTCATGAAATAGAAAAGTGAGGTGTTTACTCACTTCCAGAATTTTAAGTCTATGGTGGAAAAGGAGATAGGGAAATATATTCAAACATTAAGATCTCATGGAGGAGATGAGTACATGTCGAATGAGTTCAACAACTTTCTAAAAAGTAATAGAATTCAACGATAATTTTCATGCAAGTATGGTATTTTTGAATGCAAAAATAGACATATTATAGAAATAGCAAGAGCCTTGATGGCTCAGAAGAATATGCCTCATTGTTATTGGGCAGAAGTTGTGCACACCATTGTATACATCATGAACAAAACCCCGACTACTGCTATACATCAAGTTACAACTAAAGAGACTCTTATAGGTAAAAAGCCAACTCTCTTATCACATATGAAAGTATTTGGATGTATTGCATATGTATATGTTCCAGATGAGTTGAGGACAAAGCTTGATCCAAAAGCAAAAAAATGTATCTCCATTTGGTACTCGCTTGAGCAAAAGGGATATAAATGTTATAACCCACTCACACGACAAGGTAAGGTAAGAAGAGATGTGGTGTTTGATGAAATGTCAAGCTTCTATGCAGATGCCACAGATGGACTTAATCATGAACCAAATGACAAAGAAAATGCTAAAAAATCAAGTGCAAAATCTCAAGTTTTGAGTGGACAAGATGTATCACCAAGCAATAGTCCCAACTCAAATCCATGGAGTGGAAGATTGCATGGAAATTTCAATCCAGCAAATTCATCAACTACATCCAAGAAAGGTAAAGAAAATCTTTCTGTTGATAGTAAAAACATCTATAGGTTTTGAAGACATTGATGGAGATTCAAGCGGTTCAAAAAAGAGCCTTGATGAGGAACTTGGATTGCCTTCTATGAAGACTTCGGGAGTAAAAAAGGCACATGTAGATGATACAAGGAGAAGTGACCCAAGACCAACAAGATCTGGGAGGATGCAGAATTCAGTGTAGCGATTGACATATGACAGTTACATGGCTCATCATTGTGCCTACATGACCAAGGTAATACAAGATGTTGAACATTCTTGTTTTGAAGATGCAATTGGAGTCCCATGCATTAGCAAAGACTATAGGCCATTCACCAATAACAGGTCATGCTGCATTGTGTAAAGGTGGCAAAGCACATTCTTTCTTTGTAGCTGCAATCAAACAAGTGAAAACTTCATGTTCAAAGGTCTCTACAAGTATAATGAAACTCAACTTGCAGAAGCTATGCCCTCCTTTTAATAAAAAATAGAGATTAGTATAGCTCTGATCTCCTTTCCAGATATAACATGGACCAACGTTGGTCATTATTTACACTAATTGATCAAAATATCAAGATCACACCAAAGGAATCATCATCACTTGTGGATGTGCATGCTTATCGACAACTTGTTGGCTCTTTACTTTACCTAGCCAACAAAAGACCAGATATTGCATATGCAATTGGTATACTCAGTCAGTTTGCATGTTGCCTTGACAAACACATTGGGATGTTACTAAGAGATTACTTTGATACCTTGCCCTCGCCCAAAATCATAGTCTTTGGTAGAGAGGGGGCATCAAACTCATCACATATTCAGATTTAGATTGGATTGGCAATCCTGATTCCCAATGGTCTACCTCTAGATATATATTCTTGCTTGGCTTAGGACCTACCTCTTGGGCAAGTGAGAAGCGGCCTACAATTTCTCTGTCATCCATTAAAGCCAAATACCAAGCATCGAGCTTTGCAACATCTGAGGCCATCTGGCTTGGATGATTATTAGATAACATTCGTGTTTTATACGTTACTCTGACATGCATCTGCACCGATAGCCAGTCAACCTTGGCCATTGCCAAGAATCTAGTGTTCCATGCTCATATAAAGCACATTGAGATCTAGTACCATTTCATCCGCGAGAAGCTCATATCTCAAGAGATTACTTTGGAGCAGTGTACCTCTCAAGAGAACTTGTCGGACATATTCACAAAGGCTCTACCTCCAGTTCCACTCTAGTGCTTGGTAGACCTTTGCAGCATTCAACTGCTCCAAAATGGAGTTGCATAGGGGGTGCTGACGATATGATTTCTCCTACATCATTTCCATTTATATCCTCATGAGCACATCTCCATTTTGTATCTATGAGGCACTCCATTTCCATTTCATTTCCATTGTATACTATATCTCTTTGTATTTAGGTACCTTGTCATTTGATTCTACTAGTGTATTCATTCTTCTTCAAGGGGAATTATCCCACATATGATGTACTTTGGAGAGGCCGCTCCAACTCAATATAAGGAGGACCTCTCCCCCACTTTATACTTGATTAGAAGCTTGAGGAGCCTACTCCATGCTCTTGGCAAGCTCACTCTAATCCATGTGAGTCTTTCCATTTCTTGGTCTACTGACTTTTGAGTCTCACACTCTCTCATTTTGTGAGTACAATGTTCTTTTCATTTTGCTTTCACGCATGTACTTTCTACATGTGCTCCTTATGTGTGCTTCTTGTGTCTCTCTCGCACTTCTTCATACACCCAACAAAAAACTTTTCTAAAAAGTATAAAACTAAAAGAGTGCTCATTTGTTAAGGATTACTTTTTTGAGCCTAGAACTCTTATGAGCTTAATACTCTTAATCAATACAATAGCTTCTTGGAGCACATTGCCTCTTGTCTACTTGTGAGTATGTGTGCGTGCATTGCATGTATATGCCTATGTGTGTGCTTGTCTCTCTCTTGTTGTAGGTGCATGTATTTCTATCTTATTATGTATGGTCTTCATACTACTTATTGGTCAGTCTTCAGATTTCAAAATTTATTGCTTGTGTGTGTGTTTGTGTGTGTGCGCGTGCGAGTCGATTTGAGCTTTCGATGTGAACAAGAGAGATTTTTATAAATACTAGATTGATTCATTATATAAATATGACTTTTCAATAAGTCAAACTTAAGGATTGGCTCGACGTGAACCTATGGTATGGAAAATAAAGGGGTCTCGAGAGTTTTATAAATACTAAATTCATTCATTATATAAATATGTCTTTTCAATAAGCCAAACTTAAGGATTTGCTCGACATGAACCTATGGTATGGAAAATAAAGGGTTCCCTTGAGATTTTTTTTTATAAAGAGGAAAGTTTGATCTTGTGATGTACATATTCCGATAGGTTGAATTAATTGAAAATCCAATGAAGAACATAGTACCCACGAGACTCTCGGAATCCCACACAATCCCACACAAGCAAGAGTAGAATGTCTAGCACATACAAAGGATGAACATAGCTTAAAAGCTCACTACGGGTAAGAACAAATTAAAAACTGCTTTAATTGCTAAATAAGAAAATTGATTTGAGTCGATATAGAACTATCATAACAAAGATGACCCTTATCACCGACGACAATGTCAACAAAAGCACCAAGAAACCATATAAATCCCCTAAAAAAAGCTAGTTTTTATACACAATGTCAACAATTGTGTATAAAAAGTATCTTACCAAGTTACCAACGTAACCCACGAGGCTTGAATCCATGCCTCCCCCCAAGCAGACAAATGACTCAACCCATAGAGGTACGCTCCCCCAAGACCCATAGAGGTACGCTCCCGTCAAGACAGAAATGCAACTTTTTTTTAGAGGGTACAAAGAATTGGAAATACACACTCACACACCCAACCTCGCAAGATAGAGGCAGATGTCCTTGAAGCTTGAGGAAGATGTGCTGAGTTCAAGTCCTTTATATTTCCATGTGGCAAACAAAGATTGGTCCATAGACAACGTGTCCTGGACCCACAGTACCTCCATCTGATGAAAAAACTCCAACGATCTGATTCAAGTCTCTGTCTGAATTGCATAAACGTGCTCGATGAAGAGACCTGCTTTTCTGGGGACAAAAGAGTTCCGCAAATTATTGGGTCCTCCAAAAAAGGCCGCCAGAAATTCTTTTTTGACATTCGAGGTCAGCTATAATGCTCACAGATGGACACCATCGCTCTTCTTCTTTAAAAAACAATACTCTTTTATAGAATGGGAGCTGCTCACTGCTCAGTCACTCACTGAGAAACGAGCAATGTGAACTATGTGGGACTTTGCTTGACTTTCGGGTGGAAGTCTGCGCGAAGTTGCTTGCCACAGCTCAGCTCCCTGTGGAATGAGCTCGTTCCTTTGCCTATGTACGCGAAGTGGACTTTTCCGTTTCCGTGTCGTTCTCTAGGTAGAGTTATCATACTCTCCTCTCTTCAGCAGGCAGCGGACAGATGTAAAAAAACAGCGTTGTGCTGCATTTTGTCTCCCATTTTTGAGAGTGCAGCTGAATGCATGGGGAATATCTGCTGGTCGGAGTCGCGTCCACCTGCTGTAAAGGAGATCCCATTGACTGGAACTACCTCCTCCTACGCAGGTATGAATGTCCCAGTCACTGACACAAACTGTCTTTGGTTTGAATATTTTTAGTGATCTGATCCACGTGACAGGCACATCGTCGAAGTTCACGGGTTTTTCTCAAGATAGGTCAAGCGTGGAGCAAAGCTTTAACGATTCTGTTCAATCAGATTCGGTCTCCAGTTCGCATCGTCTGAATGACAACGTAGAATCCTTGAAAGTTTTCTCTTACAATGATTTGAAGGCGGCCACACGAAGTTTCCGATCCCAGAGCGTGATAGGGGAGGGAGGGTTTGGGGTCGTTTTCAAGGGTTACGTGGACGAGAACACTCTAGTTCCTTCAAGGCCAGGAAAAGGAATGCCTGTAGCGATCAAGAAGCTTAAATTGGAAGGAATGCAAGGTCATAAAGAATGGTTGGTACGTATCTGGTCTGTTTAAAGTACGCTTCAGCTTTACGTGGCTCTATCGCATGCGGCATGGGCTAGTTAGAGAAAGCTACATCCCTACCCCCCCCGTCTTTTCTCGTACGTGGCTCTATCGCATGGGCTAGTTAGAGAAAGCTACATCCGACAGATGCCGCTTTTATGTGTGTCGACACTATATCTGCGTTACATCTTATCTCCATGAATATCGTACTCCTGGTGACTCTTCTGTCTTATCTGTCTACAAACATTTCTGAAGTCCAATGTGGAGAAGAATCTGTAGGGGCATGCATCTTGTTGTAATTTTAGGACTCCAGCATTATCAAGATGTTTTGACAACAAATTTTGATTTGGTTAATGACATCCAGGCATCACATAACTGGGCAGAGCAAGAATACATTTCTTTTTACATAGGATCTGGCAGAAATATGGACCTCTTTCATAATATTGAAGCAAAGTGGTTGGTCGAAAAATAAATCATAAAGTTTGTTATCAAGACTTCATAATCTTTTAGCGGCCAATATTAGTTCCAAATTAAGAACTTTTGTATTGGATAGCATCAGGAGTTCTTCTGTAGTAAAAAATTTTGGCATTTGTTATGTGAAATGTGCTAAATTGAAATAAAGAGGCATTTTATTGATGGCATGTTGACCTCTTCTTTAGTAGAAAAAGAGGGAATGGTCATGGATGCGAATATCAGTATGGATTTTTATTAGTCTATTAATTGAATGGAGGTTAAACACTTGTTAAACATGTAGAGGTGTTAAACACTTGTTTTAAAAAACATTTGGAAATATTTGGAGATTTCTTTGCTGCAGTTGTGTTGGTTTGTTGACCTTATTCTCGTAAAAGAAGCCCATTTACTGAAAGGTTAGTATTGGTAGAAAAAACGTTTTTTGCATGTTTGTTCATGTTTTGGGAAAACCTCTGGAATCAAGTTTTTAGTTTATCTTCGCAAATTCCCTAGTACAGTGAATTTCAGATTTTAGGTTACCTATGTTACAATGTTCTTTTCATCTGCATATAGAAATACTTTGAAAGGGAGGTCTGCACATTTTTGTGTCTGAATGTAGCTGCCATAAAGCATACTTTTGAGTTGCTTTGCATTAGCATAGACAATGTCTTTTTCACTTCATGGGCTCGACACCTCTATTTTTTGAATGTGTCTCCTGCCTGATTTATTTTCTAAAAGTTAAATGATTTTTCAGACATCTTCTTGCTCTATAGGTGTTCGAATCTCCAGGATCCTCTATGCTGGACAGTTCAAGACACAAGCCATATTCACAAACAATAGAAGGGAGGACATTAGACTCACCCCCAGCCGTAGAGAAAGTCCGGCTCACCCTCGAGCCCGGGAGCCTGCAGCCAAGAGGGCAGCCACCTCCAAGAGACTAGTGTCCCATACCACCATCCCCCCACCAGTACGGGTGATGAGGCTCTGACAAAGGGCCAAGAGTTCGAGTGCCTCATGCTAGTAATATCTCACAAATGAGATCCCATGGCTCCTATTATAGGCTTAAATGAGGAGGTGGGCCAATTCACACTAGGCAGCCAATTCATATTTGGACGGACGCTTTTAACTACACACTCCCATCTCGATGTCCTTTGATTTTGGGGATGTAACTCTTGCCTTCTTATTCCTAATTCCTATACTCAGCAATTTCCTCGACAAAAAACCAAGAGTCCAATCCAGCAACAACCTAATTGACTCTCAAGTCAAAACGGAGGACTTAAGACTGTGCCTCCAATAATCAGATACTCAAGTAAGAAGTCCCCCATGACCTCCTCTTCCTATGGTCCCAATCAAAATCGGGCTCGAGTGGAACACGTTGGATAATATCTTCCAAGCTCGTATCTCCTCTAGAGGTATCACAAAAAATCGTAATGTCCAAGTTGTCAGGCAAGGCAACTCTCTTGGAATCAAAATACTTGCCCAAGCTTCCAAACGGGCAACTGCCATGGGACTAGGATACTTGTCCAAGTCAGCAATTCGTCAACTGTCATAGAACAAAGATGTCATTGATTCCTCAAGATAGATCTTGCTAGTAAGATATACCAACAACCAATGATCAAATATGGATCACCATCGAGAAGATAACATCATTCTCCTCTTAGGTCGAATCGTCTTAGGATTTCGGGTTACCCTAAGGTACACCCTCATGTCCCACCAAGACTATGAGGTACGTGCATACGATGTGAATAGTATGGAGGACAGTGAGTGCTAGGAAGACAACATAGTACCAAGCTGTCTTCGTCATTCTCTCCTTCTTCCTCTAACAATTTCAGCTGTCTTCGCCATGCTCTCCTCCCTCTCTAACAATTTCTTGCCTCTTGGAAGGAGTTTGAATCCATACCTCAAGACTCGTGGCCATCAAAAAAGTTGGCTTATGAACGACTATCAACATGAACGGGCTATACGTAAGCTAATGTTGAATACTATCATGAGCATACAAGGGGGGAAAGTCACTCAGCCAGTTGGACTATACATGCGAGGTACATGCAGGGTGAATCCATACCAACTATAGACATAACAATGGGGCATACCTTTGTGGGCAACAAATCTTGGGTAAAAACCCTAGAGGCTAGGGGCTATCATCACTACTACAAGGGGTTTAGAGGGCTTCCATCGAGGGCAACATCCTCCATAATATATCCGGCTCCATAACGATCGATTCTACACAGGTATCCGTGATGGCTATACCATCTATGATCAGCCAACGTGATCTGACATATGATCATCACACCACCAATGGTCTAGGATCGATCCATTGATCTATAGATGATCTCTGGATAAGTACAAATGGTACTTCCAAAGGAAACATATGCTAGGAGTTGCTACAATACTAGAAGCTCTCTTTCCGAAAGACAACACAACTTCTTTTTGGGAAGATGGCACAACTCCCTTTCCGGCATAGCTAACAGAAGTCCCAATGGCAACTAAGTGCATGGAGTTGTCAGATCACTAACAAATCCCCTTTGGGCATATCAGGTATGTGATGGATATAATCGTTCCATAAGAAGGTGAGCAAAGCCCACTACTTCTAACCGTGGAACTATGACTTAGGATCGTCACCATAATCGGACTTGTCTCATGATGACTTCAATGGAGTCTTGACCCATACAAGGTCAAAAAACTATCTCATGCTAGAGTCCATACTGGTGCTAGCTCTCCACTGTGGGGACTCTGAACAAGAGGCAATGCATATGTTGTGTGCTCAACCATCACAAGCATAAGACCAATGCATCTCGATGGATACCTCAAGATAGAGGTTTCCATCCTATGCATGGATCTTGTTTGTCTATACCAGCATGGCAATACATGTATCTATACAGATGCCACGTATGGAGTATCTTGACATGCACCT